>VZRS01014182.1:806-220156 GCA_013398055.1 Ifrita kowaldi
AAAAAAAAGAAGGCAAGGGGGAAGTCTGGCTCGAGTCAGTGAGAGCCATTTTCTTTGGGGTAGGTGTACCTCGATTCGATCTTAAAAAGGCCCCTGCTTGGGCTTTCCACTGTGTGAATTTGCTTCGTTACTTAGTTTGGAGGAAAGAGGGTGGGGGCTCCATCTCCGTTAAATATACTACCACAAAACCGGGTTTATTTCTCCACCGCTTCCTCCGCGCTGGGCAGTTTGGGCTCGTCGGAAGAAATACTGTCCACTATTGACGAGAGGCAGCGAAGGCTGCTGGAGGCCGACGACTCGACAACGGAGACTCCTGCTCAAGGAGAGAAAAGGCATTAAAGAGCAGACCGCTCCTCCTCGCCGGGCCTGTGGCGCGGGGCTCCCGGCTGCCGGAGGGTCCGGGCAGAGGAGGGAGCGTGAGAGCCGGAGCGCTGGGGCCGCGGCCGTCGGGGCGGGGGAAGAGGGCTCGGGCCCGGGGCCGGAGGGCGAGCATGGCCGGCAGGGCTGCGAGCGGGGCCCGCGGGGCGAGTTACCTTCTTTGGGGCTGACTCCTAGGGCTCGGGAATGGTCAGAAACGCTTTGCCAGTCGGAGCTGCAGGTGCTCAGGAAGTCCGAACTGGGGATCTGCGGCACACAGGCGGGAGCGGGGAGACACGGGGAGAGGACGGGGTTAGAGGGGCAGCCGTGGCTCTCCGGGCCGGGCCGGGCGGGCAGACCTCTGGAGGCCCGAGGACTGGCAGGTTCCCCGAGGAGCGCCCGCCGGCCCTCCCGGCCCCCACAGCGGCCTTGCCGAAGAAGAGGAGGAGGAGGAGGAGGGAGGGGACGGCGCGGCGGCGCTGCCGTGGCGGCGGAGGGGCCAAGCGGCAGTGCTTACATTTCCCTGCTTGGGGCTGAAGCAGAAGGGGTCCCCCCCGATCTCCTGCATTTTCTCCTGCTGATCCAGCCTGTGCAAGAGGTCCTGCAGCCTCTCGATGTAGCTGATGGCGCTCCTCAGTATCTCCACCTTGGGCAGCCTCTGGTTGGGGTTCGCCACAGTCCGCCTTTTCAGAGCCTCGAAGGCTTCGTTGATCTTCTTCAGCCTTCTCCTCTCCCGCAGGGTGGCTGCTTTCCGTCTGTCCGTGGGGGCCGACTTTCTCTTGCAAGTTTTACAAGCCCAGATCAAACACTGGCCGGGGAAGTGAGGGGGTTGTAGTCCCGGGGGTGCCAGCACATGCTCCTCTCCGCTGCTGTCACTGCCGGCCTCAGGCTGCATTTGGTCCTGACATGGAGACAAGGTGCCATCGCTGCCTGGGTACAGCGGGGATCCCTCAGCCATCTCCAGCTGCTGCAGGGCTCCATTCTCCCCGTCCAAGTAGAAGAAATAGGAGCCAGTTTCAAAAAGGTCCATCATGCTGTCCCTCGGCCTCTCTGCCTGCTTCAGTTGGGTGGCAGTCTCAAAAACACCCCGAGGAACAACCCAGACGGAATTTAATTAGTGCAGTGACATAAGTCCCCCTTGCTTTATATAGGAGCTGCTGAAACCCTATCCAACTTCTAGCTGTCGCGGTGTATCACCCTCCAAAACTGATTCCAGCCAGTCTCTCGGGCACTGTCCTGAGAACATCTATTTAGAAGGGGGAGGGGGAACACGAGAGGTGGGAGACAAATTAGAAAAAAAAAATTAAAAGGAGAACAAAAGCGGAAAAAAATACAACCCAACTTTCCACCCTCCCTCGAAATCCCGTGAGTTTGGGGTGCAGCGAAGGGACGCGAGGTGGGGGCTCGGGAGCAGCGTTCCGGCGCGGCGGGCGGCCCCGGCCCCGCTGCTGAGCCTTGGGGGCACAGCTGGAGGACAAAGGCGCGGGGCTGCGCAGGGAGCCCTCCCCCAGCCCATCCTCACACCCCCGGCGCACGCTCCCTGCCCGGGGCTAAGTATAGATCTATAAGGAGAGATTTCAAAGGCAGCCATCACTTTCCAAATAGACGGGTTAATATTTTCAGAAGAAGCCCCTGCTGTTTTCCCCCCTCCCCGCCCCCTTCCCGTTGAAGCATGCCATTCCTGTGACCCGAGCCACCCGGGCCAGCCCAAGGTTAGGAGCCAAGCTCGCTGTTCCTCCACACACATGGGGAAGGTTGCCAAGGCAGAGCTGTGCTGCGATGATGAGGCACCCACAGACAGTGCCCCTCGGCTTAGCCTTTCAGTCTGAACTTTCCCACGTTGCCCATGAGGTGACAGGAGTGATTCCAGGTGACTGGGTTACAGTGTGATGGGGCTCTCTGGACAGCCCCTGTCCTTGACGCTGTTTAGGGCGAGCAAAGCCCAGGCATATGGTGTAACTGAAGTTTAATCCCTTGGGCCTGGCAGGGTATACAGAGCTTCCTGGACACTGAGACAGAAATGGAGCTTGTGATCACTCTCTGTTAGCTTATACTGTAATGTCACATCATGTCTGGAATTGTCTGACATAAAGAAAGAGGACTGGGAAAATGGCCTCTTTGCCTCTTTTCCTGCACTGTCTTGTGTTCTTTAAGTACCACATAATGTCTTTATGCTCATGTAAATATATATATGTGTATATGCACATGTGTCCATATCTACAGGCACACATATGTATGTATATTTATGTGGATAAGTAAGTACATTCCTGTGTGCTTATGTGTACACACGGAAAATATATGTATTGTTTCTTTTTATAGAAACAATAATACATGAAGATGAAGCACCTGCAATGGTCTCATAGCTCTCAAATGTAGCTCCAAACTTCATCTTTCTGAAGGCAAATGTGGTGGGGTTGTTCATTTCTCTAAAGCTATAATGAAACTAATCATTAGCTTGACTGTTTCTCCAAAACTGCAAACCAATTTTTTGGAGTACAAAAATCTTTAACACTAAGAGTAGTTGTAGTTTTGTTTTCCCAACATCAGTGTTGTTGGAGTGGATCTCATTTCTGCTTTAATGAGGCAGAACAATATCCAGTTTTGAATGAGACAGAGAAATTCAGACCATCATCAGCAAAACTAATTTTGATACTGTTCCACCACTGAGTTTTTTTTTCCCCTCTTCAGATTAAAGAATAGGCAGTCTGGCAGTTAAGGCGCTGAACGTAAGAAACAGTTTCTCAGTTTCCATGTTTTGCAACTTGCTTTCTGTTTGACCTTTGACCATACTTTTCCTGTGATTTAATTTTCTACCTTTAAAGAGGGATATAATGTTTACCTTTACCCATCCCTTGTGTCTCTGATTTAATTTGCTGACTATCCACGGAGAAGCTACCCCTTTACATGCTTTCAGGTATTACAGGGGTTTTTGTCCCATAGCATTAGTAATGGTAGTAATAAAAAACCCCAAAGCAGCAACAACAAAAACCAACCAACCAAACACAAACAAACCCCTCAACAAACAAAAAACCTCCAAACTTCACAAACCAAAAGTGTGCTGATTGTTTAATTTTTTTTTCACATCTACTACCCTAATTTTTTTTTCTTTTAATCTTTTGTTTCTTCAATACTACCCTGGGAATGTTTGGAACGAGACAGGAGAGATCAGTCTACTGGTAAGGTGCACAAATGAAAATTTAGTTTAAGGGAGAAAGATAATTACCAAATTGTTGCTTGCCTTTCAAGAGCTTTAAGAGAACTCAGCAAGTTGGGAAACTGTAAGTTTAGGAGCCAGATGCTCCTGCTGCTTTCAACAGATTTCTTTTTTAAACAGGAAACAAAATCAGTTCTTTCTTTCCAGCACTTAGTGACAGAGTAAACAGATTAAGTTCCTCACAGTGGTGTGGGCACAGCACATTTAGTCCTTTGTAAGACTAATTGATAGGAGCAAAACTCCTAACAACTGTAAATGAATTTTAATTTGAATGAAGACAATCAGTTCCCCCATCATATAAGAAACTTGAATTTTGCTGCATCTCCCATACCAGCTCCTTGGTTTGTATAACACAGCTAGAAAACGGCCCTAGCACATATGAACAAAATATCCTTAGAGATGTTCTCCATTACAAAGCTGAATCAAGTGGAGTGGCCTTTTTTCTCTTCATGCCTTGTATTCCTGATCATGTTAGATATAAACATTAAGACATAAGAGGAAGTAACAGCATGTGGATAAGAACAACTGGACATAGAATTGCAAGGAGGATCACTGCTGAAGTCTGCTTGTAATTTCAGTTGGCTTGGTAGAACCTCACGGAAAAACTTACTCTGAAGCCAGTTCTGTATTCAATTGTTCATGCTTCCATGCATGGTAGCTCTACTGAAAATACACTTTCAGCATATTTATGTAAGTAAAACTGTGATGTGCTTTATTTGGTCTACAAGGTCTATTATCCTTACCAAAGAAGTATTTCAGAAAGTCAGTGAGTTGTAAATTCAGTAAGTGGTCGGGGGTGACCAAATCCAAGAAAGATGCACTGCATTTTAAGTCGCAGCTGATCTCCAGGAGTTAGATCCCTTCAAATCCACTTTTCCATACACAATTTTTCTGGATAACTGTGGTTGAATAATAAGCCTGGAACTGCCTGGGTCACTCTTGACACCGTAATATTTAAGCAGAAATTTAGTCCAGAACTGTAGAGAAGTGTTTTGTCAGCTAGGACCAGCTTAACACTTTATACCATTCCAAACATCTCCTTTTTCTCCTTCGCTGTTCTCAAGAGTCTTCCAGCCCCAGACACGGTGCATTTTAAATCTTCGATTTCTTTGACACTTCTTTGCAGTGGCATTGGTAATCAGTGAGGAGCCATCCTATCCATTCTTATGTGTCACTGTGAAAGCACACCTGGGTGAAGGTGAAATTTTCAGCCCTTGTTATAGCCCTATTCTACTCATACAATACCTCATTTGAGAGATGGGTAGATACTTTGGCTACGAGGGTAATGATTCTTAAATTGCCTCTTGCAGAGTTATGAAGTGCAGGTTACCAAAGTAGGTCCAGCTTTGGGCATACTGGGGCTCTCAGAGTTTTCCTGCACTTTAGAAATGGAAATCTTTCTGTTCACATTCTTACTCTTCTCTTCTTCCTTTTACACTCATGTTCAACAGCATCTTTCCTAACAGAAACTTTCAATTTATTTGATTGTTACTACAGGATGTTGTTGTTCTGCCTTTCTCTTTTCAAAAGGTTTATATTCTTCTAAACGTGTTTAGAAAATTCCTCTAACATTAGACTTTAAATCTTCTACTGGTTGCTGTTTCTAACATCCTTTCTCTTTTTCCCACAGGAAAAATAACACCTTTTAAAATTGTAGCATTTTTCATCTAATTTCTCAACAGAAGAAAAAAAAATGCTTTCCTCATTACTGTCTCCAGGCAACCACTTAGAGTACTGAAAACCTGTTTGCTACTGAAAACCTCTAGGCTCTTGCTCTTGTTGTGTTCTCAGTCTATTCCAGTTCACACAGAGCTTCCCAAAAGAGTTTGGTAGGTTGTTCAGGTAAGGATAGGTGGCATGTCTAGAAATATGTGTTACTGCCCATGTTTTCTTGTCACTTGTAGCCTGTGTGGTAATGTAAATAGGACACCAGTCTAAGCTGTTAGAGGGTTAAATGTCTGTCATTCCTCATGATGTGTCAGTAGGTGCGCTCAGATACTCACCCAGGATGTGTTTACATTCTCATTTCACTTTGTCAGGAATGCCTTTGTGGAGCAAATCTCTGACTAGCCCCGAGTTACTGCACTTTCCATACTCTTGACAGGGTGCTCTCAAGGGTGTGTCATCTGGGTTCTGTTCATGAGAAACTGAGTTGGAAGGCACCCTGAAATGTTAAGGGAATGCTGGGTCTTCAGCACTGGCAGGTTTGACCGATCTGTACCTGGCTCACCAATATTATCTGCTAACATTTGTAGTCACAGTTCTCAGGGAACAACGAGAGAAGTGTGATTTGCTGCTGAAATAGAGTATTATGCTAAGGATTGCAAATGGAGGATTAGAAACTTCATCCCTCCTTTCCCTTCAGAAGGATATTTTAAGCATCTACTTTGTAGGATGTTTGAAGTGGCTGACAGATGTGTAAGGGGAGAGTTGGTGCACCAAAGATTGGTAGTCTGTTAAAAAGCATGTATCTATTCCTGAATCTACAACATGTTACAGAAATGTTTGGTAAATTGAGATTAGAGATTTTCCATGAGTTTTCTTCAAAGTCTGGGCAGTGGAGGCTCTATGAGGCACCAGCATTTTTTATACCGACAATGACCTATGGGAAATTTAAGCAAAAGAACCTTTCTGACATTCATGGAAGCATAATTCGTGGTACTGGAACAAAGCATATGGAACTTCATGGCTTGTGGTATGTAGCAGCACTTCTTAGCTGAATTTCATTAGCTCTTCTTGCCTTAAACCGAATTTCACATAGGTCTTTAGGGATAACACAGACCAGCTTTAATTCTTGGTGGTAATTTATATATGTTGTTAGACTTATCTGACTTTTGTTTACCTAGAATTTGTTGTTTACTTGACCCTATATAAATTCTGCTTGTCCAAGGTTATTATTTGATGATATGCATTATATTATTTGCGTATCCACAATCTCACATACATTCTCACAGGAGATTTAGGAACTGACTAGAGGAAGTGTGTGTACTGTACATGCCAGTGCTTGTATATAAGTACGTGACACTTTAAAGAATTTAAAAGCACATGGGAACAACCATCCCTCAAATGCAAATTTTACAAATAGGGTAGTGAACAGTGTAGTATATGCTCTGGAGCTGGGGAGCCAGAAATGTAGAGACCTGGAAAAGACAACTTTGTGTAAATTTACAGTCTTTGTAGGGGAAGATTTAAAAATTCTTATTCACAGAGGTCTTGACTGTTATAGCTGTTCCAAATTATTGCTGTTTGCCTTTGATTGGATATGGACTTTAGTGTTCATATCAGTTACAGTCCTGTTAGTATCTGAGAGGTGCAACCTTGCTAACTAAACAGACTTCTCCAGTTCAATTTGGTAAGATAGGGTTTCATTGCAGCTCTCATGTTGGCCAGTTATGAGACACAGTTCTAAATGGCAGATGCTTTAATGCCTGTGTCAGGGTCTACAGTGACAAATAGTCACCACTGCACAAACACATTTATTTTACTACAAGACGTTTTCCTGGGGAGGAGGGAGCACCTATCAGAAACTGGAGGCCCATTGCACTGTTGCTGGCTGGGACAAGCATTTTCCATGGTTCTATCCTCAAGCAGGGATTCCTTACAGGAAGAGAAGGAGTAATAATGACAGATGTCTTCTACTTGTGATTCGGCAAAACATAGGGAACATGAAATGTGACATGAGTACAAGACACACTGTGTGTTGTACAATCACTTGTTGTTACCATGTTTTTTGTAGTTATATGAAAGGCTATTTTTACAGTATATGCTGATTTGTCTATTTACACTACAAACTGCTGGAAGTGTAAAATGCATTTTCACACCATGTTGTTTCCGAACATGATGACTGTGACATCTAAACCTAATCTCAGTCAAAAGGGCAATAGTCAAACTATAATTCTGCAAGTGAAAGGAAGAAAAGGGTATGTGAAGAGCTAGTTTCTGCATCCAGCACAGGCTGATCACATCCCTGCTGTCTATGTGCAAAAAAAGAGTTTAGTGCTCAGACTGTGGAAAAATGACAGCTTACTGTTCTGGGCCTCACAAGGGATTTTTGCAGAGCCATGGACCTTAATGGAAAACTGGAATGATAGTGGCTAGGAAGTGGAAGCTCTGGAGATGCACTGAGAGTAATGAATGCAGACAATTCTCTCATTAGCAATAACACAGGGATTGCTTAGAACAGCACACCACAAAACCATGAAATGCTTATGCCAAATGATATTTTCTTTCTTTCAAAACGAAAATAGCTGCTGTTTTTGGAAAATAGAAGCTATTGAGATAAAGTCATCTGGAAAGAAATTTGCACTGTATTAAATAGCAGTAATGACCTTGAATATTGTATCCTGTTGTTACGGAAACTTGTTGCACAGCTGCAAAACTGTTTTAGGCTGTGAAGGTCACTCAGTTATTCATCTGTGTGACATTTAAGGTACATGCTCATATACAAGGTTGGTTACCTGTGATCTGCCACTCCAAGGAACACAACAGTCTGTACTGTTCTCCTTTGCCTCTGTGTTCTGTTCATGTCTCATAATTTCATTTTATAACTTCTGCATGTTTATATACTAGGATTTCATGTGCTTTGGTATTCCTGAAGGCTCAGAAACATGCTATTTAAAGTACACTGAGATCTAGAGGTTTCAACATGATTGCTTGAATGTGGCATGGGTATGTAGCACAAAGAAAAATCTGCAAATTTATTTTTTGAGTTTTTTGAACTAAGTAGTTTTACCTGATGACTACTTCTGTACCATGTTAAAACACCCTAGTGATACTCCAAAATCCAAAGCAGTCTTCTGGTCTTTCCTAAAAGAGAACATGACATTTCTCAAGGTATGGAAAGAACCTTGGCTGAGCTGATACCCTTCCTTCTCCATGCAATTCATCTGGCACATATAAACAAACACAGGAGTGAAAGTGGGGTAGTACTCAGAGATTCTATATGACAAAATGGGTCTTAACCTTCACATTCTAATCATATTTCAAAAAAGCATGCCAAAAATCCACTTGTATTTAATTTTTCACCAGACTACTCTGGACAACATTTCAGAGAAACTGTACAGACTAAAAGATTGCCAGATGCCTTATATGCCTGCAAAAATTCATCCAAAATAAGGCTTCAACTGAAGCGATATAAGCATGTGCATTTTTAGAGAGAGTGTATTGATTATGTTTTTTGGGGCAATTATTTGAAAATTAAACACTGAGGAAAAGTTTAGAAGAAGAAACATAATCTATTCTGATTAGATAAATCACCCTGAAAAAGTAATCTTAGATCTGTGTTTTGAAACTGGTAACTGACAACCTATAGCTATGTTTAGACTCAGAGAAAATAGTGAGAAAAATTTTTTTTGTGAGGTGTAAACCAGCTGGCTTATACCAGAATCTGTCAACGTGTCATGTCATTATTTGTGAACAACATTTATGTATTAGAGCAGCCTAATAGAAGTGTTTGCCTGGAAGTGTAGCTTTAAAATTATTACTTTGAAGTATTATTGACTACTACAATAACTAAGAAATAGAATGTATTTAAGTTACTGTGCACTAGCAATTCCTAAATAAACTCCACATAACCAATAATAAATTAATTTTATTTTGATAGGTCCATACCTAGTAGCCTGGTCATGCTCTGTTCAATGGGAGCTGCTGAGTGCTTTGGACTTCTGAGAAGTCCAGTGTTAAAGTGAGATGAGCAAGTATAGATTATAGATGTAATTTTGGGATAATACAATTAATTGTAAAAACTTTGTTTTGGAACTCCTGCCTTCAGCTTGGGACAGCCATAGTGAAACAGTTCTAGCTTTCTAGTAGTATCTGCAGCTGGTTTCTGAAACTGGATGATATTTGAAAAGGGAAGAGTTAGAATCAGATGAGTTCAGACCGTGGCATTTACCAGTTCATGTAACTGCACCTTATTTTCCGTTTCTTTCAGAATCGGTACTTGCAGCCATATTAATTAGCAAGTTTCAAATTAAATGATGAGCAAGAGCTAATGAGAGCAGTTGTGCTTACAGAGAGAGGCAGTCTGCAGGGCACAGCTAATCACAGATTGCTTTCTTCTTGCATTCACATTGCTGTCATCAGTAAACCATGACTTGCTTTGAGGAATCAGGATAAGTTGAATTAAATAAAAGATACACGAGACTGAATTACCATCTGCAAACTACTGCAGGAAAAGAAGTAATCAAACGAACTGGTCATCACAATCAGGAATATGACCATCGCTGATAAAGTTGTTGGTGCAAACGCTGAAAATTAAACCTGATTCGCATTCATTGGACAATACAAAATTATCCACATTTCTGCTTTGACTGTGGTGAACAGCATCAGTAGTTGTTTCAAATCAATGTAAAGATTCTAAGTGCTGCTCCTACAAGGTCAGTTGAGCACACTCAACAGTGTGAAACAGAATCACCTAACAATGGCTCTCATCTGCAAGAATCAAACAAGAATTTAACAACAGGATAAACAAACTGTGCTGTATTTGGAAGATACACAGTGAAGAATACAAAGGCTCTGAAACATTTACAGGAATGATCATTAGCAGGAACATGGGTAAAAAAATATGTTGTCTCTGATGCAGATTCACCCTGAAGATTTAAGCTTTTATCATCTTTCAAGCTGCAAAATCGAGGCTGCACAATATATTAACCCTCAAGAATATTATGGTGAAGAAACTGACATTATGAGAAGCCTTAGAGATGCTTATTCTACTTTTTTTTCAAGGAAATTACTTTTCATTATTACAAGAGAATTAGAAATCAGCATCCAAGCTTTCAAAGTCATTAATGAAGAATTACCAAGAAAGATTGTCAATGAATTAATAAATAGTTAATTAATTGAAGTTTCTTTTGGAGAAGAGAGCCCTCTGAAGGTTCTGGATCACTGGGATTGCTCCATTTGGATCCAAAAGTTATGTCGGTTTACAGAAAGACTATATAGCTACATATATATATATGCATATATAGTCTTGATCCAGCTGATTCTAGGCCTGAGTATTTCATGGAATAAGGAGTTATTAAATGATCACACAATTGGCACCATCTTTAAAAACTGTATTATTTATTATACTGGCTGAAAAGTAGTGCATGAGCTGACTCAAGCAGCATCAATGTCTCATGAGTGCTGATATTTGGCTTTCTTTCCAGGCAGAGGATGTGTCTTTGTTGATTTTACACAGGCAGCAGCAACAGTTTATAAACAATAAAGAATCTGCAGAGGCTCAGATTATCGCCCCTCATTGTGGAGCTTTCTCGGTCAAGCATCTCAAATTTGACGTTTCCACGGTCCCAGGAATTTTGTGACACTTCACATAAACTATTTTCCAGATTTCCAGCTGTTCAGTACTGTATTTATATCCTGTTTCAGTCAACAGTGAACTTGCTTAGCATTTTTTGGAACTTCTAGGCTGCTTGTGAAGTCATGTATCTGAAGTAAGAGGAGAAAATAAGAGACTAGAAAGAAACAATGTCACTTTCTTGAGGCGCATGGTATTCTCTGACAGAAGATAAATATGTGCTCACAATGTCCCTGAACTGAAAGTTGGGTGATCAGCAGAGAAACCGCCTGATGTGATCAAATAATTCTTTACCTGACCAAAATGAGCTATTTAATAAAAAAGGAATTACAGCTGCATTTTTATTTCTGAAAAAAGTCACTGAGTCACCTCACTTACAGCACATTCAAGAGCTGTGTGCATGCACAGAACAACAGTCATGCCTGTGACTCAAACTGGTGTATATAGAGAGTTGTAAATTAGACTAAAGTTAGTCAAACTACTTGTTTTGACTTTTCCATTGCTCCAAAAATTCTGAGTAAGCCATGATCTAAATTGGTCTTATCAACTGTACCAGGTTCTTGGAAGGAATTAAGTTTCTGATTGTGGTAGCTTTTGGTTTGAAATACTTTGGGATTATTTTAATCAAAAATACCTGAGGCAGAAATGTGATTCTTTGTGATTTAGTTGCAACTTTATAGTATCTGATAACAGAATTTATTTTCATCTGAGGAGTCCAAGTTATACCAACAGCTTTCTCATTTGAGCTGTCAGTGCACACTGCTGATCCCAACAAACAGTCTTGCTGAACTATGGTGAAGACAAGAGATGCATAACAGATCCTTCTGAGATTGCATTATAAGACTTGCCAAGTTCTCATTGTCCTGCATAGCACTACTTGACCAGTTTATTAGCATCGGTTCAGCTGGGTGGCATCCTAGGTCAGATCTCCATGATCTTAACCCTGTCGTACCTGAGGAAATGCAGTACTAGAAAGAACAGGTTGGATTAATCTCAGCCATCTTTGCATTCCTTTTTTCCATAAGAATTAACATGTGATAGCAACTATTGACCTGAACCAAATGGCTTCCTTTTACAGATATACGTCATCAGACCAGTCATGTATAGTCTATGTCCATCATCCACATACTTGCTCTTGGACACAGTGAGCTTACAGAAATAATTAATGGATAAGTGTGACTCTTCCAATTTTCTGTGTTACAGAGCACATCCCTGCCTACTTCTGTTAGTATCTGTTTACAGACATGTTGCCCATGAATTTATCTAATCCCTTTCTGAACATCCCAAAAGTGTCTCACCTCCCAAAGTATTTTTTGCAATTACTTACATCTGATAGGGCTTGCAGGATCGAGTCCCAAAGGACAAGCCAGTGAAGGGAAATCTAGATAGATAATCCTTCTTGGACTAACCATGAGAAGAGTCTCAGAGCTGCCAAGAGACACCAGGAATTGCATATGTTAGCACATGCCAATTAGCACTAATGCCATCAAGGGCCTGTTTCCACATGGGATTTATGTGCCTGTGCTCCAATTCGAGTGCCTAAATTCATGTGTATTTTCAGGCCTTGCTGCAAGACCTTAGAGACGTCTGGAAAGGTATATGTGCCGCATTTTTCATCAGTAAATTTCCAGAGGTACCTAAACATGATCTTCTGGAAGTATGCAGAAATCACTCACTGTTGGCTCGGCAGAGCAGTTAGGTGCATTATTTTTCTTGTGCTGACACATTGACAGGACCTAGAACTGATGGACTCAGAACACACTCTCTAAATTGAACCTCAAACACAACTTAGACAGGGGCATTTTATGTGGCAGTTCAGGACTTACTTGTCATTCTTGATGAGACTGTAACTACCTCTTAGTGAAGCCACAAGATAAACGGCCATCTTAACATACCAAGACCCTGAGTAACCTAATCAAACTTTGGAGCTGGACCTCGGTTAGATGACCTCCACAGGTCCTTCCCAGCCTAAATTATTCTAATACTCTGTTTGAAACCTGAGGAAGAGCAGTCATAAACAACACAGGGAAAAAAGGTTGGGAAAGAAAGGATAGCATAGACACATTAGGACAGAATCAGAAAGGCAAGGGACAAATCAAGAAATCAATATCAAAAGTCACAAAAATTAAGAAGAAACTTCTATTAAGGTTTGCAATATCAAGAGAACAAAGGGAACCTAAACAGAGAGAAAGCCATTAACAGATGGTGCTGTGCTTAATGTCTCTATCAATTCAAAATGCAATTTAAAAATGGAGAGCAATTAGCTGGTTAACAAAATTATTAGCACTAATAATGAAAGTAGAAGGAGTCAGGATAGGACAGGAAAACCAAGAGATAAAATTATTAGGTTAAAATACATGTTAAAACTGGTTTGGCCTCAGTGTAATTAGAGAATTGTCCGAAATTATCTCAGTCCCATTTCCTGATGTCTTTGCGAACTACTGGTGGATGAGTGAGCTTGCAGAGGACTATAGATGGGCAAATGTAATGCAGAAAGAGAAGGACTTGTAAATGAGAAGTTCAGCCCAAGTTTCTGTGAAAATACTGGAAAATGATACAGTATTTGTGTACACCTGTAAGAATACAAAGGGGTGAATAATGCCAACATGGAGTAGTTTTTGTTCCTGTTAAAAAATATTCAAGACTAAGCTGTGCCAAATTGATTTTTTGCCCTACCATAATAAGTGGTTATGGAATAAACAGAAATATGGAAGAATATAAGAAGAATAAGCAGAAAACACTTGATTTAAATGAAGTTTTCTCTACATTTTCACACGACATCCTCATATGAACACTATGAAAATGAAGACTATAAAATGAAACTCCTATGGATATTCAACTCTTTGCAAGCTCATCAAAACAGAGCTCTCAAATGAGAGACTTCCCAGAGTTCTGCTCTAGGAACTTTGATTTTAATTAATAACTCCTCTGGTGGAATTGAAAATATGCTCATCAAGTTTGCAGCTATCACAGAGACACCTTGAATTACCACCTTTTGGAGGACTTGTGTAGATTTCAAATTGTTCATGACCTCAATTTGATGAGGACAAGTGCACAAATGAGCACTTCAGGGAGCCAGATCACTGCAGAAATACAAACTGAGTACCTGGCTAGGTGGTAATTCTACAGAAGAAGGAAACTTATAGTTACAGTGAGTTGTAAGATGAACATATGTCATGCTGTTCAGAAAAGAACCTCACACATCCCACTAGGACATACAAACAGGTCAGAGGCACATGAGGTAGTCTTTCCCTGCTATTCCAGGCTGGGAAGACTTAGCTGCAATTCCATGTCCATTTTCAGGGACTGCACTGCATCTCAAAACTGATACAGCTGGTACAGCTATAGAAAGCACAGAATGGGAGGACGAAATGTTAACAAGAATGATGAGGCTCTTGGAAACATTGTGTAAATGTCGAATGAATGTGGTGATAAAAAGGGAAAGTGCTGGCAGTGATCAAGCAAGCAGTAAGCACTGCTGCAAAGAGGAATAGAGTAAACTGATGCTGGTGTTTATATGGATAGAAACAAATACATGCAATTAGTTATAACAAGGCAGATTTATGTCAGTCTCCTGATAGAAAGAAAAACTCAGATAGCTTGGCTGCAGAGAAGCAGCAGTATCAACTTCTGCTAGAAGGGACATTGCTTTCAAGCAAAATGCAGACTATGGGACAAGGAGATTCCCTTTTTTGCCCTATTTTGCCATGAAATATATTGTCATTGTTCCTTATTATAAAGAATTCAACTTTGTTAGGGATAACTGAGGCGCATTAAAGGTAGAAGAAAAAAAACAGTCAAGGTATCAGTGCTCTTGCAGGAAGGGAGAAGATCCAGCCAGGCTCCTGTAATTTTTTTATTACTGTACTTTGAGATTTGAACAGCTGCCTTCCACATTTCATGTAAGAGCCTGCCCCCCTCAGGCTACATCCCTTTCTGAAGGAATATCTGAATATTCTTGAAAATGGCACTACTGTGACAAGAGATAGTGATTTCATGATTCCCCGGTATGATGATTCCCTGAGATGTGATAAACAAGGATAAACTGTTCCCTGTTCTGAATCAAGAAGAGGATGAAAGTAAATCAGTGTATTATTTGAGTGCTTAAAATATAAGCCTAGTGGTTTACTTCTGGATTTTTTTTTAGAGAAGGACATCAGAATTGGCAATTCCAGTTGAATTAGACAACAGTTTTTATCTACATCATCAGCCCTTGTTTTTTCCTAAGTCTCATTCACGGTTTCTGAGAATGCCTCTCTTAAGTTGCTATTTTTCTATGTGCTTTGAGTTTGAGCACTTGCCTGTCAGCTGAGGATTCTGCCCAATAGTTAAGCACTGTAACATTTAAATGTCCTTGAAATTCTCTAATGCAACCCAACTCCTGTTTTATGTCATTGCTCCTTTCTCAATACCTTTCTCTTTGACCTTCAGCCAAAAAAAAAAAAAAAAGACCACCAACAAAAAAAGAAACAGTCCATGGAATATGAAGCAGATTGTAATCTACCTGGTCTGCATACTGAAAACTTCCTGTGCCCAAGAGCCACCAGTGTTTCTGGTACACAGGGAAGCAGGAGAAGAGCACTCATTTGGAAAGGCTGGAATGCAGGAGATTGCCTTGGTTGTCCTCTGATCTCACTGCTTCATTGTGGAACATGACTGGGCTGAGTGCCTGGGCTATTCTGATGCTGTTGGCCTCAACAGCTTCCCCTGACTCACTTCCTCCCAAAGGCAGGGTTTTGATTACCCAGCAATGCCAGCAGACCATCTCTGCCAGTCATGCGCTATGTCTTTGGCATGGAAACTTTATTTGAGTTGTGTGTGACCTGTGTGCAGCACAAGGCTAGCCTCTGCTGAAATACAAAGCCTAAAATTATTCTTGCAGTCCGTCTCCAGAAAGAACTATACGTAGTTCTTCTACAGTATATACTGTATTTCCTAAATGGGATTGAAAATACCCTATGTAGATTACAAAGACTTATTTTATAATAGAAATAGTTATAGAAAATCTCTTTTAATTTGATTTGTATTCTCTTAGAAATAAAATCATGAAGCCTTCATCACAGATTGACATCTTTGAAAGATGAACTTTTTAGTCAAGTTCATCAAAACACTGAACTCTGACTTTTATTTGGAATTTCTCTTAGGAAAAAGCAAAACACATCATATGATGTTGGATATCAATGGAATATAGTATTTCTGTGTTTAATTAATACAGTATTCTTTTCTCCTAAGCATTTTAATACACGTTGTGTTTCAAACACATCATTCAACGTACTTTTGCTAAATATAAAGTTCTTTTCATACAGATATTGGCTCAATTAGCATATTTTTTCCAAGCTCATGTCTAAGTTCTAAATCCTTCTGGAATTGATACCAGCTGTCCATTTTGAAACATTTTTTGTTAGTTTTATCTCAATGGAAGCATTCTCCTTTCAGCTGTTGGAGAAATTTTGTTTCACAAAGTCTACTTAAAGACACTGCTGAACATTTTTTCTGGTTTTGGGGAACCAGAAAAATGACAGCCCAAAGTTTATTTTTAAAATCAGAATCAATTAATTCTGTAGACTCAAGACTTAATGGTCACCAAGCAAGCTGGTCACACCTGACCTGACTGGTTTGGATGTGCCTTTAGTTTCAAGAGCTTGAGTATCTGCTTTTGCATGCATACATAATAAGGGATGTGTGGATGTGATATATCATAACAATGATCACACAGTAGAAAAAGTGCTTGCATCTTCAGTTAATTCTTGTAATTTTTCTAGTATTCCAGATACAGAGCTGGGAGATTTTTTCCCAAAGACTGATAAAGAAGGAAGATGTCTTGTGTGACAACTACCTGCTGTATTTCTGAAATGTTCATTTGGAATCTTCCCAGGAAGATGAAGTTAGCTCTAGGCAAAATCTCTCTTAGTTAATGCCCTTCATCTTGAGAGCCGCTGCCTACCACTAGTTTTTCCTTGTCAAGACAAGAGAACTGAAGGGATGGTGAAGGCTAAGCAAAGCATGAACACTGTATTGCAGTGCTGCCATCCATAGTGACTCTTGACAATATTCCAGCCATTTGTGTGGTTTGGGATGGAGTAAGAATTTATTACTTTGATGGTGTTCTTAGTTGTGATAGAAGGTGCACAAAGACATTTGGGGAGAAATTGGTTTCACAAAGAACTTCCAGATACAAATACATACAACACATAAGTGTCAGGAAAAATGATTTTACAGGTATATTTTGTATGGAAATTAAGTGATCTGTTTCAGACATGCACAGTCTGTGAAAACATAGAACTAAGAACAGATTTTCTCCCACATTAACAGAGGACCATCTTCCTCTGACTGCCAGCTGGCACTGGTAGTGATGCCAGGGATCCCTTCTGGTTTTAGAGAGAGCACACCAGTATGCAGGGGAGGAATGTTTGACTCATTAAATTTTGACAGAGTTAATATAGCTGATGCATTAATCACCATTAACCAGCAACCTGATATGTCCCCAAAACCTGTTTAGGAGTACCAGGATATGATAAGAGGAATTGGAAGGGCAAGAAGAATGGGAAAATCAAGAAGTGATTAATGTATCTTCCTTCATGAGCATTCAGTCACACTCTTGGTGTGCAGGATATTTACTAGATATGTCCTTACAATAATGGCCACCTCACAGGGTTTAGGAGTATTTTTTAGCGATTACAATAATCTGTCCATTACTATAGAACAATTTTATCAAAGAATCCTCCTAATGGCTGTTTTATTGGGACAGCTCAGTATTTTCCTAAGGTGACCTGTGACTATTTAAAAGTAATATCTCCAAATTCCCACTTCGAAAGAGAAAAAAAAATATATAAAGGACAGAAATGCATCAAAATGTAAGTGCACTTTAAGCACAAACCATGAAGAAGACAGTAAGTCTTTGTAAGTTAAAAGCACTATTAATACCAGTTAAACAAGAGGTTTGATTCTTGGTGTCCTAAGCAGCAAAGATGGGTTGCTGATAATGACGACAATGACAGTCCTGAATTTTCTTGTTTATCCTTAGCAGAGAAATGTTCATATTAAACTCCTACATATAAATGTCAGACAGCTTTGAGAACATTTTCTGGACTCCCTGAATGGGACAGAGCATTGTCAGATAACTATCCTGTTCTCAAAAGGGGTAGGATTACATGCCAGGCAGCCACTCTCCTCAGGTCAATTCCTTGCCTGGGCCTGGAGTGCAGTATTGTGTTAGTCCAGCTCAGTGAAGAATTCTGTGCACAATATGCAAGCCCAGATTCACACTCTGTGTATTTTCTCTGTAATACTGACAGAGAATTAGTAGAATTCTGTAAGAAAAATAGTTAGATGGAGCTATGGTGAATCCAAACAGAAGGCTGATAAATGAAAAGGCACAGTTCTGTAACTGCTTTATGCTGGATTCTGAGAAAGGGATTACCAATATAGGAATCAAATTAAAAGTGAATGAATGTCATTTTGTGAATGAATATTATGCCCAACTGGTGAGCACATGCAGATAGCAGACTGAGGGAAAGAGAGGGACATACAGGTTTAATTACTTTTATGCTCGTGTCTCCATGAGTGGAAGAAAATCTTTCTTGTCTATATACTGTCTGTCCATGTTCTAAGCTTGTGGTGTCAAAGTATTTGCCTAAATATAGTCCTTTGGTTCCTAGCACTAAGCTGAATCACAAAGGATGTTACCAGCTGTCATAATAGGTGTTACCTGCATTTGTGGTTTTCAAGTAAGCTAGGGACGTTTTATGGTAAAGTTTATTCAAATGCATTCCTGCACGGATGGCAAGAGTGCCCTGCACCATGCATTACTCAGCTCAAGGGCTGTGTTATATTGTCCCAAATATGCTCTCTGTGTTCTAGGACACACCCCCTGCTCAGCAGGCTTCATGGAATGCAACTATGAATGGTACAGCTTTAGCTGCATATTAGGTTTCCAGTATCCAAGTATTCTTTTTATATCATTCAGAACTCCATCGCCTCCAAAATATTTTGGGAACATCCTTGTAAAACTTCCCCCAGCTCTCACACTATTGACTGTAAAGAGCACTGGAACGGTTTATTCATGATTACAGTGGATAGCTGGGTGCAGCTGTCATGCTACAAAAAGATCACCCTGGTAACACCAATCAACAAGCAGAGTAAGATGATCCAAATATATCTGAAACCTTCTAAATGTTGTCTTTCAACTGAAATACAGACTCACAGCTTCATTGCAAGCTGCCTGATAATGTGGGATCTATGAAATGTGTCATACATTGTTACTCAGTGGTGAAAAGCCATTGATTTTCAGTTTTGTTTACATTGTAGAATCTGACAAAAGGCCTACATGGTAAGGTAGCTGTGAGAAGAAACAATCAAAATAAGTAATTAGTTCAGCATTGTTTGGGAAAAGTTATTGGGAGAACCACCATGCAAAATATCAAACACTGAATCCATCCTGCTTCCTTCAGCTCACGCTGAACAATGACCAGTGTTAAAATTTATACCAGAATTTATTAAAACAGTAAGAGGAACTCCTGGGTAGGACCAGCTTATCCTTACAATTGTATACAGAGCTGATGCTGCAAAGATGTGCCACTGGTAGCATAGCTCAGCTCTGGAACCACAGAAGTAGATTTGCACTTGCCTTGTAATCATAGCCACAGAGAGGACAGGGCAGAAAATGTATTGAACCCGAGTCAGAGCAAAAATGCAGCTGATATTTTGTGATGTCATCTGGAAATCAACTCATAGGAAAGAGATGGAGAGAAGGTTTGAAGTATGACCACTACATACCTGTAAGATCTCTACCTGCAGATCATGCCTGCAGTATTGGAATTCAGATGACCCATACTACATTCACAATTCCTTCTAATATAGTCACATACAGGGAAGAAACACAACATTAGAAAAGAGAATAAAACATGGAGAACAATGTTGGGAGGACTTGGTTTTTTTGACACCATACGTAGAGTGGTGACACAGCAGTCACAGGGAAATGGTTGAAATAGAGCATCACCTTTCAGCACATTTTCTCTGACTCATTTCCTTAAAATCAAAACTGACAAAGACATGTTCAGTGCTTTGTGTCAATGATTTCCAGCTACAGTCTACTGTATTCAATGCATTGCAGATTTTGCAGCGCTGAATGGGCACATAATTATAAAATGACCCTGAATTCATTATTACCATATGTATATACCCTAAACCAGGGGCTAATTGAATATTTTTCATAGGTCTTACAAGAAAAATTACTTTGGATCTATTTTTCTGTATATTTCCGTGCATAGACAATGATCTCATGTTATGCTTAACACCTAACCCTCTGAAACAGGTACTTCTGAAATTTTATTTTATTTTAACCTACTGTCAAAAACATTTTCAGAAAATCCATTCACAGAATTCACAGGGCTTTGTGTCCTGAATCTCTGCAAATTCATATCCATATTTAGGATGCTTTTTAATTTCTGTATGCAACCAAGAAATCTCCCTATCATGCTACCTTATTATGAAATATGATTGACTCATTGCTCTTTGCTGCTTTTTCTTAGTAACTGCTTATGAGCATACTCTGTATTGAAGCAATATATCGACAGTATTACACAGATTAATTCACATTATTAATCTTTTACATAATGTTATGAAATCAAATTACTGAATAGCTCCATATATGCAGTAAAATTTCAATTGAACTCACAATTATTTTTATCAACTCTTTTGACAATTTAAGAAGTGCTTTAAATTCAACATGAACTTAATGTTCTGCTGTCTTTCTGTTACCTTTGTGACCAGAACAAGTCAGTTTTTAAAGGGCACTGAGTAGCCTCTTGTAAAGATGTCCAGCAGAACTGGCTATAAATACATATACATTAGTACAGTTTCTTCTCTGTATGAAGATATATCAGTCTCTAGAAATTTCCCAGATAATTTAATAGTGTGATCTAGTTTCAATACTATTTTAATAATTCTGCAGAATTTCTGAATTTTTCTCCAATTTTTATTTGTTCCATTTCTAATTTTGGCAGAGTACACTCTTGCTGTATTAGTAGTGCCAAGAATTTGTAGAAAATTGAGTGGTGACATTAAAAATGAATTCATGTGCTGCTTCATATATATAAATATATTCTTAAAATAGCAACTGGACAAATTCTGCTTGACTCCAGCTCTGCAATGCTGTCAGTAGCACCACCATATGTGCCATTTCATGAGAGAAGGAGGGATGGAAGACAAGAGACTATGTGGAAATTCTTCCTTCATAACTGAACTGAGGTCTGGGGGAATTTCTTGATGCATACATTCTCCCCTATCCCTGTAAAGCATTGGCAGACACACAGGAAGGTTCAAACTACTGCTGTGTTTATATTGAAAGCCAGTACTTGGAGAGAATTGCTTGAAGATACTTCTTTCCCTGACCATGTAGCTTCTGAGTTGTGGCCAGTTTATGCTGAATATTGTCTTTTACCCTCGAGGTGACACAAAATGTGTCAAGGTAGCATGTATTGGATTGCTTATGTCAAACTGTATAGTAAAGTACTTGAATTACTTTTCATACAGAAAAGAGTCACATTTTCTAGTCTCTTACTAAGTTGTCAGACAAGCAGGTTACTGAATGTGGTGTAACCTGCAGTGTAACCATAGGCACATCCCCAAAGAACTATACAGGATTCTTCACCATTAAGTGTTTTATAAAAGGCAGAAAACATTTCAGCACATTTAGAACTTCTGGAGTTCATCTCTGTGACGGCTTAGCTTTTTCCTCCAGATATTCCACCATTGTGGATATAAGATTATACAAGATTGGGACTCTATAATGTCATTTTATCACAGTGCTCCCTGTACTGCTACCAAGTACAACCACAAATCGTGAAAAACATCTGTAAGTCCCTATAAGCAATTTGTCAGAATACTTTAAAGTACATGTATAATAAATGAAGAACACATGTTTCATAGGAACCAAATGAAACTAGAGCTGTACCGAATGCTTTGCCAGAGACTTGAACAGCTGTGGACATCACCTCTCTCTCCCCCTATCAAGCGTTAAAAGGCATTGTTTTCTTTTTTAGCCTGACAGGTGATGTTTACAATACCGTTGATCTTCCTAAAAGACAGATTGCCCAAATATCTCCGTAGACCTCTTCTACGTCCTTAAACACTGTGTTTTGATTTTCATTTTAGATATTTGGCACTTTCTGCCAAATTACAAAGGGTCTTCACTGTTCCATCCTTGTCAGCTTCTAAAAACACCGTTATTTAGTTCTGAAAAAGTACCATGTTACCTTCTGCATAGTAGTTTCTGTCTGATAGCTACAGTGAAGAAATAGAAAGTTCTGTTCATTGCCTATTCTGTTCAGAGTGTGCACACACAAGAACAGCCCCTCATATACGTGTTTCAAGCTTCTAAAGAGGTTTGTCTGACTTCCCTGAGCTTGATGTCTCAACAAGACAGCTTTGATTTCTTCTGTCTAAACACAATATGAGATGGCAGTTGCATAGTTTCTTTGCTATTATGATTTGCATCTCAGATTAAAGTCACAGCTTCATTGTTACTCAGAATGATGATACATTTCTTTACACTGAGAAAAAATTAGCAATCAACCCTTCCACCCAATAATATCAATTGAATACTGTCACTTCCATGTAAAACCAGGGCACACAGTTTCATTATCTCTCTAGTCTTCCTACTCTACCAGTTTTTGCTTTTCTTCTCAGATACAAGTTTCCTGCTTCTCGCATATCTGTTTCAGATGTATTTCCAATCATCATCATCATCATCATCATCATCATCATCATCATCATCATCAGGAGTGGAAGATGTTTTCTTTTATTAAATCTCCAGACATTAGCTCCCATAATATTCAGTGTATATTGCGATTTGTCAAACCTGAGGAAGGTGCAAAAGCTTTTTTACTTAGCAACTTTGTTATAAAATACATTGATATTAAATTTTGAGCAACCTTTCAAAATGCTGAATAGTGTTGTATTCAAGAAAGGTGAATGAATTCTAAACGTTCTATTACACAAGACAATCTAGCATTCATTATAATAGTATATTTATAGTTTTACTTTGTTTTATCTGCTTGAAAAAGTAGCAGGAATGTAAAATACTTTCTTCTGCATTGAACATATGCAATCATCATTATATATTTTAAAAAACCCAACTTGCTGATTATAAAATGGCTTAAATAGCCCCAAGTGTCCCTGAAGAGCTACTGTGTGCTGTGTAAAAGCTGAATAATCCTCCCCATGTCAGAAGGTGACTCTTCAGCTGTTCAGGATCATGAGCTGAGACGCTACCACTTGTAAAAAAAATATTCAAAACACAAGAACATACAGTTAGGTAAAGATCATTGTCATGGTCTTGGAATTAATCTGCAAGGACTGACAACACTGAAGCAAATCTAGCAAGAATGAGTAAAGAAACTGTAGCTTTTACTTAAAACCAAAACACGCAGAACACAGCAAATTCACACCAAAATAAGTTCAGTGGAAATATTATTTTTTTACATCCTATTTGGCTCATTTTTCTTTTAAAAAGATACTTTGGAAAAAAAGAATTTGTTCAAATACACTCTCCATTTAAATACAAACTGAATGCACTATTTATATAACACCAGAAGTGCTGTCTGTGCAAAAGTACTCCAAACCATTATTGCTCGGTGTTCTGAATAAAATACTTCAACTTATTTATGAAGGCACATTGATAGAAGAAAAGATGTTTCAGTCATCTGTATTTCCTTTAATCAACAAAATAGGGGAATTCACTTTGGCCCCTGTGCTTAGAAAAATATGACTTTGATTTTCAAAATCTCCTTTTCTGTAATATTTACTCCTAGTATTTACATAGTAGTTTCTTCCCATTCAAGCTCCACATCACCTGCAGAAGAAACAGACACATTACATTAACCTACCTTGTAAACAAATATTAACTAATGGCAGATAACTGTTTTTCACTGAATTTAATAGATCTTGCATGGAAAAAAGTGGGGAAAGCTTGAGCAATGATTATTACTATAAGGGGGAATGAAGAGCAGCAAAAGGCTAGATATCTATACTTTTGAAGCAAAAAAATGTGTGTCAAAGGGCTTTTTTTCTGCTTCTTAATCTGCACAAGTCATTGCACCTGTTATGAAAAATAATTTTGACACTGTCTGTATCTCCTTACCTTCCATGGCATCCAGAGAGTCCATCTTTTGCAGGGCTGAATAATTTACAAAACATAAGGGCTGACTACTCCCCTTGGTTGTCAACAGATCCAATACACATTGATGTAAAAATATATATTGTGCCTGTAAGATGTGAATTTAAAGATTCTTGATTAGAAGAAAAATGTACCTGTAATACCAAAAAGCCTTTTTACTTTTTCTATAACAGGATAAGAAATATCCTAAAGTAACTGCAGTTTAACTCAGCAATCTCAGTACTTTAGTGACCATATCATATATGCCTGATCTGATTTCAATTATTACAAAGCATAATGCTTTAAATTGGTCAAAACATGTTAACCCTTATGACCAGTAAGATATATGAAATTAGACTAACCATAACTGGTTAGTAGACTAATGGGCTACTCCACAATTTTCTGTGACTGTTTACTCTATGAAAAGACGTTTTGCCACTAGATGCAGACTGAAGAAACTGAACCATATGAATGTAATATCTAGATAAGAAAATTTTCCTCTTTCTACCATAGAGAAAACCAGCAGGGTGCACTCAAATGCAGAAGTTCAAGTAAATCTAAACATATCAATACTAGTAGCATGCACCAGTGCTAGGAGCAAATCAACCCGATATTTTGAGTGATACTTCTTGAGCTGTAGCCTCATTTTTAACAGATGATAGCACAAACAGTGGGCAACTAAAGTTAATTTGAAACTTCCAGGACATAAAGTCTGAAAACAGGAAAACAAAATAAGGCAATGTAAGAATGAAATAAAGGAATGAAAACAGAAATATAATAAATGGATTAAGCATATATTCACATAAGAGAAGTATTTTATATGTAGGTGCAGAAAATAAGACAGATGTGTTAAGATTGGAAGAGACCTCTTGAGACCACCTGGTGCAACTACCCACTGCTCAAGCTGGGTCAGCTAAAACATGTTGCCCAGGACCTTGTCGAGATGGATTTGGAATAGCTGCCCCAAAACCATGCTATTACTGTTGACTTTTGCACCGAAAAAAATATTTATGTAATTTTTCTGCTCAAGAATTGCTATTTTGTTTCAGAACTGCCACCAAATTGCAATTCAAGTGTCTCAGATGTATGAGAGAAATTTGCTTACATGGATAAGTTTTATGGTCACAGCTCCAGAGCTGTGGGTAATTAAAACAGATTTTCCCAGGCCCCCTGCAGCACGCCATACCGTCACACTTTTCAATAACTTTCTTACTGAAATAATAGCATGGCATTACTTCAAACTAGCCCTTGTACTAGGCAAGAAGATAAACTTTAACATGTCCACCGGACAAACATGGACTTTTAGAATGAAGGTCTTAAGTTTCAGTGGAGTTTAGATTGGTTATTCCAGTTCAGAACGCAGACTCTGAAAGCTCCATAACCTCTTGCACTCATACAACTACTCCTGATGATGTAGCAATGAAAATCTTTCTGGGTTTGCCAGGGGAGAGTGAAGCAGGCTACCTGGGCATTTTACGTGTAACTAGCTATTTTCCCAGTTAGAACCAATGAGAATCTTAACTATTCTCATCCATTGGCTACAGTAACAGATCATGACTCTGTTAGAAAAAAACCCATTATTTTGAAGCTATAAACAAGAAAAATAAAGTTTCGAGAGCAATCAGCTTTTATTTACTCATAGATCTTACAGGCAGTTTGACTGTAAGTCAAACTTCCTGTTCTGGGAAGGCATTGCTCCTCTCTTTTATATCTTCTGTGCTGATCCCATACAATCTAATTAATAGGCAACTCAACAGTGTTTTATAAAAGAACTCTCAGAACAGCTTGACTTTTGAATCCATCATAAAAATTTACAAGACTGATTCCCTTTGGGCAAGTTTTGTTGATGATCTGACTTTTGTAGTGTTGCAAACATGAGCTAGAAATGACCTGGACAGAGAACAGCCTATCTCAGAATTTTGCAGCTAGCATACAGATGGATATTTGATTTGTTAGAAAATCTGAACTCTGACACCATCACCTTGTATTGCATTTTGGCACACCTTTTCCTAGCCCCTGCCAAAATATTCAAATGAAGAGATACACAAAAATGATGTATATTTTAAAAACGTACATTGATCTTATTGAATGCCTCACTGTTTTAAGATTTTATTTTGGGAGTGCTCCTATTAAATTGTCTGCCAGCCTTTGATTTATTTTTAGATTATTCTACTTCTAGTCAAAAGCGTAAAAGAAGAGCCAAAAAATATTCCCAGAATTAATCATCGCAAGAAAGTGCTGGCAATTTGTTAGCTGCATCAAGATTTCAAAAGGAAAAATTTAGAGCAAACGGTAATCAGATTGCACCTTAAAAGATACATAATGTTGGACTATCACTAGAAGGTCTCATAAAATCTTCTGAAGAAGGGTTGACTGCTTTGTGTATTCTGACACAATACTTTTTACATATTCTGATGTGATATGGATTAGCAGAATTGCATTCCCAATGGAGCAAGTCTCCTTACATTAAAATCAATTTAAATCCATCATTCATGTTGAAGTTCATCCTGAAACTACTTCTCCATACTGAGAAGCTGGTAAATCATCCTGTAGACTCAAAGGCTTCATGCTGCCCTGGGGTAGATCTGGCCTGCAGGAGACTCATGCCGGAAGCCTTATCCAAATAAACCTGATTTCCATTCCACTGGGCATTTAGGATCAGCTTTAAATTCTTCTATAATTCCTTTACGTATACTCAAAATTCCAGATATAGTGAAGAAAGTCTTCCTCACCAGCAGGTCATCACTGACTTATGTCCAAACAAAGTAAGTCTGCCAGAAATGTACTTTTTTAGACCCAAAACCCACAACTGATTTTGAACAGTTTGAAATCTATACTTAAATCTATCTATATATGCTATTTTATTTCATGCACTTGAAATAGAATCAAGGAATCAATAATGAGTTCAAAGGTAAATGAATATTTTAATGTTTGGTGGACTATGCCACATATGCATACACAAAAAAATGACACTTAAGTAGTAAATGAAGTCAAATCAAGTAGTGAATGAGCAAATCCATTTTTAATTTAACAATTGTTCTTCACTCAAAACTTGAAATAAAATTTTTTAGAGACTGAGAAATTATTATTTAGGTTCTAAAAATAAATAGCACTCTTTTCAGCACCTGTCAAGACTTTGCTGTCTAAGTATACTGAGGTGGATACATACAATATATTTCCACAATTCTTGAAATAAATGAAAGCAGGATTTGGTAGAAAATTTATTATACAGCTGATTGTTATGAGCTTTCTAGTCTTGTTTAGTAGATCAGAGGAAGAGATGACTACTTTTTCATCAACAGGAAAACAGAATAGATAAATCTTACCAGATTCTGTACCATACACATTCTTTCACTTCTTAGCTCAGCTACAAGTCCATAGATATCCACAAAATCATGGTCATTTATATGTTGGGTTAAATGGTCAAGTGCGATATAAACACCTGTTCTTCCAACACCAGCACTGTAAAAAAAAAAACAATATAAAATAAAGCTTTTATTTTAATGCTTTCAGCATTTTCTTAGAATATTCTGGATAAATTGTTTACTGTGAAAAGAAAAACTTTTGAAAAAAAATCAGAATCTTTTTTCAGTATTTACATTTTGTGAATTCCTTGCTGAATTGGATTAAGTGAAACCTGGATTTGAGCCATTTTCTGAGTTCACAATTTCACATTTTCATCATTTTTGATTTCTCATTTTCATCAGAAAAATGAGATACTACTCATTCATCTGACCCAAACCTGTTTGAGTGGATTCCTATAACTTTTCTGTGAGTTTTCTAGAGCTCATTAATTGAGAGGAAAAAAAAGCACAAGATTTGGTGAAATCACGCTTGGATTCTGTGATACTTCTGGTATTTGAGACAAAACAGCATGGAATCTAGCAAAAAATTTAAAAGAAAATACTTTTAAGGGAGGATGAGTGTGCAAGACATGCTGGTAGGCAGTGTTTTATTTCAAGGTCTCATAATGAATAGGATCGTTTCCAAATTATTATCAGACTTCTCTGCAATTGGTGTAATCAATGCAGGGTATATCTCTGCAGATAATCAAGAGATATATAGCAGAAATCTTGAACTTGCAAGATCTAATGAGCAAAAATTAATGAATGAATTTTCTGGATATGAGAATACATAGTAATGCTTTATAACAATCAGGAATTTGAGCACAGGTGAATGTGCTCCTTCACACATGCTGACCCCTTCACCCGTTCTGAATAGAGGACAGACCTTGCAGAGAGTTCCCACAGAATGTAAGTGTCCTGAAAACATGAAGACCATATTGTTCTCTCCTGTAATAGTCTCTCTGGCCCTTGCAATAGAGGGAAAGCTTCCTCAAAGACAACAATATCAAATAAATAAGGCTTTACCACCCTTTGTGAGTGGCACCCATAGGATGCTGAGGACAAGTAAAAAGAACTGCCATGCATGATAAAGTGGTTTGGGAAAAGATTTTAAGCATCATAGCCATTTTTTCCTTTCACTTATTTCCAGAGTCACACCAAGTGAGAATGAGGCAAAGACTCAGTAGCAGACCTATGAGTTCAGATCCCTTTTATGGAGCCCACCCATTCAGTGGGAACACTGACCTGCACAAAATTTGAAAACACTGTCATCAGTTTCCTTGAGACTTAGGCCTCCCCACACTCTCAGTCTTTGAAACAGAAATTTAAGGGTGTTAATGAAATCAGTGGCAACTATGACAGCTGAACATCTCTAACCACCAGAGCATTTATTTAAGAGCCTAAATATAGGTTTTAGCTGTTTACAGGCATCCAATATTGAAATCTGGCCTATGCAAACCCTTATTCCTATTTGTCATTCTCTGTGGCTTCCAAATAGTTTTTTCCTTATGATATGTGACATGTATGTTTAAAATATATTTTTAATACTTGCTTCTTAAGAAGAGGTCTTATTATAATAGAAGTAATTTAAACCAACACATGTCATTTGCTATTCTTCTTATGATTAAAGAGGAAAATGGAGATAAACCCTGCATTAATTTATGGTAATTGTTGGAGCAATTATTTCCCACCACCTCAATGGATTTCCATAAATGGAAGAACAGACATTAGTATTTTACCTTCTAGAAGGGAGTAGGAAGGACTGCTAGAGAAACCTTCACAGCTGTCCATACTAGAACCATATCTGTGCACTCAATCTTCATGGTTGTTCTTCTGGCAACTTCCCTGTGCATTAATACATACTTGAGATTCTAAGCTACCAAACGATGATTTGGTGAATACGCTTACCTGCAGTGAACCACCATCGGTGTGCTATCATGTGCTCGACTTGCACGGATAAGTTTTACAAAATGGATAATTGGTGCAGTAGTTTCAGGGACTCCATGTTCTGGCCAAGAAGTAAAGTTACACTGCCGCACCATCATGCAGTCTCCATGCTGAAAAATACGAAATAATGCAGAAGAAATGCATTAGAAACAATTACAGAAGAAATGCTACAGAAGGTTCAGTAAGGCATATGTATCCATCTCTGTAATTTCATGTAAAAAAAAAAGTTAGAATAGCATAACAATTATAGGATTTACTGGCACGAAGAGACAATTTATTGTGCACAGAACTTCTGGCATGTTTTTTCAGGGATGGCATCAAGTCCATCTTTCCGGAAGTATTAGTGACTCCAGCAGTCACTCTTCATTTGACTTTAGTCATTATATCACTGTAATTTGTAGATTGTGGGTTGAAGTTTCTATGGCTCATTTAGAAGTTTACTGAGCTGGGATGACAAATCTGTTCAGGAAAAAGCAACCATTTTAAGACTGATCCAGGGTAGTGAAGGCAAACACACATACATTGGTAAACATAGATGTATTTTCTTTCATGCTCTCTCAATCAGAGCAGCAGCAACAGTAAACCTCAAAAAAGAGGTTATGATCTGATACCTAGATTACTTCTGAAAGACGTAAAAATGAAAGAACAGGATCATGCCAAAGGCCTGTCTAGTTCAATATGCGTTTCCGACAGTGGTCAAAAAAATGTTAGGGAACATTATGAAACATGACAACAAAGTATCTGTAGTTCCCAAGAATATCCTTTCCATTCTTAATAGTTTGTGACTTTTGAGCTGCCTCAGTCAGAGACAGTAAATCGAAATTTAGTAATAGTACATGTCAGTATTTTCTTCTACTGATTTATGAAGATTTTTTGAATCCCTGTAAGTTTTTAGCATTCACAATATCCTGCAGCAAGGAGTACCACGGTTTATTCAAATGTGTAATGAACCAGTTCCTATTTTTAAAAATTTCTTTTGTACCAATTGCTTGCTTCTTTCATATTGCAAGAAATATTGGACAACTGTGAACAATTACGTGTAGCAACTACTTTGTAGTTGTACTATTTTTTTAAAACTGATCAACATGAAAGAGGAGTTACTTTGGATGCACAATGGCAGTGATTTTGAGTTATTTGCTTCACACATGCTTTTTACCTTCACTAGAAGATCATTAAGCATCCACCCACTTGTGAATGGAGGTACAATCTTAAAACGAGCAATACAGCACATTTAATGACATGCTTATAAAGGGCACAGCTTCTTGTGCAGGGTAGTTCAGCTATAGTAAATGGATCACCCAGTCAATTCAGATTATCTTCTTTTCAGCCTCACCCTCATTAACGCAAGTGATTTCGTGTTTCACTGGCATTCATTTTTATTCTAAATAGTCCTTTTTCCAATCTTGTTTCTCTATGCTCTATTTTTAGCTGAAAAAAAAGGTTTATCTTCTCTCAATCATTTTTAAATGTTCAGTTTCTCTGTACTATCTTCACAACATATCCTTATGGAGTGACCGCTGAGACAAGCCCCTAACTGCTGTGTGCCCTTTGTCACATGCACATGCCACAGGGTGATAATGCCTGCGTTTGGACAGCCAAGTTCAGGTCCTAGGATCTGGCTGCACTACATACGACGCAGATCAATGCTGGGAGTGCAAAAGAAAGCTGACTTTATTTTGGGTCGTTATACCCAGATTGCTTTTTGAGCCCGCCTGCTGTTCTGACTTAATGCTGGCTTATAATTTTTCCAAAGCGTGGAAGCTGCAGTTGTGGATCACGGCAAAGGTGAAGATCTCTGCTGTACCCCTACTCCTCCTTCCCAGCACAAAGAGTGGGAGTAATACTTATATTGGGTGAATCTCCTGGGGGTGGAGGCCAATGGCTGGTGGTACAATGCAAAGCAGCTGCACCAGAGAATCTTGCCCTTTAATCTGAGAGGGATGCATTCAAAGGGATTTGTAAAATCTCAGAATGGTTAGGATTACTCCTTTCTAGAGCAGACACTGAAATGTCCAAGTAGAAACTTCACCTCCCACCAGACCAGAGGTTCAGTAACCTTAATAGTCCTTCATAGCATGTTGGACACATTTGTGACCTCTTTGTGACAGATATTCTCAGGAAATAAAACATGAATGAAAACAAAATGCAGGACAACCAGGCAGTAAAATGTATATGCACTAAAAGATTAAAATAAGAATATTGAGGGAGTAGTTGGGAGCAATATAGCATATCTGATGTTCTTTGGGGTGTTGGATGAATTTTTTCAGTCAACTTCCAGTTGTGGCTTACCCTTTCAATTTTTAGATCTCTGATGGTCCAGTCTATTTGAATATCTTCCGTCAATTTAGTAATCACTATATCCCCAAACACAGTCACCGGTTTATTATCTTCTGGCCAGTACTGATGACATCTTATCTGCAGGGAGATGATTACTAATTAATTAACAATTATCATATTATAATCTTGACAGAAATTACATACAGAATTTCCAATTGTATCAAATGCTTTTAATTGGTTCACTGGTAACTTACACGTCCTTTTTCAAAACATTGTGTGAGCATCACAAGTGTTTTAGCTCTTGTCTCCCACACCATTCTCCAGAAATCACCCACTGTTCCTGGTAATGGTCCCTGAGTTGCAATAAACTCGTTTGGACATAAATAGCCCTAAGAAAGAGAAAATATTTAATACATAATGGTTGGCAAGGAAACAAAAGAGTTTGCATGTGACTCATAGTTGTGCCTATATCTGCCATGCCTAAGGCTAAAACCTTGTCAGACATACTAAGCCAATTGGCATGCGCCTGGTTAATCACTACATGGCAGGCTGCCTTGGAAAACTAAGGAAGTAATGGCATTTTTTTATAGTCCAGTTATGAACCAACACTCTACTGAAGTATGGGAAGTGCCATGGTAATAGAAATGCATTTAGCAGAGAAATTACAGGGACATCAGGTCACCAATTCCCATCAAAAAATATCTAAGCCTTCATATTAGTTTTACTGCACATCCAGCTGGAGGCCACCAAGAAGTACGTGAAGAGGTAGCCAGCAAAGTAGAATTAGATAGTGCTAAGGAGCAGTGGATCCAGGGAAACAACTAAGGAGCAGTCTGAGAGTTAGTGCAAGTAATACACCCACTAATGACCTTGCTCTTTGGTGATTGTCAGGGGTCTGCCGTAACTTACAGCTGGAGCTTACTCAAATAAATGATCTCTGATGAAAGATCTTCAAGAAAGCTACTGTAGGTGTTGACTTTTATTTTACTGTTGGCTTCTGCTCTTTAGTTAATTTATAAATTGGTGTAAAACTTGGGAAGAAGGAAGTTTGTTGAAAAAAATCTGTATAAGTGCTGTGAGTGCAGGAGTTCACCTGGATCTGGTTCCTCACAGAAAAGAAGTGTACCTACAGGAACTATTATGTACTACAGAAAGTCTAAAATAACAACAATGACAATAATAGCAATAAATTTATGCTGTAGCACTACCAGTTTATAATATCACAGGGTTCTGCTTATTGCTCAAAACGACTTACACAGTGGTTTATAGCACCACCAAAGCTTCTTGTTGGAGTTATAGCTCTGTAATTCACAGCTGCCTGTTACTTACTCCATTTATAATATACAGAACAGGTGGCAGTGGGAAACTATGTTAATCCTTCTTAGTTTAAGAGTGAGGTGAGAAACTATAATTTAGGGATGCAAAGCTCACAGTTCAGTTACTGCCTTTGTTTAACCAATGAAAGTAAAAGTAGCAGCAGAGTTCCCATTTGTTAAAACTGTACACAACACTTCTCTTTTCCTCTCTTTACAAACATGTGTATGTAAATAGACCCAGGTAATTAGGTATGTAAATGCACATACATATTGCATGTTTTCAGCTATATGCATTTATATATTTATACATCTACAAATGTGGAAAGTGAGAGCATATAAATGGAAAAACTTTAGCCTTGAGAAACCACAACACTGGAATTGTCTATTCACTGATGAACGGTCACCTAAAATGTATGTATACAAGCAAAATCTCAGCAGGGAACACTCTGTAGCTAGTTTTTGCTGCAGCTGTTTGGAAGTTGCTGTTAATGTTCCCTGCCTAAGGCTTGGCCTGTCAGTGATAGAAGGGTAAGGACTAGGCCATGCTCCAAGCCGCCTGCTTTCCTTCTCTGTCATTCTGTGTACGGTCCCAGCATCAAGTGGCATGGTTCTTCCTATATCTGCTAACCCTCAGAACAAAGATGTATGCCCAAATAAAGGGCATAAATAGCATTTGCTAATGAGAAAGGAGGAACCTCTCAGCTCTGTTGCTTATTCTCTGTAATGTCTCTTAGTTACCTGGAAATAACTATTTCTACTTTCCTTTGTGTCGTCTGTTTAGACTAGTCTGCATGCCTTGCTATGCGTTTGAAAAGCGTTTAGTGTAACCCGAGTCTTGACTTCATGTGAGATCACCAGCCACTGCTAGAAGACATTAAATGCATAACGATAATGCACACTTTGAGCTTCAACAGAACAAAAATGAGATAAAAACAGAGATGAAGAATTTACTGAACGCACAATAAGAAAATTGAAAGTCTGGGAAGAAAGCTGAGGATGAAAAATACAGTATTACTTTCTTCTTCAAGAAGCCTACTTTCATTTTCCTCCATCATAACTTTCACAAAATAATAAGGAACATGCCAAAACAGCCATTTCTATGAAAGTATTTGGTTCAGTAATCTTTGCATTGTCCTATTCATGCACAACAACTTTACTGCTGAATCAAGAGACCAAATAACACCTATTTAAACAATTGACCTCAGTGGGAGTTCCACTATTGTCTTTAATGATAATGGTATGAGATAATTTATAAAAAACAATTCACTGGACAGAGTTTTGATTATTACTAGAAATCATTGCTTAGCAATGAAAATGGGATATGTATATTTTTAAATTGCCAGGTTTAGTGACACAGGAGCCACTTGAACAATGCCATGGCAACAGTGGCGTTCTTCTGCCAGAAAACAAATACAGTAAAAATGTGAGAGACTTTCTACTTACAGACACATAGCTGGCATTAATGTAGTCAGATCCAGGAATACCAGCATCAGGCATCAGCTTTACTCTGTTGTTATTATCTATCATGGAAATAAAGTCTAGTTAACTAAAAGATTTGTTCAAAAACCATAAAACATGCAAAAAGTGTTCCTGGAGTGCTAAGAAATCAAAAATACTGTTATTGTTGCTAATCTAACAATATTTGACAGAGCAGAACACTAATTACAAAGGTAATTTAAACTTTTTCCATTACTGTATAGTCTTTCTTTAATGTTCCAGACATGTTGTATATAATGCTTTTTAATTTAAATGGTGAATGAGCCAAAACCTCCAATGTGATGTATATATGGGAGGATTCTCTACCTAAAAGCATCCCGTGTACTTCAAGACATGCTGTTCTAGCACGCACAACTTCTGTGTGAATCAGAGAGCAGGGTCAGGGATCTGATAGTTTTTTGTATATACTTGCTGCCCAGGTCACAGATCTGATTCAGATTCTGGCACTTATCCACAGTTTTAATTTTTGGATGTAAGGTTAAGTCATTAAAAAAAAAAAAAAGAAAAAAAAAGGGTTTCTGATTTGGTCCCACAGTATGAATGCAGAAATTACAAAATCCAAGAAACTTGTCATGTGTGTAACACCACAATATTGGTGTTTAGCCCCCAACTTAGTAGCGACCATAGGAATAAAAAGTTAAGTATTTATGAAACATGTCTGTTTATGTTTTATTGTGTGTCATGAATATAAATTTTTAGTGACTGTAACTTAGAGTATACTTGAAGAAGGCAGTAGATAGCAGGAACAGCTGCTCTGAAAAGTTAATAGCACAGAATGAAGCATTATTAACCAAGGAGTGCCATGCACTCCATCTCACATCACAGCTAATGCCTAAAATAATAATGACATTTCTTGTCTTATTAACTGAAAAATGAAGCAGTGTTGAGTATAGAGAGACAGACTCCTGTCTCCTGTGATAATATCTAGCCTGGGCTTATAAGTTATCATACAGTCACTCTGATCTTCTGTGCAACCTTTGTAGCACACGTACACATATCCACAAGAAAGCATATCCAGACTTCTGAGGTAGCTGAATGCACAAATGTGGATTTTATATGTTTAAAAAATTACTTCTTTCTAAAGGGGAAAAAAAAAACCAATGAGGAAGAATGTTAAAAAGTTTGCTACATGGCTTGAATTACAAAGCCAAGAAACTATTGAGGCTACAGTTTCTTGCACCTGCATATTAAAGCTTGTGAGAGCAAGTTGAAAGCTATTTGCAAATAAAACTGTCTTTAAAAAAACCCACAAAGTAAAGACGGATTACTTGACAGAAAATTATTTCATAATGTGGACATGTTGTAGTGCCATTTCCAAGATAGATCAAACAAAAATACACTTGCATTTCAAACATCTGTTACACTATTGAAAGTAAAGAACAAAATGGAGAAGTTGGTCAGTAAACACACATACATGGCTTTATGTTTGGGAAACGATTCTTAGACCTGTTCCAAGGCAGATCAGCATCAGTTGAAGCAAGGTCCTCAAGAAACTTGGGAAGCTCCTGCAGAGGAATAAATGTTTGTTGGAAAACTTTTGCACTTGAGTGAATTTAAAATATGACACACTCATCCAGTAAGACGAAAAACTCTACAGCTCTGCAACAGTGCATTTCTAAGAACAGCTGGAAGCATTACAGAGCTTTCCACTCACTGTCAACTGCAGTTACACCAGCAGTGTTAGATGCAACACTGCAGACAATGCTGTCAAGTTGAACAATTAAGCTTACATGAACTTTCACCTTTACAAGCCTGCATAAAGTCGGTCTATCACCTTTTGTAGTTCTTTTCTGTTTTTTTACATGAAGTCACATGCTTGGTTACCGTGCCCTACTGACTCAGCCTCAGTCTTGAATAATGCCTTTTCCTGACTCCTGTAGCTTGGGAGGGTTTGTGGTACAGCATGAGAACTGATGAGAATTTAATTGAGTTGACACAACTGGCAATTAGCTATTGTTCATGGGACTGCTTGTGAAAGGGGTGGGAAGAGATATTTTGGGTTGTACTGCAGTTTCATAACTGGTCATTAGTTCTATGACTGGAGGACAAAGACGGATAAATCATTCACATTGAGGCACTTATTTGATGAGGATGTTTGTGTGAATAAACAGGTATAATTTACGAAGTTGATTGAAAGAGTGGAGACAACTTCAGTATTTGTTAACAGAGAAAATGTGTTAAAGTGATGATCTCATCATGGTGTTAAGAGAATAGAAAACTCAGAAAAGACAGAATTCCAAATATATTAACTTTAATAGAATTTACCTTTGCTTGACAAATGTTATGCAAATGCAAGTCTGTTTTTTATATCTAAGATATAAATTAAGAGATCTACCTATTTCTTTGAATGAGCGCAATACAAAACTTTGCTGCTTGTGCAGAGTAATCCCTTCAAATTTGTCTTTTAATATTAGTGGTTACTGTCTGCATGGGCTACTTCCAAAAGTTGGGCAGATAGCCTAACTTTCAGGTTCAACATTAATTATTTTCAAGTGCCCTTTTGCCCAGGTATTTGAGATAGTTTGTATTTCATAAATAGAATTTAATGGGAATCTACTAGCAAATAAAAAATAAATGAGAGAGGTAATGAAAAATGGAAAACCAGGACTGTTTTACTACTGTCCTTTTCTTTCATTGTTAATTCAAGTATTTTGCCAGCCTTGTTTGTAAAACACAGTTAAAGGTGGAGATGTTAAAATTCCTTTCATTCAGAAAACTGAAACTCTCCTGCAAAGTTTCTATCATCGAATGTTTTCCTGAAGGAAGGACATACACAAAATACCTATCTTGCATTTTTGCAAGTGTTTTGGGCCATGGAATCCCATATCGTGTGAACTTCAACTTGCCTCCTTCGCCTCTCTTCCAAGTTTTAGCTTGCCAGTTAACTTGTGTAGAAGTAGCACCATTGTACAGGTAGCAGTTAGTAGTAGAGAGGAAACAGAGAAGCAGATCTTGTTATTTTCATAATAATGCTTCCATAACTGAACAAGTGCTCAAAAGCTTCGTACCAATTCTCTGCATTAGCAGGGATTTCAGTCTTAATTGTTATTTTCAGATTTGGGGAAAGACTATTCGTGTTCCCAGACTCCATGACAACTTTTCACAGAAACCATATTTCTTTGCAAACTCATAAAGCTTTGAAATAAACGATTTGCATTTTGTTTACTGCAGTACTTTTATGGCACTGTGGTGTCATTTTGAAGTATTTCATTCTTTTATTCATGAACAGAACTTATCATAAAACAAGTATTATACTACTGTTTCTGTTTCAGTTATTTTCCAGTTACTAGAAAAGCATAAGTTCCCAAATGCTTTAAAGCTGGAAGTGTGAATAGCGGTGAGGTGGTGCCCATCATCAGCTGCTTTGGCACCCTGGGGTTTCTTTAAATTTGTCTTCTCTGACAAGAAATGGATCTAGGTCCATTCCGAGGTCCGGATTCCCTTCTTATCACATTTACACACAGGTCATGTTCACATGTGGACCAAGATTGACCCCTGAGGATGTCCTGACATGGCAGTTTGGTCAGTCAAGCAAATTAGGTGAAACCAGGAATGTCCCTGGATTACAAGACTAAGTGAAATGAGAAGAGTCACGTTTGTGCTGGAAAACTCCCAACCATATTTGTTGTCCACAAACTGCCTATTGTAAATTCTCTGCAGACTACTTTACCTACCAAAGCATATCTTGGAATTTTCCAGGAAGACTGCTATCTGCTATATGAAACAGTCCAAATTCAACACAGGGAATATACTATCAGCATATTAGTGTAAATTATCATATTCACATGTTCAGTTCCCAGTACACTTGAATTTACTAGATACTTTCTAGTAATGAATGTTAATATGTGAAAGTGTTACTGATAGTAAAACTTTTTATCTGTTCAGTCATGTATAATGTAACTATGAACATTCTTGCTCAAGTGAAATAACACTTCCAGTTTTAGGAAAAAAATGTTCTCACTTTATTGCTGTGAGAATTTTATGGTGCTTTTTATTATTAAATCCAGACCAATTTTACCTAATAAGCATAACAAAAAAAATTGTAGGAAAAACCATTAATCTTTATACACTTTTGTTAGTGTTCCCCTGGAAACTGAAATATTATAATCTAGCAGAAGAAAAACCAGTTGTTAAATCTTCATTTTTGTTAATCCAACTGTTAAATTATTCATGGTAAATTTATAAATTCAAAATAATAAAAATCACTGGACACTGACAAATTATTTTTGGGCAAATGACTGTATGTGTTAAGAAATATAATGATGATAAGGATTCTGAAATAACAAGAAGTTATTGTTGAGAAAAAAATATGATAGCCATAAAACATTACATAATGAATATAGTGAAAACTTCGAGATCTAAATTTGAAACTATACATGTATTCTATTATCTGTAATGTATGTTTTGAAAAATAGGCTCTTTTCAGAAAGAAAGGTTTGCTGTGTTCTTCTGCTCATGTAAGGAGATGGAGGCTATTCACATGGAAGCTGTTCTCAAGAGCATAACAAATATGACCCATTACTTGTACAAGAACAAAAAGCAAAGTACCATGTGCAAACCTTTTACTTTCTGCACCAAAATCTATGAAAGGAAAACATTTCTGAGTTTCATGGCAGTATGATTGGGGCCTGAAAATTTCACAGAATGAGCATTAACTCTGTTTTTGGAGTCATCGTCACTCAGGAAAACGAGCGTATTTATAGCAGTTAAATATACCTGTGTATAAGTTAGAAAACTCTAAATAACTTGTTCTTAGGTAACCTACATATACAACACTACATATATAAAAACATAAATATGGTGGTCTTGAAATGCTGGAGACTAAAGAAGATCATCTTTGGCTGACACTAAGGTGAATAATTCTGACCAGGTTGCAGTATAGACTGCAGAATCCAAATCAGTGTACTATTACTTTCTAAACAATCAACCTGGTAATTAGGTATTGATTATCAAGGCCAGAGTCCTTCATGGCCTTGCCTGCTTAAAATGGACATGAAATGTGACACATGAAACGACTGAAGGTCTTGCGATGTTGTGACAACTGCTGGCAACATACCGAAAATTCTTCCTGAAACTTTAGGTTGTTGTTCGTGCAAAGCTCTTCAACATGTTGCAGAAAGGATTTCTTGCTTACTGGCCTGGAAGTAAGGACAGAAGAATTAGAAACCCAGAGAGAATGTCTTTGTCATTCTTTTTATTTAACTGTAGTTTATTAATAAACAATGTTTTCCAGTTCAACGGGAACTGATACTTGCAGAAAATGATAAATTGCTTACAGCATGCTTATTTGATTTCTTTTCGATCACTTGAAAGAGAAACATTTTATCCCCTTGTTGTTCCCCCTCACAAAATGTTTAATGTTGCTAATGTTAACAGTACTGTAGGCTATGATTGTTTTTATAGGTAACAGTGTTTCAAGGCAAGGTTTTGACATTAAAGTAAATTTGTGAACTTATTATTGCATTGTAAGGTACATAATACTTCTTTGTCACACAGAAAACATTTTATACTTTGCAAGGTTTTAGACATATAAAATATTGCAGTGACCTCATTCTCATAATGACATGGTTTTTAAATCCTGAGGAGGTTAAATAACCCTGTATTACTTCCCAAGCTAAAACACAGACATGCAGGCTTCACCCCAGAGAGAGAGAAAGCATTTCTCCAGTTACCATGCGATTAGTCATGCTTTTATGATTTATACGCAGCTTGGAGTTTTTTTCTAATAAACATAGAGGAGGGAACCACACATTGAGACTCATCGATGAACACAACATAAAACTCTTTAATAAACTTACTTGATGGATTTTCTATAACTAAGTAACCTGCAACAGAGATTTTTGTTAAATATAGCAAGCTGAGAGATAACCAATATTGTGCATGTTAATAGGTTCTAGATTAAATACCAAGTAACTAAAGATTGGTTTCCCTTATGGATTCAAATTCAGATATCCTGGGTGATTGTCTTCATTAGTTTTTGTCTCAGTGTTGGCAGATATGAATAACATAGTTGCAGTTTCTATCATTCTCTTTAAATCACTTTGCAGTGCTCTGGGTTCATATGGTCCTGGGAAACCCATACTTGCTGCACACCATTACATACATATTTATAGGCTTTATTTTGCATTCTTTACCCAATAACATTCTTCTAAGGACCATTTCCGAGCATCAGGATAGGATTAATCTAACGAACACAGACACCTATTTCTTAGTTAGTCACTCTAGATTTCTTTTATAATCAATGAGGAGAAATAGGTGTAATTTCATCTCATTTGAAGCAGATACCTAAAATGAGTCACAGATGAATCATGCTACTGGTGTGCCTCTACAGAAACCACAGCTATGGTTGTTTTTCTAAAGATTTTAAAAATTGGTTTCGTGTTCATTTTTCACATGTTCACTGCTGTTTCTTTATATGTCAATTTTAAAAACTGTGATACATATTAAATCTTCAACTTGATCACACAGCAGGTTTCATGAAGATCGTATATGAGCATCTATACTCAGGGCACTTTCAGATGGCCTTGAAACTCGGTCACAATAGCCTTGAATGGATTTAGAAACCAAATTTTGAGCACTCAAGCTTGTCTAAAGGACCAAGTAAAAAAGTTTTAATAATTCAGTTTAAAAGATAACCTGCTCTGTCAAAAAACTCTAAGTACTCCCTTTACATGTCTGTTCCTCCAAATATTCATTCTTGCAGAAAATATGACAAAAAGTATTCTATAACACAAATGTCTACTCTACTGCTGTCATAATTTTAGTAGAAAAGGAAAAAATTGCTTTAAAATGGTTTATGAAGTTATTAGTAATTATTTAAATTTAATTGAGATAAAATGAGATTAATACAATTGTTGAATAATTTACTATTAAGCATCAGAGAAGTTAATTTCAAGGCTACTAAGGATGCCTTTGTGATACATACTTTGTTAGAACTGTTATATTCAAACAAAGCAAACTGGCTATGAAAGCCTCGCTTGACCAGTCTCACTGGAGTTAAAAGTATTCACAGAAATAAAGATGCTTACTAAGACAACTGAAGGACAGCTTCAGAGTGGAAAAGAAGGCAATAAGATAAGAAAGCATGCAACTCTATTCAGAATGTTTAGACATACAGCTTGTGCTTATTGTATCACATAAGTTATTTGCATTATGTGGCAGATAAAACTACCTTCAAGAAATATTGGCAACATTATAGAGCTAAAGTTTCCTAACAAAAAAGGATTTTTTAATAGCTGTACCAAAGTACTGCACACAAACATATATTTGTTTTTGAGCAAAACAGAAACTTTTTTGTAGGCTTTTTATTCAGGACAAAATTATAAGCAGACTTTGAAGGGAGGTTAAACTTGTTTTTCTTTTCAATTCACCTATTTTCACCATAGAACAACAGAAAAAAGTCATGTCCCAGTTGGCATTCCAGTAATTTTTCAAATATAGTTAGCTCTCAATTTTTTAGCAATGAGGGGCTTACTGCACATAATTTGCAGTAAGAAAATGCAGTTTGGTCATTAGCGAATAAAAATTACTTCTGTGTTGTACATAAGCAATCCAGGTATGCCATTTAGCATTTCAGTGATGAAGGTACATGGATCCAACAGCATAACATTTTTTTAAGAAGCAAAGCATTTATGGGTTGACATTTAAACCTATCTGTGGGAATTTAAGTGAAATACTTGATATTTAGAAATACTGAACTGTCACACTTCTGTCAGTAGCAAGTGCACATAGCAGTGGCTTGGCAGCTCAGAAAATAAGATGGTTTACTTTAAAATTTTTGTAGGAAGGTAAATGTCTAACTTGTCTAACTGTGGCAAAGGAGTTGGCTTTGTTGCATAAGGATCTTCAGAAGGGATGAATTTTGTGTTCTCACTAAAGACTTCCAGCAGTGCTCTGTTTCACCATCCTTAGGCTTAAAATAATAGTATTTTTTCTATGTCTCTTGACATGGAATGCATAGTAATAATCTTATAGTATTTTGTCAACGAACAAATGCTCATCTATCTGTAATCTTGTCCTCTACATTTCCCAGTATTTTGTATAAAACTTGAAAATAAAATATCACTAGATCTTGATAAGCACAATTTAGAATCAAACCATGAAGTCGAAAAATTTCCCTATTTCAGCTGGACCATTTCAGATTCCCACTTGTCTGACTTCGAAATGAGGAAAGAAAAACATTCTCTAAGATAAAGAATGCTTTATTGCCTTAAATCTGATTTTCTTTTAAAACAGTGTATTGTTTCATGTGTGGGGTTTTTTTGAAGACTATCAAAAATCTGAATCCCACTCAGATTACTTGTGATAGAGCTAGAAAGAAGCCATTTATTTGTGTTGGCAGTGATAACTGAAGACATATTGTCACACAGACTCAGCTTTCTTTCTGGGTCAATCATCTGAAATCCACAAGGAATTAAAATTTCGTCCAACCAGAAAACTACAGAAATTACTATGTAGGCAAAAGGCTTAACTCATAAGCACCACTGACACTTCCTAGGACCAACAGAGGAACTAATTTTTAACAAGTTAATTGAAAGCAATACGGAGCTTAACCCTTCCTACATATTAAAGGCCTAAGGAAAGAGAACACATGGTCATTTCTTCCATTGTACCAGGACACATACATTCATAAACCTTGTTCTCCTGGGAAACAAACTTCATGAAGCCTATTTTTGACAGCTGATTACTAAAGGGAAACTTGTTGAAGAAAAAGACAAGGCAGAAGCCATGCCTATCCCTACTCAAAGGAAGGCAGGTCTGTCTGCACAAAGAAAGAATCAGGCTGGTCTATAGAAATTAATGTGTGTGCAAAATTGTTAGCTCAAATATAGACACTCACTGAATGCAGAGTATATAAGAAAGATACGATCAGACAATCATTTTCTATGCAACGCTTTTCCATAAGGAGTTCTAATTACCTAGCATTTACAGGCGCTACAGTGTCTGTAATGCAGAAATATTTCTTCTGACCAAATTTTCTTGACAAGTTGTCTCACATAGAATGAAACAAAAGCCTCAAAGAATCAACTACAAGGTGCAACTTCTCAAGGAAAGATTTAAAAAAGCTGGGGATCTAGACGGCTTTATCCTTGCTGCAGAAAGCACTGCAAAAGTAGGGTGTCAGAGAGGTTGTCTCTTAAGTAAGCACCTGGAACAAGGAAGAGTTACTTGTATCTCACCAAACCTGGCGCACCCCAAAAATTTAGGGACAGAATCTATTCACAGAAGATCAGTGTCTGCTTTGAAGAGTGACTTGGCAAACCCTGTGGAACTGTTATAAAAGGCAAGTGATGAGAGCACCAAGTATATATATATTCAGTGTGCTTAATAAAACAGTGTTAAATTCAGTTTAGGTTGATGGGCCATGTATGTTTTGAACAAGGTTGCTTTTTACTGTTATTAGCAGTCTCACACCAACTCCACCATCCGTGCAACATATGTCCCAAACATTCAAAGTTAGCATTTTGGATTCATAAAGAAGATCTCATTTTCCACTGAATTCTGTAGGACTTAATTCCCTGCATGCCCTCTGAAACTACATCCAATTGATAAATTGCTTAACGAAGACTTGGTGAAACAGACTGTATACCTACTAGCTAGTATTAGTAATTTTAGACACTGAAGTTTGGCAATAATTTTTTTTTATTATGATCATTACGTTAAAAGACTACTACTGGAACTGGGATTTTCCTTTAATTTCCTAGTCTGAAAAAAAAATGTTACCCACAGAAAAGTTTCCAAGTTGTCAAAATGGAATGCTCGGCACATTTAAATTTCTCTTTTTCTACTCAAACTGACTTTCATAGTGCAAAATACATAATTTTTAAAAAGCTATAAAAATGTGTGAAAGGTAGTGTTTTGATTAACCTATACTGAACATTTGCTGAGCTTGGAGTTGTTGAATTTTTGATCTCAGAATGACAGAAAGTATTTCCAGTCATATTCATACAGAACAGAAAAATCTTCTTCTACTTTATTGTTTTTCTCATGAGATACCAGCTGCAAAAATTTCCTGAGAATATGAGCCAAGATCATAAGCCATGATTCACTAAGTATGAGAGAATGTCTGAAGAGACAATGGATGAGGGGCAGTCAAGAAGGATCTCATGGAGCAGGGTATTTTGATTCTGTGGATGAACTGTGTCAGCTGCAAGTGTGTGCCTTTATTGATTTATAGTAGCTAAATAATATAATGTCAGAGAAGTGACCAAAAACCTGGTTTCCCCCCTTCAAATGAGCACCGAATGGGATGATTAGTAGGTAGAGGAAAAAAATCTATATTGTTCTTCTATCGCCTAGGATTTTCACACAAACTCCGCATTGCCCTTTCGGGGTAGGAACCTGGACCAGATTTCTGTTGATTTACTGCTATCTGAAAAATACAAACATGCCAGACTGGTAAAGGAATCTGCCCATCTCTGCCCTCCTCATACACTTGCAAGATGTCACGAACAGAAACACAGCAAGCTCTGCAAACACAGTTGAGATAGCTGCCTAAACGCAGCCAGCGTAGATTGTGCAGATGCAGTGATGCCCATTCCAAACACATGGGAAATTTGTGAAGGTTAGACTGTAGTCATCAACATTAAATACAAAAATTAAACATGCTAATATGTCACTGCTTTAGCCACAAATCATGAGAATGATAGGGTCAACACAAGAACTGGGACTGTAATTTACTTCAACCTGGCTGTTCCCCGGTGACAACAGGTACAAAGGCTCTTTCATGGTGCAACTGTGGAAGTCTAAACACAGGAAACAAAAATATTTTAGTCATTAGGTTTTGCAGTAAGCTGCCTTGGTACATGCTGCCATGCTTCTGCCACCTCGTCGATATAACTCATCATTACCAGGAAGGATGTAACTATATTAAAGACAGCTGCTAGAGACACCTAATATGTCCCTTTTGGCTATTGACTTTACCAGAAGAGAATATTACATATAGTAAAAGTCTCTTTGAGACTTAAAAAAAAAAAAGCCAAAATAAACAAAAAAAATTTTGGACAGATAAAGGATATCCTGCGCCTCATTACCCCTCATGTCATCTAGGAGAGTACTTCGGGACATTTTCTTCTCCCAGCTGAAAAGATGACAAGAATCCTGTCCTGAGGAGCTCTCAATTAGTGCCTGCACTTCAAACTTCAACAGTTTGTCATAAGGTTCAACAAAGGACCTGGGCAAGGAGCCTGCCGTAGGTTCAGCGTCACCACAGTTTGAAAAATAATAATCTAAAATTTTAACAGCTGCATCCTGTACCTTACAATGACAGAAGTAGAGAGTCTTTGACCATTAAAAGACAGTTAGAAGAAGGGAAGAGAAAAATACAGATGGAAGGACATGACGAATTGCAAACCAAATTGTGAGACTGAGTCATTAAAATAAGGGTGATGTAATTAAAACTGCCGAAGCACTGTTCGGTAAAGGTCTTGCTGTGCATAAATCACATAATGAAGTGTACATGAGTTTGAAATATTATAATTTTCAATTACCCTTTAGAGTTTGAGACTGTAAAAATTTAAAATATAGATAATTTAGACAGAAAAGTGGCAGAATTGTATCTGCAAACCAACAAAGGATATTTCACTGTGTGAATATGTTGCTGAGATTGTAGTGGCATAGTATGAAACAGCTATAGTTTGTGTACTAACGACAGTTGAGGAAAAAAGATAATTTCTCTTAAGTATATATATCCTAACTTCCAAAGAAAAGAAACAGCATGTTTCTTATGTCACATTTGCACTACCTTTGTTTCAAGGGTATGTTGTATATATATCAGGGCTATATTGCCATAATGTATTATAATTTCTATTTTTAAATTGCCCTGATTTATTTCAAAATAGTTGTGGAACTCCTATAACTCAACATTAGGGACTAAAAAGATACATGGTTTCATGATGACAAATACCATTGTCATTAGAACATCTGCAAAGATTGACATTTCATTTTGATTAACTATGTCATTCAATATGGCACGATAACACACAGGTTAAGAGAACAGAATGGAAAACACACAATGTTGCTTCAATAATACAAAAACTTACTGGATGACAAAAATCTCCTTGCGTCTAAAGAAAAATGAAGAGTATCTGGAAGTAAAATCCATTAACACTTTAGTACATAAACAACATTAGTACTGTTCTTATTCAGCTAACGATGTGGAAACAAGGTAATTTTGAAGATACATCAAGATCATTTATCTGAGGCACAGGTGCTGCAGTGCATTGTCAATGATTCTGCCTTCAGAGGATGCTTTGCACTGTTATTAGCAGGTACTAAATTCTGCTCTCTGAAGAAGTGCCCCGCTCAGGACATACCCCAGCCATTACGTCAATGAGTTCCAGATGATTCCCAGTATGTTTTCTCATCTGTTACAAGCAGCCATTCTTGTGTGCTCTATTTTGAACAGGTTTGTACATGCAATCAAATTACTCTGTACCACACACAGACATACACAAAAACCCCAGGTCAACAGCTACAACCTTTCATCTTCCAGCTATTCCTAGTCTGCAACAGTAGGATATTTGGCTACTAGGGCAAGACTATTTTAGGCTTCTCATCTTTAAGGAGACTGCCTACCACAGTGTTTCATCTGTGACACAGCAGGGAAAATACAGGCAGGTGAAGAATGTTCACCAAACATTTCTAACTCAGTTGGATGTCACATATTATTGATAATCACCATTATATTTATTTGGTGAATAATATCAATATTTCTGGCAGTCAAAAAGCGGTTTTCCTTCTGATAAATATCTGTGACGAGATTTCTTGTCAGATACAAAATATGAATTGCTGCATGCACCTTAAATGAGTAGATGTTAGGATAGACAGTGTGCTGAGCTCCACAGAAACCCAGATATTATGCCAATCTCTATGTTTAAGAAAACCCCTGCTTTCTAAATGTCAATTAAACAATGACAGATTTGTTCTTGAGTTAGTTGATTTGTTCTTGAATTAGTTGACAGGGACTTCTAGGATTCTGCCTTTTTCAAAAATCTTGTGTAAGTTTGCAGCCTACACAAAAAATTGGGCCATTAAAAAACTCAGAAATTCTGCATGTTTAAAATGTGTAGCCCTTCTTTGGCTAACACAATTAAACAGTGATTTGCACTTAGATTTTTATCTTGTTGTAAAAAGAGCTTAAGATTAAGTGATTTTCTAAAAGCTAGTGAGAAGTGTCTTGAGGATGGAGGTCATTCTTTGAAAAAGGATCTCAGTGACCTGTGTAAATAAGAACAGCACAAACACTTCCAAACAAGCAAAGGTCAGAAAGGGGTCATGGCTACAGACCCTTTGGACTACTGTTTTGCCTGAGTATGCTTACCGTGTAAATCTTTCATCCTTCAGCTCCAGGTCTGCCACTGTGATCAGCTGATCCAGTTTGAATTTCGTGTCAATAATTTCAGCATCTCGTGGGGAGTATGTGCCTCCTTCTTTTTGCTTTTGCCGAATTCTAAACGGAAAATAATAGTGAAAAATACACATGCAAAAGATTTAAGGACACATAAGTCAATACTTTGATTTGACAGGCTGAAACTGAAAAATGGCTGCCAGGAGTCCTTCCTTGGCCTTTCTTCTTGTCTCCCTTCTAATAGTGTAATTTAGTCAAATACTGAAGTTATGTTGTCTAAAATTCAGAAGAAAGAATCTAGGTGCTGTGTTCTTTTAGTTTTCCTACAAAAATTCTTTGGTAATGCCTGAATAAAATGTCCTTCTTTCCATGGACATTTTGTTCACTATTTGAATTGAAACTCAATTTCTCTTCCACCTGTGGGACTTCAGTGTATTTAACTGAGAAATTTATTAGGAAGACAAAATAGAATTTAGAGTATTTACTTCATACCCAGCTATAAATAGTATTAGGCATCATGATAACTATAATCAGCTGACACTCTGATCTGTCAATAGAGAAGTGACTCTGAAAGATTAAGAAAGGCTACCATTCTGATTTACCCTCTGGAGAAGTTATATTTTCTTCATCTATGGAAGATTCTACCCTCACTAGACTCAATTCTTTGTGAGTCTCTCCCTTAGTTTCTACATAAAACCAAAAAAACCCCCAACCAAAAATCAAGACATTTTGAAATTACATTTACAAGACTGTTTCAACTCTTCTTTAAACCATTTTTGAGTGTTTTCAAACATGCTGTGGCAAGGATACGTAAATCTCACCTTGCAAAAGCATATACTGCAGCCACCAAAAGAACAACTGAAAGTATACACAAAGTAACAGCAAGGATAACTTCTACAGATCTTCCTGTCGGTCCCTCACCTGCAACAGAAAGTGGAAAACTAATATATCATATATTCTTCAGAATTTTAAAATTCTGATAGCATGAAATAATGGAATAATGAAAGACACTTTTTGTCTCTGTATAACTGCATCCATTTGATGTTGGTTGAAAAGCTGTTACAAAAAAAAAAAAAAATATAGCAAAATCAGAAACAGTTTATGTAAGGATTCCTAAGCATTGCTGACCTATGTAATACATAATTTTAATACAGGTGTGTTAACACTGTGCGTGCAGGTGTCACCTGGTGTTTTTCAGTTCTACCTGCTAAACAGGTTAAGGTCAGTCTATACTGCAGTAACATCAGTCTGAACACTGGCCTGAGGTCAGCTCCTGCTTCAATCTTTGCACAGGACTACTCCAGCTCCTCAAGTGGAAAAGGAAGAGCACAACTCTAAAGCAATGAGGCTTGCAGCTACCACTCACAAACACAAAGTAAAAGATGTTATTTTTAGTGGTATTCTAAGGGTGCTGAAGGAACTGAACCAATGGTGAGATCTGAATTTTCTGGATTAATCTGCCTCGCTGACCATTAACTCATGCTCCTGGTTTATGTGAGAATTGGTGATATTGTTAGGAATAGCCACCACTAGGTCAAAACAAATCATAAAGGCCTCTATGACTGAAAAGTAAAGGTGCTGGTATTCTAATCAGTCCTTCCAGGTGAGAATGAAAGCTCATTCAGAAAATGATTAATTAATTAGATTAGTAGTTTCTAGGCCTCATTTTGAATCTCATCAGTGCTAAATTTCTGAGAATCATTTATTTTCCCACCCTTCCTGTAATCCTGTGCCTATAATAAAACTCATCCTCTTTTTCCCTTAGGCAACAGTGAAAATAAGAAAAGCAAGGGAATACTACTGATGGTATTGTTCACTTTTGTTAACATTCACCTCCACTTGCTGATCCACTGTAGAAAAACTTAGTCCTTGTTTAGCCTCAAGGAGAAGGACAAAATGTACTGCTTCCTGCCATATGAAACTATTTCCCAGTCAAGGGACAACATCCTCCCAAGGACACTCTGGGAAACACCACAGTCTTGGTTTTGTTTATCTCAAAAGATTGTGATTTTTGGATTAGAGAGTATATTGCAGATGATCTGGACTGATGTACATGAGAGAATGTGATTAAAATTCAAAATGATCCTGATTTATCAGAAGAAATCACCTTAAAACAGTGGGATGGAATTTTGTAAGATCAAGTGCATGGTTCTACATGTAGCCAGTAATAATCAGCTACAATAATACAGCACAGTAAACAGTAGGCTAGGTAGAAATTTATCAGAGATTATTGTAGACTGACACCAACATGAATAAGCAATATCACGTCTGTATGAAGTTACAGACAATAGAATTCAGTATAGTTTGCAAAACACCTGAAACAATTCTTCCACTGCATTAGCAAAAGTTTAGGTGCAACACTGGACACTACAAGGTAAGAAAGCATTTAATCTTAGGTACAGATAATAGAATAGAAAAGCAAGTACATACAAAAATGTTTCAATGAGAAAATGAATGAAAAAGTTCCTGCCACTCACTTATCAAAGGTGTTAAGGCAAAAACATTAGCAATGTGAAAGAACAAAGCATATCCAGAGAAACCTCTGCAACAGTTCTATCTATTTTGCACTGAACAGTGACACACTGAACTGTGTCAAAATGCACAATTAACATCAATCCAAACAATGCAGATGTTATTAAACAAAACAGTGCTGGTAGAATGCCAACCAAGAATTAAAACCCCACATTTTCTCCTACTTCTTTGCAACAGGAGAGGTCTACACATCTCTGTAGACATGTCTGTAGAGATAATCATGGGCATGGGAAAGGAGACCAAACAGAGAATATCATGACGTATAACTCTGAAGTGCTGCACTCAATACATGATAATAACAAACCGCAATAACAGAATATCATAAGGTCACTTTCTATGTAAAAGACAGTGTCAGGAAACCCCATCTTGATTATTTTCTATCTCATCAGCTTTACAATTCACATGAAATGAGTGCACTTACGCAGGACTGACAGTTGCCTCACAGTGATTTGCTGAACTAACCACCAGAGTTTACAAAAGGGTTACAAGCTGCCCTGGTGTATTACAAATTTAAACAGTATTTATCACTGTACCTTAATTAGCTCATGGAAAAATTCTGACCTTTCTCTGCAATAGGGACATTAAATTTGCTATGAGAGTCATGGATTATGAAGAAGAAACTCCACCTCTCCAGCTCAAGAGGAAGGTTGTGGTATGCTGAATATGATTGGGTGGGTGTGCCCTATTAAAATATATAATCCTTTACTATAATTAAAAAACATTATTGCAGCTGTATATTCCCATAATTTCTGCTTCAATGTTCCTCCCTAACAAAATTCCAATTATTTACAAGAGCATCTGGCATGAGTCACAATATGATCTCTCCAGGTTTTCCATATTTTTTTCTGCTTCAAACATGTGATATTAAATTGTACCAAAAGGTTAACTTTCTGATTTTCCAGATCAAAGACCTACCTATTCTCTCAGTAGACTTAGAAACCAGAATAATGTAGGGGTTTTTGAACCATTGTGAATAGCTCTGCCAAAATTCAGATTAGTGTTTTATCTAACAAAATGAAAGTCTAATGTTGGAAACTCAAAAATTTCAGTGGTTATTACTAAAGAAGCTAATTGATTTAAAATAAAATTGCAATTCTGATTTCAGGCAGCATAAATTTCTCCTGGAGAACGGTTGATGTCATGAGTGCAATGGAAGTAATTGGGTTGCAAAGATTTATAAAAGCTGACTTTTTTGCACATTTTCTGCATTATATTTCTAGAGCAAGGTGGAAGTTCCTATAACCAAAGTTTCTAGAAAGAGACACTTGAGCAAGGTTCCTCATGCTAAGTGTTTCAGAAGAGTGCTGTGTCTTCAATACCATTCAACTGCAGTACCTGCATCACTTGTGATATATCAATTTGATGTTGATTTCACAGCACTTGTAAGAAAGCATGCAAAGAATTTTTGATTATCTACTCCATGTAAGTTATATAGGCTCTGAAATTTAGAAGCTAAGTCCAGACAAAGGTATGCTGTAGTCCGGCCTTAAAAAGCAGTGCTTGATGTTAAAGTTTAGCACAGAAGTCATTGGATGGGTGTGAGGAGACACAGATAGCTGAGGAATTTATCCCTTGTTTTGTTTTTTTCCCTATCACATTTTATTCATCATACAAACAGATCTTGCTTATTTATCATGTACAAGGTGGAAAATATCACAAGTTTTCAATAACAATACATAAGGCAATGAATTACACTACCTGCCTGTCACTAAGTATTGCAGATTTTTCGGTTAGAAAGGAGAAAATTGCACAGAGGTCTGGATAGAGTTGGACTCATTTCCTGTGAACTTGTCTTCCCTGACTGGACACATTATCTTTCCCTTAGTGGGAAAAATATTTGCTTCATTTGCTTAGAACTTTTAAATTCAGAACATATAAATACAACTTTTATGTTGTGTTTTCCAAAGTATTCCAGGCTGGAGAAATAGTGCCAGATCCTTTCAGAATATTCAGGTAGTGAATCAGCATTTCAGGGTCTTCAGTATCAGATCATGTAACAAATTCCTAAAATGGATTAGATGAATAAGGGAGCTCATATCACAGAAGATGACTGCCAAATGAAAAATATGTGCCCACTAAAATTCTTCTGGGTACTCATCCAGTTGTCTTGGTGTGCATTTTGAGAAAGTCAGGACTAATGCTTAGCTAAGTAAGTTTTTGACTTACAAATATATTAAAAGAACTTACAGATCTTACTGCAATCTGCTACAGGAGATGTCATTCCCAATTTTAGGGGTATATCAACATGGCCATGAGGGAATTATGTTTGATTTCTGACCAAATAACAGCTGACCTATTGGCTAGTGACTTTAGAACCAGATGGATTCTATTAGACAACACTAATTTATTAATTCATATGGAGCTTTGTCACTATCTAAAGGATGAAGGGGCTAAAGGGTCATACCCTCAGATGACTTGCCATTAAGCTCACTGGAATATAATCATAGAATCATTTAGGTTGGAAAAGACCTTTAAGATCATCAAGTCCAACTGCTAACCCAGCACTGCCAAGGCCATCACTAAATCCTGTCCCTAAGTGCCACATCTACACATCTTTTAAATACCTCCAGGGATGGTGACTACCACTTTCCTGGGCAGCCTGTTCCAATGCTTGACACTCTTTCTACGAAAAAAAAGTTTCCTTATGTCTGATCTAAACCTCCCCTGGTACCACATTTCCTCTTGTCCTATTCATTGTTACCTGGGAGAAGAGACTGACACTCATCTTGCCACAACCTCCTTTCAGAGAGTGATAAGATCTCTCCTGAGCTTCCTTTTCTCCAGTCTAAACGACCCCAGCTCCCTCAGCTGCTCCCCACAGGACTTGTGCTCCAGACTCTTCACCAGCTCCATTGCCTTTCCCTGGTCATGCTCCAGCACCTCGGTGTTTTTTGCAGTGAGGGGCTCAGAACGGGACACAGGATTCAAGGTGTGGCCTCACCAGTGCCAAGCACAGGAGGACAATCAGTGCATTGGTCCTGCTGGCTACACTGATACAGTTCAGCCTGTATTCCTGATACAGGCCAGGATGCCACTGGCCTTCTTGGCCACCTGGGCACATGCTGGATCATGTTCAGCTGCTGTTGACCAGCACCCACAGATTCTTTCTCCCTTGGGCATCATTCCAGCCACTCTTCTCCACGCCTGTAGCGCTGCACAGGGTGACTCTAGTGCAGGATCTGGCACTTGGCCTTGTTGAACCTCATACAATTGGCCTTGGCCCATCAATCCAACCTGTCCAGATCCCTCTTCAGAGCCTTCCTGCCCTCCAGCAGATCAACACTACTGCCTAATTTGGTGTAATCTGCAAACGGACTGAAGGTGCCCTTGATCCCATTGTCCAGGTCACTGAAAGAGACATTAAACAGGACTGGCCAAAAACTGAGCCCTGGGGAACCCCACTAGGGACCAGCTGCCAGCTGGATGGAACTCCATTTAACCACCATTCTTTGGGCCAGGCCATCCAGCCAATTTTTCATGCAGCCAAGGGTATCGAGTACTGCTTCTACATCCAACTCAGAAGGAAACAGCACAAACAGAATTGCTGCTGGCAGTTTGCCAAACAAGATGAACTATCCTGGCATCATAGTGTTTTTATTGGTATAATTGAATCTCTGCAAACAAGTTTTGTCAATACTGCCTCTTCATTTAACAGTCCAGGCTGACATAGAATCTCTTGAAAACCTCTGAAGGACATACAAGGCAATGGATGTATTTCTTCAGCCATTCTAGTTAACAAACGTAGAGATTATTACTTCATGGAAACCACTATATTAAAAAGAAACCGAGTTGTGTAGACTCTTTCGAAATAGAGAAATACTTTAGTAACTTAGACTCTTCTTACCTAATGTTTTGACAGGGTCAGAATAGTCAGAATCTGTAAACTGTCCTTTGATGTTAGTTGCTCTGAACTTAAAACTGTGAAAGAAAACCAGAAAAACTAATGAAATAAAGCTTCTGTGTATTTTCTTAAATATTGTTTCACTTACAAACTAAAAAATATTTTTAAGTTTAGTGTAATATAATTTGGAATCATTATTCACCTGCAAAAGTGACATTATAACAGATATCAATAACTCAGTGCCAAAATCTTAAATTTATACAAAACCCCGATGTGAATTACTTATCTTGAATTTGAATTTATTTAATTTAAGAACTCAATAATCATCTTCTTTTGCTTGAAAAATTTTGTAGAAAATTTATCTCCCATATCTATGCTCAGCCAAAAAATTTTAAATTAGATACCTATGATGATCATTTCAATCTCCACCTTTTCTAATTGAACTATATGTTTTGAGTGTTTGCATAAATCTATATTTCACTTCAGTCTTTCTCTAGGACAAACATAGAGACAAATGTACTTACAGGTACTGCTTTTTTGGTTTCAGTGGGCCATTACAGATTTTGTCTTGACTGGCTGGTATCATACAAGAAGTATCAGCACCTATGACATATATCTCTTCTTTCCCACTCAGATCTTCTTTTCCTTCTATACATGGTGGGTTTGGAAAGCCTTCATTTGTAAAATATGGCCTCGGTTTGTTGAAGTAGGCATCATACCACTTGGTAACATTCCCATCATGCTGAGCTATTGTCAAGAAAAGAAATAATAGATACAATTTACATTCTAACCAGACTGCAATTAAAGAAGTTGCATAGGAAATTATTTTTTTAAGAGCTTAGCATGCTATTGGTGCCATTTACACAAATAAGTCTATAACTGAATTTGCACTTAAACCCAAATTTCCTTACTATTCACACTATCTGTGTTTTGTTAACTCTGAGTAAGCCAGCTAAATCACATCTAGAAAATTAGAGGGGCAATTTCACACAGCAGCTCTGCCTATAGAGTATATTATTTATGCAAGACACTTGACTTTGAAACTGAGCATGGCTAGCTAGCAAAGCCAGTAAAATACCTTTAGTCTGAAGACAGTAAAGTTTCATAAATTAAATTACTAGTTTTCTTTACGTGGATGGAACCCAGCAGCTCATGAAAAAAATCTTCACAATGTTGCTTAGCATGGTATTTGTTCGTCTTTCAGTTCAAGAGAATCTTCACAGCAATGGCTATGAAGTAAATGTCTTTAGGATTAGTGTTAAAATGCAAAATTCAGAAAAAGGTGAGACACTTAAGGTGAGTTCACTTAATGTGCATGCTTTACTTCTATACTTTGAAACCAAGAAAAATAAGGGATTTAAACACCGGGAGTTTGTCTTTCTTAGGTAAAGTAAGCATGACCATATGATGTCCTATCATAAAACTCCCACTCACATTGACAAGCAGTTAGTCAAAAGGTTTCACAGCACTCTTTGTACAAGTAAATGTTCATCAGTCCATACAAGGGAATAAACATTCTTACCCACAGTCTACAGAAGGGATTTATATAACTCCCTCTGCCCCCGTAATGAAATGGAAATGTCAACTGCACATGGCTGCATTCTTTTACGGGCAACACTAATAGCGACAGAAGAATAACCTTGCCAAACCCCAAAAGTTTCATATTTATTTACATTCACAGAGATAAAATGTTGAAGTGTTTTCCAAGGAAACAGAAAATAAAGAACTATAGTGATAAAATTAGAGACAGAATAATATTGGTGGCTTCAAACAGCATAGAAAACACTTTGTTGGCAAGTACTCCCAGAATCCAGTACCCAGCCCACAGGTACTGTGAAAGATACTTTGCCCTTAGTGCTCTTGCCACAACAAAAGTGACTTTGTTGACTGTCTCTTAAAATGAAATTACTGAAACCCAAGAAAATAAATGAAAAAGACAAACAGCTGAAACTGAATACTGTTTTCAAGTGAACTTATTAAATTCTACCTCCAGCTTCCACAACAAGAACTTGTATCTTCTTGATTGGGCCATGATCATCACTGTAATAACATATTGGCATTCTGATCGTAATTGTTGTAGCTGTGACGAGTAGTGCTCCATTGCTGTCATAAACTGGTGCTGGTTTCTTTTTAGGCCTTGGTGGTTCTGTTTTTAAACAAAGATATACCACAGAGTTCTGTTTTACAATATTTTCACTGCAGGCACATTGTTCAGGCACACAGCTGAGTTATGCAGAAAAAAACCTCCAGCATCTTTTCAGAGATGACTTAATGTTCTACTTAATGTCCTAAGCCTCTAAAAACTATATTCTGATAAATACCTATGTATATCAGTTTTCAATTAAAAGAAAAAACAATAAAAAGAGTGATTTTGAGTTTTTCAATTGATTTCAATCAATTACTTTTTTTTGACAACTGTGATACTGCATACTTAGCTATTCTTGTGTCCTATTCTAAGCTGTTTGCTGATGGTAACTAAAATATTAAAATTTATATGATTACTTCACTGAGTCTGCACATGCTTTACAGTATCATTCTGATACAAATAGCAAATAATTGGTAAAACTGAACACTACAATTCAAGGTGATCAATTACATATTCCTGCTCCTACATTATGCGGCCTCTAAGTAATAGCTCAAGGCACACAGCTGTGTACTCACAAGTAGAACAGCAATTTCTTCAGAATTTACAGAAATTTCAAATAAAGGATGCTTTATGGGACATACCTTTGATATCCATGGTTATTTTCAATTGAATTTTTGGCCCTGCACCAGCACCATTAATTGCATACACCTTAAAAAACAAATATTTGTTTTAATGAGTATTGCAATAGCATCCTATTGGCCAATTCTGGATATATCTAAAGCAACAATGAATGCCAAAACACTCCATTTGTCAGTCACACTTGGCTAGAAATTACTTTATATTCCTTTAAAATCCTAAGTGCAGTAACGCTTCATTGCTTATAATGTAGCTCTTAAAAAAGGAGTAAGCAAGCCCACTTAAAGAATGATCTTTTCTCCTTTCTTGTCCCTGTCTCTCTGCGTATTTGAAAGTACTTCATGCACATACTTCTAGCAAGCTCCCCTTGCAGAACTGGACCTTTCATGTCCTGTAAGCAATGCCAGTAGTGGAACTAAGGGAGAGATTTAGTCTTGTACTTGTGACTATGTGTCACAGATTGCTTTGTTAAGTGCATGAACTGGTCATCCAGACTAGTGATGCGTTCTGCTCCCACTCACTCTATCCTGTTCATTGCTCCCCTTGTTCCTCAGACTTGCCTCTCTTTGCACCCCAGCTAACATTCTTGGCATGAAAATCTCATATTCAGTCAAAGTTTCAAACTAATCTCACAGTTACATCAAAGAAAAAAATACATCCCCCTGAATGTATCAGTTCTTACGCTGACATTATAGGTATGTCCTCCTTTTAGTCCTTCTATCATGGCAGTGACTGACTGATCTTTCTTTTCAATGACACTAAGGTTGTGGATCTGGATGGCAGCAGGGTCATCTTCATTGTAAACCATAGCTTGATACACTTGAATATTTCCGTTTGGTTCAGATGGTGGCACAAATGTCACTTGGAACTTTGTTACTTCATCTGGTATCTTCTGAAAAGTTATGTTGTTAGGTGGGTCTTCAGGCACTGAAATAAATATTTCAATGACCCACTTAATCATTTTACTACTATTACTATCAGAGTAAAATCTGAAATTTTTTTTTTTTGTATATCAGTATTATTTCATTGATATTTTCTGGTTTTTATTAAAAATTCTCAAATACTTATTCCATATGTACATATTCATAAATACAATAAAAAGACAAATATCTACTGAAATCCTGTTCTTAATGAATGTGGCACTGAATTCTTAATGTCACTGAATGCTACAAACTTTAAAAACAATGATTAGGTAACAGTCAATAGTCTCTATTCAGAAAATTTTTTCTGATTATCTACTGTGAAAGCCTGAAAGCATCATTATACCTTGAAACACATCTGGGCTAAACAAATCCTTGCATGGGTTGACAAGCAAGAATCAAGAGTCAGCGAGTATCCCTTTCTGAAAGCCTTCTGTTGACAGCGAGCTCCTCCCAACATATAAACAAGCCACTGTGCTCCCAAGTCTCTGCTTACCACAACTAAATCTTTAGGAAAAATTTTTCCACTAACTGATGCTCAGACACAAGCACAACATGCATTTTTCCTGGAGGCAGTTTCTTGTCAAACACTTATTCCAGTAGCTTATTCTCAAGACAGCAAAGGTATAAATCATTTTCCCAATGTTCCTATCTGAAAGAAAAGGCTGTAACATTCTTTCCAGGCAGCTAAATATTTATTGCTCTACCTGAGCAGACAAGTATGTAGCGTGACCTCTAAATAGTGAAATCAAGCAATGGAAGGTAAACACATTCCCTCAGCCAAGGATTTAGATGCAGTTGTCCTATTGCCCAGGTTTTTTATACCAGCCAACAAACGTTTACTCAGGCTTCTCTGGAGTAAGTCTGCATAAACTGGTCCTAACTAAGCCATAGGCTAAGCTGTGCAAACCAGATGAAACAAGATGAGATGGAAAAAAATAACTGTTCCACTCTAAAGTTACTGCACCTCCTAATGTATCACATATTTACGTAAGGAAAAGGGCTACCAGAAAAGGTAGCCAGACAGGATGCTGTCTATCTCAGAATAGACCCAGCTACCACATAGTTTAGGCTTTAACTTTTCCACAGTAAAAGACCATATCAGTTTCTAGGGATAGAAATAGGTCATGAAATCCTTAGAATTTAACTTATTTAAAGCATTGGAGATACATATATATATATATATGTAAGTACATATATACACATTCATATAGTATCATATCAATAGGGACCTTGGATTTTCATACATCAAAGGAAGGATAAATGATAAATAAAATCACTGTGTAGTACATTTAAATGCAAAATTAACCTGAGTATATAACTAAAAAAGTTGTTCTGCAGCTGACCTCATTAGATGTAAGGGAATTGTGCTTTATACACAGGTAATAATTAGTTCGAATGAAACAAAACTTTGATACCCCTTGAGAAAATATTTTTAGTGTTTTGCTTGTTTGTTCAAAAAATTGAAAACAATTCAAAACCAGCAAAGATAGTAGACAGAGCTTAACTGTGATCTATGTATGTAAAGTTAGGACTACGTCTTCCCCATGCACATCTATTTATATTTTTCTAAGCAAATGCAAATGCTATCTACTTTTCTGTAACATCTCATCTCTCAGTTTTATTTCTCTGAGTAACTTAACAGCATCATCTATTTTAATCACCTTAAAATCTAACTCGTTCTCCAGATTGTTATGAATCTGTGGAACAGCTAACTCAAGCAGAGATTCCTGTGGGCCTTCACTAGCAACTTCCTTCCACTGAGAATACATAGATAATGTCATCAAGTCAGCACAGATCCCATTTATAAATGGTAGGATGCACTTCACTTAATTTTTTATGTTTAAATTTTGCACCAAAACCAAGGATATTGTATAGAGTTTTCAGTAGCCTCAAGAAAAACAGGCACCTCCACAAGAGAGTCATGCCTGCCTAAGACAGGTGTCTTATATATACACGCTAATGTAGATAGAACCTTTGTCTTCATTGCCTTCATTGGCTGTGCTCCACATATGCATATTTTACACAGAGCAAGGTAGGATCCCTGCATAACTAAAGGTAAATCTTAGTATTTATAACCACCCATTTTTTGTTGTCTGACACCTTTTCAAATATAAAAGGAAAAATATTGTGAGGACAAATCTGTATTAAAAGCCCGCTTTGTGTTCAGGTTTCTCATTCATTTGTCAAATTAAAGTAAACCTGTGAAGTTTGATCTGTATAAAGTAGAAAAAATACAAACCTGCTTCAAAAGTGGAGACAATTACTGGGGAACTAGCCTTGCCTTCTAGGAGTGCAGCATTAACATCCCCCGTAAAGGCAATGATTACTACAGAATACCTTGTAAATGCTTTTAAATCAGAAATTTCTAAGACTTTATCCTCCTCATTTGTCTTCAAAAACCGAGCTTTATAGTTGTCATTATCTACCTTTAAAAAATAGTAAAATAAAAAAAAGATGTTACATGGCTTGAAACAGGCAAAAGCAGGAAATTATTATTTGAACATCTTATTTAAATTTTATTTTTCCACTTTTCTAACTAGTTACATAGAAGGTTTCACAAGAAGTCTCTAGATACCAAGGCTATAAAGCTGTGCTGGGGAATACATTTCCATGTCACCCATGTGCTGCGTCTGTGGCATTCCATGTAGTATGTGGTTAAGGGCATGGGCTGTTTTGTTGGTGCTGTCTCACACCAAGCAAACATGGACCAATTTGGAGGCACCAGGCCAAGGCAACTGTAGGGACCTGAAATGGGACTCAAACTAGGCAAAGACCCAGAAGATGAGCAGCTATACAGCAGAAGATTGTTTGAATTAGAAAATTGGGCAGCAATACAAATGTTGATACTACAGCAGAAAGTGGGATTCTTCTCTGGATATATTAATAAATGGTCTGTTTTATGAGAGAGTTGGGAAGGAGTAATTATCTCACTAGAAAAGTTGGAAAGTTTTAGGGTTCAATCTAAAAAAGGGGGGATTATAGGAGACCTAGTAATAAGTTTAAAATATAAAAAGTGATGTTAATAAATTGAAGATAACCCCTTGTTTACAGTGTTCACGAAAATACAAATAGACATTTTACTTGCACAAAAAACCAACTGGAATTAAAAATTACACAGTCTGCAATGACATACCTAAAAAAGTAACTAAAACTATGACTATTAATTTAGTTATAAACTAAAATAATCTATTGAGGGCTGCTGAACAATTTGCAGCACTGGATATTACATGGAAAATGTAACAAATAATGTGTGAGGAATATTTTAGGCACACTTATTTCTGTATTAGAGCAGGCTACGTGTTGGGTTGTGTTGTGGATACCTATCATCCTTACATCTCACATAATCTGTAGTTCTGTAGAAAAATCTCCAGTGTTAGACTTTATATCCAACTAATCACTTCTAATGGTAGCTTCAAAAAGAAGAAATAGGAAAAAAATAGTGCTTTTCTACTGTTTCATCAAGTATAATTTACAAAATTCTATTTATGTATATTCCCACTGCTTCAGTTAATAATGTTTTTATTATTGTTTCTTCAGTGTGTAATTTGAAAAGAGGATTAGGTAGCTGTACAGTAGTTTTCCCACTGAACAAAATCTGTATTAAATGCAGCTGATAAAACATTAGAATAGCTCAAGCATACCTTTTATTTGATGGATAGGCATATATCCCCACTGAGAATTAACCTGAACTAAACTTTCTGATGAATTAAACAGACATTCATTTCCTGGGATGGCCATCAAGAGCTGAAACATTTTCTTCTATCTGACTATCAAAAATCCAGCATATAAATATTTATTCAACAGCTAAAGTACAATCACAACACTACATCATTAAATGTATTTCTATTCTTCATCAAGTTTAATGGTTAAGTTTCATTTTCCTTACCCATTTCTAGGAATATTTTATTCAGAACTACTTCTAATTACAGTAGGCAGTAAGACAAACTAAAACATGACTTGGAGGAACAGTAACAAAAGAGTACTTTTCAGTTTTTCTGATCTTTAAAACTGCAAGGAACATCCTAGCAACTTAAGCAGAATCCTAATAAATTCAGTTATGAATACTAATTGTTAACTTTTAGTATATAACAGAGTAGAAATGTGAATTATTCTGTTCCATTGTGCTATTTTTATGAATATTCAAAGATACTCAGTTGAGAACAAAAATATACATGCTAGAATTTTGTGGAATTTGGAGTCTTCACAAAAATTTCCCACTGGGACAATAAAATATATACTAAAATTTTCACTGAAAAAGATTGTGACAGCTTTATTGGTCTTTAAGAAGGAATAGATTTGTCTACTAAAGTTGTACAGAACAGGCATCTGTACTTACTGATCATTAGACAGACGTCATCTAATTACAAGGAATTCACAAAGTTGGTTGTCTGAAATATATTTGGAAAAAAATTCCCCAAAAAACTCACTTCGTAGAAACAAAACTAGTCCTCCAAACTGAAGATTTAAAACATTTTTTTAAGTTCCTTTCAAATGCTGGCATGTTCACCTGGAACATTCCTTAGTTCATCCTGCTTCAGGAATTTTATTATAACTTATATTGATAAGATATTTATAATATTTTCATAGTAGATTGAGATTATATAATTTATAATATTGGAATTATCAGACAGAGAGGAAATTGTTTCAATACAAAGTGATAAAATATTAAACCCAAAAAAATCAAGCTTTGAAACTGAATTTGTAAGTTTTATGAAAACCATGAAATGTTTTTCTGCTGATGCGCCATAATGCTGTTTAGTAAAAAATGACAGGAATTTTTCACAAGTAAGAAGTTTTCCCTAACTTTATTAGAAGGGAAATAAAACTTGCTGTGTAGTTTTTAGCAACCTACCAATTGGGCCAAGGAAGCTTCCCTATATGTCCTCCCCTTGTTGTACATCCTTCATTCTGCCATTCTACTGCTGCAGTGAGCATATTCAGAACTGAGCAGATTTCACTCTGCATGTTGTACAATGAATTTAGAGGAAAATTGCAGGACTACACATTACTCTCTCCTGTAACTTTTCTGAGTAGCTTAAAAGTATTTGGTATTTTTTACTGATCTCCTAAGAAATTTTGATTGCAAAAATATCTCAGCATTAATATACTAGCAGATCTGTAATTCTTATGACAGATTCGGAAAAATTAAACATACACATACACTCTTACTCTCTTCTCAGAAATCTTACAGAAACTTTGTGTTTAAAGGCCTTAAATAGTTTGAAGTACTCTTTAATTTTTTTTTTCCTACTATCCAACAGACCGATTCAGAATTTTTGAAACTACAAACGGCAACTTTTCCTGGGTAAAGTCTCATAAATTACTTCCTGTTTTCACTTATATGTAATTTCTGGCAGAGCAGGGAACCTGTGTCCTACTTCTCATGTGCTTGAACTTAGAAAGTTGCCTATCTTGCCACAGGGCAGGAAACAAGGTTTATTAATGGTGGTTTTAGGAAGTTTTGGAAATGTAGTAGAGGATGAAAAGAGAAAAGCCACCAGAGTTTTCCTCTTATGTCAGTTTTTTTTGGTTATAAAGGTCAAGAAGAAAGAAGTGTTATTATTGTGCTACCAAAATACAGCTAATCTGATGGACAGAGCACCAAGTGCAAAGTGGGAAATATAGCTTGACTTTAAACTTTACCCTCTGGTGTCATGTAAGTTTGTGCAAGTAATTTCCTTTTGCTAGGCTCTCCACTTTCATTTGTAGAATCACTACTATGAACCTTTCCCTCCTTTGAAGAAAAAAATGTCATTTCGGCTAAAAAGAGGTACACTTTCACAAAGCTCAACTACTGTTTTCCTATGTACGTTTATAGGCACACATTTTTTTTCTCCAGGACCTCTTATTAGCACGTTTTTTAATATGAAGTAATTATCTTCCATTAATAAATTAATAAACGTACAATTAATTCTTATGAAGAATTTATGTGGAAATAGACACAACTATATGGTCTTCAATCCAGTTATGTCCGTCCTGAAATCTCTTTAAGAATATCTGCTGTGGTATTGATATCCCCAAACATCTGTATAACCACCAACAGTAAAACAGAGTTGCCTTACTGAGGTAACATCTATGAGGTAGCTCGTTGGTCCCGTAATGATGGCAGGTTCACTCCAGCTGACATTAATACTGTGAGGAGATGCAGCTAAAACAGTCACATTTTCTGGAGGACCATCTGGAGCTGTAGAAAAAACTGTGTATGTGAATCACGGCCAAAGAAGTGCACAAAAAATAACGCAGTAATTTTAATGGCTAGTAGGGTTTTGAAAATAAAGCTTTTTCACATATTTAAGATTATACACTGCTTAAGTAACTATAACTTTTTCTCTTTTTTTCATATGTAAGACACACCATGTGATTTAGAAATACATCTTTCATTGCAGCCACTACAATTTTTCTAGAGTATGGACTACCTACAACTTCATCTTAAATTGCGATTATATTTAATTGCAAGTTCGTTATAAGTATTTCACATGACACAAGCAAAATATATGCAAATATTTATATAAATAGACAAGCATAATATATTTATGTCAAACGAATCATTCAAAGAAAAACAAATTGTGAAAAGACATCATATTCTGCATGCTAGAAAAAATTTCCAGCAGTATTGGAAAGCACAGGTAGAAATACTTTTCTACATTTCCTTTCAATTTATTCTTAACATGTTCAGAAACTACGGAAAACCCAAACAAAAGAAGTGGTAAGAATTGAAAGAGGGCAAAAATGTTCACATTAAGAAATGGGATTTCCCTAAAATTTCCATTTGTCAGGGTGATATGTGAATTAACCTAGTTATTTCTTAGTCATGAATAAGAAATTAATGAAATCACAGCAACAACTCAGCAATTCTCAATAAGTGGTATTATTTTTTCATAATAACCTTTTAAATTTCAGGAAAATATAATTTGGTATAGAATGACAACTGATTCGTAGATAATTACAGAACTTGGCTCCGGCTGCCTTGTTTTTGGATCTACTACAAAAAAAAAGACAACTGTGGTAAGTATCACTGAACAGCCTGTTATAAAACAATAATATATTTGTACATATTTCCAGAACTTGACTTTATGGTGCCTTTTCAATCTACCACAAAAATATACATATCAGTTAACAGCATATTATAAAAAAACTACAAAAGCGATCATACCTATGCTAATTGGAAGATGCAGTCTCTTTTCGCAAACAAGATTAACACATGAATGTGTAGTTTGACACCATGAATCATTAGGTAAGAGGGCTAAATGAGGAAAAAAATTTGGAGGGCATACAAGACTACTTAGTTCTCCAGGAAGAACACAGGGTAGGAAAAGGAAAAGAACATGGAAAGAAGTATGTAGCTGTTGCAATTATGTGTGAAAGATTAATGAGGCAAATAATAAAATTTTGCACTATGGAGGTGAAAATTTGGCACCATCATTGCAGAATAAAACAGAAATATTTGGGATTAGGTAAGGTGCTATGGTGAGTTTAGGGTGTTGGATATAGGAATTAGATTCCTGTGCTGGGATTAGCAGGAGTTTATAAGACTTTATAGGCAGGATCAAATTCAACCATTGGAAGCAGTCCCCAAAAATACTGAATAGCATGGAACAACTGAATGAAGAGTGTAACTAAATGAGCTGTGAGTGCACATGAGGGGTGGTAAAAGAGGAGAGTGCTCAGAGAAGGCTGGCTACAACAGATAGAACAAAATACAAAGGCAAGCAAGTTCCCTGAAAATTAGAATAAGCACAAATTTCATTTTTCAGGTAATGCATGTCAGGCTTGTTGCCAAACAGTGTCTTTCAGTGTAATCAATGCATTCAGTAACTGTGGCAGTGTTATCTATGAGCTTTATTGCAAAATCAAATTTCTGAAAAACAGTATAAAATTATTTATATATAGCTTCTTGAGCCCTAGTTTTCAAACCAACCAAGTTTCCAAAGACAATTTTCCATTGCTTTTTTATATAACTAATGGAACATTTAGTCTCTCAGTATTTTTTTCAAAAGCCACTCTGCAGTTATGCATTAGACAATGATGGTGTGAAATAATTTTAAAGCATAATCTAATCTACAAATTATACAATCTGCTGTTACGTATTTGTTTAATTTCCATATGCAGTTTATACTTGATGCATTTTTAGATATTTGCAAGAAAATTCTGATTGTATGTTATATTTAAGATACTTATCCAAAGTACGTCTAAGCATTAATACCTGGTTTGTTTACATAATGAAAAGTAAAATATCCGACATTAACCAAATTATACTGAAATGTAGGAATACTTTCTGAAATAACATGTGCAATTGGGTAGAAAGCTACAAAATTAAAGGTATCTGACGTCTTACAAAAAACATCTTTTTAAAAACTGTTTGATTCAGTGGATAACTGCTGCATTCTGATTTAGGTTTGCTTGTGAAATTAATCTGGTCAATATGAAGCCATGATATCACTACCCGGTTTCTCTTATAAATCACAGCAATTTACTCTGGAGAAATGACCTAGTCTTATTCTCTCATTCCCCCATAATCCAATCACTTCCTCTCATAAGCACTTCTCTCCTGGTTTTCACAATAATGCATTTTCTGTAACTAATAACCATCATTTCCTGATTATCATGCTTCTATCCTTGCACAGGAATGTGGGTCTTATGGAGGTCAGGGTCATCTTTCCCATCCATCTGTGTCCTGATGTTAAGGCAGCAGTTAAGTGTGTTAGTTTGAAGATAAGTCTGGATAGTCCATCATTTAGCATAATCCTCAAAAATAAGACTGAATATGCCAGTCTTCTAACAGAAATTCTTGCTTGCCAGTTTGGTTAGGATCAGCTCTTTTTTTCCTTTTCCCCCAAAAAATTAAGTGTGTGCTTCAGTTATTTAATTTTTAATCATCTAGGTAATTTTTATATAATTTTAAACTGTTATGTCCTATATTAGTCCATAATTATTTTCCAGTGTTTACTTTTGAGGAAATGTAACAAACAAAGGAAAAGAAGTTCTCTCAGGCAAAGCTTTCTAGAAGAAAGAACACAGAACAAGACATGAAATCTCAGTACTTTTCGTCACAGAGAACCATTTCCTTAATAGTACCAAGCAACTGGGTATCAGCAGGGATTGGGAAAGGAGGCGCTGAAAAGAGAAGCATAACCCTCTGCCCCATGCTTCTATGTCCTAGCCTTCATGGGACATTTGAACATCTGGGATTTTCCTTTGTACCTCAGTATATCCTGGCATTAGGGGACTTGGCAGTTTACCAAAAAGCATTGCATTGTGTAACTGTATGAGATCCAAAATGAGGTCAGTGATCGCACCGTCATTCATTTTCCATCTAACGCTGACCCTCCACAATTATTTTTCTCTCATAAAGCGTAAGTTCAGCCAATGTTATTCTCCTTATAAATGTAAGAGTGAAACTGGGGGTTAAGTGCACGTGTGAGGGAACAAAGTTTCCATAGCTATGAAAAACATTTCTTGCCCTTTCCCTCACTGTGAAACAACACTGTGATCTTCTGTGCTGGTAACTATATAAATCTAAGTTATGATGAACATATTTAATCTTGTAGAATAGATTTGGCTCTTGGGTAATCAATCAGCTAAGTAATAATGGTGCCATCACACTACTTTATGAGACAGTAAGACAATTCCTGTGAGGATAATCTGCAAGACAGAAGGCTGAATAGTTTATCTGTGTGATGTAAGAACTGGACTGTACTAACAATCCGCAATATTTTCAACAGAGTAACTCTATAACCACTATCAGTACAGAACACTGCCATTATTTTTTGTTTGGATCTTGCAAATGAGTTAAAGAATCATGAAAATAATTCCTATATCCTTACATTTGTCTTCAAATGACCAACTGAAATAGATAAGTTCTTCACCTTATTCACCGAATAATAAGAATTATTAGGTATTTCTGCTTTAGCACAACAATCAAATCCTCAGAACTTGTAAAAATTATTTAGGATTTCTTTTATGTAATTTTTGCTGCCATTGAAGTTTTTTCTCTTTATGTTCTGGGAAATGAGTGTAACAGTTTTCAGCTTAAATGCTGTAACCCCCTGAATATAATACTTTAATATTTTTTTAGGCTTGAGAGAAACGCAAATTTCAGAGAACGCAATGAATTATGAAGAAAAATTCCTTTAACTATTATTTCACAATGAAGGTAACTTTAACTTTGGTAGAAGCAATGTCTTACAGAGGCACTTCTTGAAAATCAAGTGAAACGGTGCCTAACTTCTGCCTTCAAATGTGCAAACACAACTCCCATTGATTTTATGGGCTAAGTACTCAGGGTATTTTACATAGCAGCTAAGCACTCTTAAGCCCTAACAGACCATGTATATTGGCTGTGTATCAGCAGGCTAATCCGGAGGATGCTTGGCCCTGTCCATGAGGGAAAGGAGAGGGGGATCAACACCTGTTTTCTGCATACACTTCGCAAGGCTGCCCAGAGCGCTGAAGCTGTTTGGTGGCTTCTGAATTTCTCTTTCCTGCTACAGGCTGTAGCCTTTGCAAAAGAAAGAGGGGAACTGAGGGGGGGTTTAAGAGTAATTCTAAAAACTAGGCTTTGAAAACTGTGAGATGTCTAGAAACCTGCCCTTGCTAATGATCAACCACCGCTCAGCGAGGCTCCCAGCACTGAAGCATGAGGGAGCTGCCAGCTGGCTTCCCAGCTGTGTCATGTCACCTTCCTCTTTTTTCCTCCTCAGCTGATTGCTATTACCCCAGGAAAAAGACCCCAGCTATGACATTTGGAATAGTGCCCATGCATCCTTGACTCCACAGTGGTGTGTTTTATAGGCAGTTTATCTCCTGATGTGTCACCAATTTAGCTCACAGGAGACTAGCTGCTGCCTACTTCCATCACCACAGATACAGGTCAGCAGCCCCCGACACTTAGGCTTGAAGAACTGGTGGAACTTTTTAAACTTCTACTCCACCACTTTTAAACTATCTGACAGAATGCACAGAGGACCTGCTGCTGAGAATGACACTGAACTGGCTTGGAAAGGGCTTGTGCAGTCTATTGAGATGTTTATACCATCTTCTCAGTGGGACTGGATAGGAAACTAGTTCTCTCTTAAGCCCAATTATCACTGTCCAGAGAGGAAATCGTAAAAAGTATCCTAAATTTATGCAATTATATGTGTTTTCATTATCTGCTTCTCCATCCAGTTTAAATCCCTAACTATTTTAAACTCCAACAATTTTTTGAAAATAAGTATTTGCATATGTCAGCAGCTGAGCTCTATCAAATTAATAGTAAGAAATCTCCCCAGTGATGCTGGCTCAAGAGTTGCACAACTTCTCTTATCTATCTTCTGCTCCGTCTGGGTTTGTTGTTTTATTTTCCTTCTCCTTCATTTAAAATGTTGCATTGATTTGCAGGCAGAGCTTCCCCATAAAAGTCACTGGACAAAGAAAGCAAGTGCATGTGAGAATGACTCTGCAGCTGATTCCAGCACTTCTCAATTCAAAAGACTGCATCTGTGCTTTATAAAAAAAAACAGGCTGTTGTGATGCTTACTATCACAGCATCCAAAGCCTCCTGCGTTCACATCACATGATTATAAAAACATGAGTGGGACAAGGTAAGTATCTGAACCATTGAGTAGTCCTTGGCCCACAGCTGTTTAAGTACTTGGTAGATCTATTATTATTACTTTGTAAGGGGAAAGGACTGAAAGAGCTGCCATTAAGTCAGGAAACTCATGGCGATTCTCAGTTGTTCTACAGAGGCTATAAGCCAGATCGCAGATATTCTCTATCCTAGGATGGCTGCAAACTGGTAGGGAAGGTCATATATCCCCATGACAACTGTCTAAATAATTTATGTTTCATGTCCCCTTCTCTCAAATATTTAGTGGTGACTTATTTATGACAACTACCTCTTCTCTTACTTGGAACTTAAATCCTCAGCTGAGGCATGAGAGTTCTAATATGTGTCATGGCAATCCTGTACATGTGACATGGCTACTCTGAGTAGTAAACTCTGTAGGTGGATATGGTGTTGGAGAGAAGTCTTAATTCCTCTGAAGCTGTTGCTTAAATTCTATTGCGAAGAACATACAACAGAATTTTAGGAAAGTTTTACAATATTAATGAACAGACTTTTAGTCAAAGAATTAAAAAATGACTTTTTAAATTGACACACCCAACACGTGAAATTGTATTGAAAAATGGCATATCAACCCAAACTAGCAAAAATTCAGACTTCCCAAGTCTACATATGTAGTATGGCTGAGGATTGGAAATGTTGTTGGATAAGCGGTAAATATAAAAGAGTATACAAAAGACATTGAAATATCAAGCAGTGTTAAGTATGTATACCTACTACATTATTTATTTAACATAAATATATATATCATAGGTCCAGAGTTGCAATAAATCCTTATTGACTTCACCAGTATTTTAGGTCTATGAAGAAATAACTTCTACTAAGTGTTCTTGCTTATTTAGATGAACATCACATTGTTAGAGCATTATAAGACACAGCAGACATCCTTACTTACAGCCAGGAAGGGTTTGTGTTGAAATCCAAGGTGAAGAACTGCCATAACCAACATTCGTACTGGCAGCTACTGCAAATCTGTACCATCTGTATTTTTTCAGTCCATACACTGTGTCTTCTATCCAGTCATCCATGACATTTTCATATAAATACTGATGCATCTCATATTCAATACATTCCATAGCTTCCCAGTCACTGCAATGGATGGATTGTAGCTGTGTGGTAATCTTGTAGTTTTGAAAGTAGCCAAAGATAGATTTTGGTGATCTCCAATGCAAGGTCACACTTGTTGATTGCACATTGGAAAAAACAATATCCCTGGGAGCACTAGGAACTGAAGGTTAAAACACTTGTAAGATACCTTAATTTCAATGAAAAGTGATTGCAACTATAGCACTTTTATCCAGTGTTGAAAAAGTATTTCAATAAACATGTCTAAAGACCAAGAGTCCACTTCATATGTTTAATAAACAATAATTCCAATGGCGTAAATCACACTGTTCATATTTAGGTGGCATACATTTACTGTAGTTTTTGAAATAAAGAAAAATTCTTTTGGGCATGGCGTGTAGGACCAGCTTTGAGAGGTGTGACATTTCTATAGCTACTTTTGGGGTTATGTGTCAGCTAAGGGAGGAAATATCAGACAAAGTTATTTTTGGCCTACCCATAGCGTCTTTTACTGTGCGTTCTAACTGGTGTTCTTTACCTCTCATTTAGAAATACTCATTTGTCTCCCTCTCTTGTGGTAATATCCGAAATCTCTACACAACACATCGAGGTAAGTTTCGTAAGTCTCCTGTTTCACCTTCTGAATGAAAAGTATTAATAATGCAACATGTTTGTCTAGCATTATAGAAGTGCTTTACAAGAATGCTAAGAGAAAGAGCTGAATAACAGATAAAAAAGAAACTTCCTGTAAACTTTGCTTCCATTTATTTAAAAACAGGCTATATTCATGTCCATGAGGCAGAAGCAGTGCATATATGTACACAGATAGACATGTACACACGTTTACCCAGTCTATATTGAGTCAGCAGTGTACTCCCAGCTTTAACAAACTAGATGCAACATATGGTTTTGTGCTATATCACATAGTCATAGAGAAAGCTAATATTATCTCTAAGACTCTGTAAGATAATACTAATACTCTCTACTGAAAAACTGTGCAGAGAAATCAGCCCAGAAATCATTGTCTGCACTTAGCTTTAAAGAGTGCTTTAGAGTCTTTGGGGGAAGAGGTATCGTTGGTAAAAGAAAAACACGTGATACATCCTCAGACTGAAACTGAAGAAGTCCCAAGGCTTGCATAAAGAAGAAAAGGATCCCAGACCAACATTACTGGGGAAGAACAGAGAAAACACTCCTTTTTCTTTTCTTTCAACCTCATGGAAATATCTGATCTTTGCTTTTGTCTGCAACAATTTGTTTATTAAAATCATCACAATACAATAAGCTGAAACTTCCCCATTAAATATGGATGTTTAACAAGAAATGTAAATTCTGGGTCAGAAAAAGCTGTGTTGATGAAAAGGTTGAGAATTTAAAATCCCTTCAAATGAGCCCAAAGCAGGTGGAGTCTACAGGAGAGGGAGTAGGCAGAGAACCATGGGCCTTCCCCTGTTCTTCCATTCAGCTCTCATGCACAAATACCCAACATCACAGCATGCAACAGCCCCATAGGTTCCCACCTTGCTAGACACTAACCAGACACAGAACAAGAGCAAACTATATAAAAAAAAGAATCTTTGCTAAAGACAACTTCCATCATTATACTCCGTGCTATCAAAATTAAAGTTGTTTTGCTCTGTTGTTATTAATATGAAGATAAGTACAGAAAGTAGTAAAAAACCTCAAAACCTTGCCCAGATTTGTAGATGTAATACTCAGTTCTTTCACTTCTAAAAAAATTAAGCACTGCAATATTTTCATTAAAACTCTATAAACTGTATTAGCTACTTGTGTAAATTACAAGAAATGGCCTAGTTTGACTATTAGTTTCTGGACAATAAAGGCAGGTAATGCCAAATAATTAGTAGAAAACACCTGTATTTTTCCTCTATAAATCCTCTACTCTATTGTAATGTAGGCTATTAATGCTTGTTGAGATACTGCAAAAATATGAATTCTTACACACTCGAATATGATAATGATAAAGTGTAGGATAGAAGACTAACTATTGGGCTACATTCCGATACAGAAACTGGAGTTTGCCATAAAGCGGATAGTAATTGGTTGCTTGGAGGTGTCAATAGGACATTTGTTCAAATGTGCAGCTGGTTAAGCCCCGGCTGGCACAACTGCAGTCTCTGCACCTAAAACAAGGCAGGTTAAAGAGGATAGTCACAGATACAGAAAGAGCACCATCCATGGTCTAGACACCATGGTGGCCTTTCCTTCTTAAGGAAAGCACCTTGTTCCCTCAGTTTCAACACAGATGATGACATCAAAAATACCTGAGAGTTAGCAATTTTGCAATAAAGAAGGAAAAAACCCTTGGCTTTCATAGATCTAGAAATTATATCATGCAAAATGGTGGTGGCTCTGATTTGTGCACTCTCCCACAGACAAACAAAATTCTAATAAATCCAGCCTCCATATGCTTTCCTTGTATTGGGAAAAAAGACAAACTCATTGAAAGTGGGGGAAAGAATGGACGGTGCAGAAATTATGTTTCTTTTTCTATCTCTCCTTGTTCCCACTGACTACTGAGGGAGCCCATACACATTATCTTCACAAGGCTGAAGATAACATCTGTGATTATCCCAGTAAGCAACACTACATGAAAACCACCATCTTAAAAGATAAACTTGCAGGTATCCTGACAGCAGACAATCACACAAGCATTTCTTCTTTTACACAAAAGCTTTGATTGCTATTTTATGTTGTCATTTTTCCAGTTTATGAAGACCTATATAAAAAAAAATATTTTGAACCCACAAAATCAAGGGTCAGTCAGTAGAATTCACAGTAAAATTTTCTGTCAGTGCCTAGACAGACCTTTAAAATGGAATCAGAGCCTTAAATGTTAGTCAGTTTAAAAACAAGCTAATTTTGTCTCCTTCCTTATGTAGACAAATTAAACATAAATGTAATCACTCATTAGAACAAATGAAAAGATGTGATCTGAATCTGGAGCAGATCAAAGAGCTTTGATCCTAGGGCCACAGTGAAGAGCAGTGACACCCAGTGGCACAGTATCTCTTGAACTTGATGATTGTGTTCAGACAATTTCAAGACAGCTATGCTATTGGGTTACAGATACAAAGAGGATTACAATTACTCTAGCATGGAGAATGAGATTTCCATTCCTCAAGAATGACTAAAATTCCCCCAACTTTTCTGTCCACAGATGGTACTGATTTGAACAAACCATTCCATGCTTCCTAGAGTAATCATGCAGCTTGTCTAAATTTTCTAAACGTGACTTAACTATGATAAAGTGATCACAGTTCACACTAAAAATTATGGAAGCCAGAAATTGCATCTTTTTCAATTATTATTTCAGGCTACATTGGAACTGTATAAAGACTTATTATCTATTGTTATACACTGACACTTTGACATGAACCTACTGGGAACTTTATTATTAATCCAAATTTTCAGAAAGGTGTACTGAAAGAAAAGGCATGAAAAAGGTTGTGAGTGTGGTATTGTAAGGCACTAATTGCTGAGGATGGTGTTGTCATTAGCTAGTGGGAATTCTTATCCTGATCCCAAGTTTGAATTTCCCAAGAATCATACATAGGATCCCTTAAGTCTCATCACATATCTCACAGTCTTTTCCTATTGTATTATGTTGCATTTGCTATAATTCAACTATGTCTGGGAGTAGGGAGTCTTTCTAAGTCTGAAACATTTGGTGCAATGTACTCCATCTAATTTTCCATTTAATAGCTTCTAATTCAGCTTCTGAAGGCCAGCTGGGGAGCTGGCAGAGAGGCTAGCCATGAAATGTTAGTGAATTCAGTTTCTGGACTGGAAGAGGAACAAGGTATTTTCAAGTTCATCTACCATTGTTCATAAGATGCCTTAATTTCAATGAAAAGTAACTGAAGTCAGACCCACATGGGATTTTAAGCTCCTAAAACCTATTTACATGCCTGAACTCTCGCTGAAGTTGACAGAAGGTTAAACACCTAAATAGAAGTTACTTTGGCAGATCTTGGCCCTGTGCTTGCCTGGCTGCATAATCAAAGCTGGTGGACTGCTCTGAGATTAAGTTTTTATTTGAGAACCTAAATGAATGGAAATTCTTGGTAGAAAAAGCACTAGCACAGTGCAAAGACTCATATCAAGTTGAAATTGGCCAGTGGAACTGGTTTAAACTAACAAAAACTTTTGGTAGAAAAAACCTTATTCACAATGCAAAGATAACCTAAGGGCAGCAAAGGACACACACAAATCTACTGAGAAAAGAGAGGTTATGGCTTTCTGTGAAGACTTCTGTGGAAAGCAAAAACTACAGCTGCACAGGCCACGAACAGAAGATTGTAATATGATATGGCATAGTTCCTAATGAAGTTAATAAAAAAAAAATCTGCCTACAGAACAGCTGCTTGTAGCTGGAGTTTGGATTAAAAGAACTGCGGCGGCCTAGAAGTCTGTTGGGTGGTATTAAGAGCATCAACAGGACGAAAGTGAAGAACAAAGTAGAACCGACAACAGTGGGCACACACCAAAAAAAGTCTTCAGAAAATAGAATAAGTGTAAAGAAAATAAATGTTCTGTATTGATTATCTCTATTAAATTTTGAAAGCTTAGTTACACAAATGAGTTCCATGGGTTAAACTGATAACCCTGATCATACTAAATGTTAATCTAGTATACACTAACTGCAGGGGGACTCATCAAGATATAAAGTCCTGCTCAGTATGAATAACTACATCATGAATAGGACCCAAATTATTTTGCTAACATAAAAATGTAAAAAACTGTAGACTATTTTTCCCATGACTTGGGACTGACATTATCAGACATGTTTTAAAGGAAATTGCACAGTTGAGAGCACGTCTTAAAAGAGCCTCTCTGGACCATGTTTCTCAGTCCTTAGCACATTAGAAAATTCAGTCTCCAACTGTGGGATCTAAGTACTGAAAAATCAAATCCTGCAAATCTAGAGGGATATGCACTCCTTTAAGCTAAAAAGAGAAGCATTGAAAAGCTGTCCATACTGAAGTCTTAAATGTTCCACTTTCCATTAAATGAAAACACTCTCTGCTTTTCAGTAAACATTGTATTTGACCTGTAAGTGCTATCCATGTCAGCTTTGTACATATATGTCGTTACCATTTCTTATATATTAATGCAGAGTTGACCTAATCCCTACAAAAAAGAAAAAAGTTCCTCTATCCTATACTATATGAATAATCTATTTTTATCAACCTTCTTATAAAAGTAATACCAGTACAATTTCATGGGCAGCAACCAAGTGATCACTGCATTTTTCTAGTGAGGATTTGCCATCAACATCAGAGCCATTAACTTAAATTTGGACCAAAGAACTAATCAGAAAATGTAAAAAATCCATATTAAATAAAGAAAACTACATCTGGGGAAAAAAATCAGTCATCTTAGAAAGAAACATCTGAAAGATTCTTATTCCTAATTCACTGTGCAATTTTTGGATGATTTTACTTTAATACAATTTGGAAACGTGAACTTGCAGCATTGATTGAACATGTGAAACACACAGCTCTTATGTATGTTAATGTCAGGGGACGCTGAAGCTCTGCCATTTCCAATACAGTGGCTCTGCAGTGGGCTGATTTCTCAGGATAACCAGGCCAACACACTGCACTGCACATCTTCCTTGCAGCCCTAAGAACCACTTGAGGCTTCGGGTTTAAATATTCTTCATCATGGTCATCTGTTGTTTTCTTCACTACTTAATGAGGAAAATCATGTTACTCCAACTCAGACCTGTCATGAACTGCCAGATTCTGAGAAAAGGATTTATGGTGAAGGAAACAGCATTTCCTTGGATATGAAGGAGGCTTTAAACTCTTGCAGTATTTTATGCTTCTCGAACGTCTTGATTAAAAAAAGCCCACATTCTCCAATGGGAACCTCCATACTGGAGATACAAATCCAGAATCTTTAAAGGGTTCCTTGTGCAGAGAGTAAAGCCATTTTGTGCACATGTAACAAAAGATGATGTTAATTTGCCACTTCCACACCAAAAGACCAGAGAAACCTTCCCATCACCAATTCCCTTAGCCACTACTTTATTCACAAGACAGACTTCTGTGTACAGCTACAAGTTAGTAATGGCCAGGAAAATGAAGCCCAGATTAAATTTAAAAATGCTTCTTGGACAAATTTCTAGCTGTATTTCTTTTAAATGTAAGATATGAATGAATCTCTGTTTAGCAGAAAATAAATGGTAAGGACTGTCACCAGGGTACAATGGGGGCCTCAACCTCTTCTAAGGCTGTGTTCAGGTATAGTATCAAGTATAACTGGCAGTAAGGGGGAGAAGTGGGGGAATTACTCTGTGTCTTAATACCACAATCAATATGATTAATATCCTCAGAAAACAATGAAAAGTCTATAAAGAAAAATCTAAATTAAAAAAATTTAAAACAGAAGCAGTTTTCTTTCTATTATTCATGCTTTGAATACCCACAAGGAGCTTTTTAATTGTTCTATTTTTATTGTAAACTAAATGACTGTTACACTTGTCCCAGATTTGTGAGTTAGCTGAATATTCACAGCTTTAGTGTGCCTTTTGGAGAAGTTTCCTACTATTTTATGTCTCTCTCGCGCTTCTAAAAATTCACTCAACCTTAATGAAATTTCATTTTAGTATGTGCATTATCTTGAAAATAATCCAAGGATAGCTATTCAGTCATAAAATCCTAACTCGCTTATGCATGTGTATGTATACTATATTGTCTTTCATATCCTTTATAATGTATTTAATCACAAACTAATACTACCATTATAAAGCTCATGGCTTTTATAACATACTGCACCCTGGCAGAAGTGGTTTACCATGACAGTGGAGCTAGATTAGACACAAAACAATACTAATCTCCTCATAAATTTAAGCTTCATGATTCATGTTTAATTGTACCCAGATATGAAAAAATTTACCTCAAAAAAAGACAAATAATCTTGCCAAGAATTTAAAGGCCAAATGCTATGCAGTGAGACACTGAGCCAAATTCAATTTCACTTTATGTCAGAAATAAATGCATTGCCAGTGACTCAGTGCTGGCTACATATTCTGTGACTAATCTTAGACCACCATAAATAAGAAGCTGACAACAGCTATTAAACTGTTTCCATTCCCATCCATGAATCTCCAATTCCTAGTATCCAGTCACTACAAAACAATTCATGCAAACACACAGCCAAAGAAATGTCCTAGTAATAACTAGTTTGTTGTAAATATGACTAAGCAATAACAAAGCAAGAAAGGGACTGTGCAGTGTATGTGGCAAAAGGTACATGTGTTGTAGCATAAATCCTTCACTTAGGAAAACTCCCAGTGGTAAGACACATAAAACAAATGTTGTTACAAAATAAAGACTGGTTTGGTTATTTTCCCTCCTAGCACAGCTCTTTATAAGGTGGACCACAAGACACTACCAGTCTCTCCCTCAAGCCCAGGCTTAATCTACAGCTTTCTCAGTCTTTCCTCAAGGACTAATTAAAAGATAATCCCAAATTTCTCAGAAATCCCAACAATTAACTTTCTCAGGTGTCAGGCTTCTTTAACACTACTAGAAGACTTTCCCCCATCCTCCAAGATGTGAAGGACCTGGGAAGCCTCCTGTTCTCCTCTGTTACCAGAGGGTAACATCCCTCCTATATAACTATCTCCAAGTCTGAACTCCATTCCCAGGTTCAGTCTTGCTCTAGCTCTGAGGGTTGGCTGTTCAACAGCCATGGTGTAAAAGAAAGCTTTGAGAGTTCTGACTGCGTTTGAGAAGTGTCTGGAAATGCAGGAGCACACATATCCGTAGCAAGCACAGCAGCTAAGCTCACTACATTATCTCCAGCCAACACTGCAAAATGCTGTGTGTGCTCGTGTCTAATACTTAAACAATGCCTTTATCTTTTCAAAACTGGATTTTGAGCCCTACTGATGAACAGAAGTTCCTGAGCAAACAAGATGACCCAGGCAGAAGTCTTAAATTCCTAAAAAAGGTTCTGGACAGAAAGGGACCAGGAGGAATCACAAACTGGCAGCATTTCTAGGCAAGCAGTTGATGAGGAAGCCAATTTAGAAAATTTTCATCAGAAATGTATAGGAATGTGTCACATCGTAGTTCAAATAAGAGACATGTCCAGGCTTTAGTGGGATAGACTGTATCATGAGGAGGGGCAGTCATCAAAGTACAACCCTGGCTATTTTCACAATGTTGGCCAAAATATGCCAGCAAGTGGATGCCCTGCTTGTCCTCATTTGGAGCTCATCCATTTGATCTGGAACCAAAGCAGCAGTAGTTCAGCTGACAGCACAGACGTGGTCTAGATTCATTCAGACATGCACATCCATAAGTCTAATTTTAGGAATTGTGGAAATCAAAGCCCGTAATGGGGCACCAAGGCTTTGTGTACAGGAGGGGTGCGGTGGATGTACATGCTACTCATGAAATTAGCAACAGGAATTCTAAGAGTAAGGGTGAGTCTGATCGCCTCCAAGTTCAATGTCTGACTCAAGTCTGCACAGCAGAGCTGCTCCCCTCCACTTGTCATCCTGAACCAAAACCTTGTTGCTGACACATATTCTTGTATTTATTATTTGACAGATCTGAGAAAACTCACTCTTTCAGTTGAAGTATATATGGGAATGAGTGCTGCAACTCATCTTTTAAGTTATTGAATAACTTAGTAATAAAGTATTACAAAAGCTAGGTTTGGTTTCTAAGCCTCGAGGGGTACAGTTGTGCTCCTTTATCACCCCTGTGTTTCCTAATTATCCAGCTGTTCTGAAAGAGATTTCCTCAGCTCCCTTGCATAAATTGATATCACTTAACACCAAAAAAGGAACTAAATGCAGTAATTGCTCCTGTAATTTAGTAGAAAAGTGAAATATTTTATGAATCTTGCTTGCTGAAAATAATTTTTTTATTTTTATATTAAACTATAACCAAAGAAGAAAAAAACCTCAATAAATAGTCCCAAGAGTAGAAATCATCCCTGACTGAAGAAAAGGACTGAAACAGGCCTTGGCTTCCTGGACTGAGATTTGAACTCCTCTCCACTTTCAGTTTAGTAGATAGGTACATAGCTGTTCAAGCAGAATTAACACTGTATTTTGCACAGAATATCATCTCCATGTTTCACATGTCGAGTGAAAGCACAGCCAAGATTAGGTGAAGTGTGAAGTGTGTGTGTGTGGAGAGAGAAAGAAAGACAGATTTTGGGTAACAATCTTTCACTTCAATGCCAGAAAACCTGTCTACATTTTTCTTTGGATCTAGCTCACGATTTTCTTTCTTGTTTAAAAAAATCCTATTCATCAAAAGTTATGACAAAATCTGCTTGTAGAAGCTAAATTCTTCTCAATTTCCTGAATTCTGAACAGCTTTATTGTCAATAAACTGTCAGTTAGTAAAAACAAAACAACAAAAATTTCACTCCCAAAAATATTTTCAGACTTACAGTCTCAAATATCCTAAATACACTAGGAACAAGGCAGATACTATAAGACAAAAAAATAGTAGTTGATCATAAATCAATAAAATAACTATTCAACTCACACAAAAAAAGGTGTTCTTTCTATGTTTTTTAAAATAGCAAATTATGCTCATCACTAGGTGTGTTCTAAAACAGGAGAAAGAGGAAGCTCTGTTTCTCTTCATTCATTATTAGCAAGAAATTTAAACAACAGAATTATTTAGCTGCCTGTATTGAAGCAGTTTTTTCATGCCTGCTTGTTTCATAGTCATCATTTAAATTAAATTAAAAAATTAACTTGAATAATTAGTTACCTTTTTCTGGAAGGGTGCTGGCGTTGCATATCTGTTCTTCACCATCACCAGCAGATGTTGCAGCTTTTATTTTAATTTGATAAGTAATATTGGAAATCAGATTTCTAAAAGTATGCCGTGTATCATAAGATGAAAAATTTGTAGAATTTCCTTCAACAGTTATGATGTAATGTGTAATTACACCGTTGGCTGAAGCAGGAGGGTCCCACTGCACTAGGATCGATTGCCAACTTGTTGCAATACAATGGAAGCTCTGTACAGCATCTGGCACTTAAAAGATGCACATGCACCAAAGATTAGCCCGCATACACAATTAAAATTGTAGTCACAGAACAGTATCACTAGAGAAGCAGACCCAGTGTTCATAGCAAAAGTCAAACACTGAACTGTCAGACAAATTAATAAAAGAAACACATTGAAAGAACAAAAATATGGCTTTGTCCTCATTAGATTGTTCATTTCCAACTGCTATAAATGTGACTGATGTTAGTACTTGAGAAAGAAGAGGCCATCTATCTGGCTTTTTCCTAGTTGTGTGCTTCTGTTTTGTTTTCCCAACAAAACTTTTTGCTTGTATTTTCCCCACGATTTTTTAAACAGAGTGTTTATAACATACACAGTATACATACTCCATGTACCTACTCCATATACATAGCAACAGCATCAATAGCAGAAGTTCCTTGTTTATCTGTTTCCTTATTTATGTCAGCCTTGTTTCTTTCAGGCACTATATCACACTTCTCTGTACAGAAGTCACTGGCAGGTTTCAGAGCTTTCATATCAATCATTTTATCTTACTGTTCCCCATCTACTTGCTGGTTCCAGCGGAATAAAAATTTTAAATGGTCATAAAAAATTAATGAAGGTAGAAAATATAATAATGTTGTAAATAGAGCAATTATTTATGAACAATTGATTAAAGAGAACTGAAAAAAGTACCACAAGTATGGAATGAAATGTGATGAAATGAAACAACTGATAGATGACCATGGTTCTTGAGCAGGACCGCCTTCAGCTGCATGGGTCCAATAGCCAAACTGAACCAGCTTAGTGATGGTCCAGTTTTCTGACTGTGTTGTAACTCTTGGGTACAATAAACAGCATAACTTATTCCCAGAACCTCTGCTTACCAGTTCTGGAAAGAATCTCTCACTGGAAGCACGATCTCAGCAAACCTGTAGTCATCATATGGGATCTTTCGATATTTTGTCTGCTCCACGTGTAAAGGAAGCTGGGAGCCCCTAACCCATGCTAGTTCCCTGGCACTGACAGCCCTGACAAAGCCTGGGGGTTGCTCTGACCTGGCAAAGGAGCTACAGTTTTGCATGATGGCCAGTTTCACAAATTCACGGGCTCTCTTTACTGAAAATAAGGTATTTCACTTTTAGTGGCTAGCTTCCATCCTAAAATAAATTCTAAAAAAAAAAAAGTTAAAAATTTCTATTTGTCTAATACAATTTCCAGTGCATTTGCCAATCTTTTGTCCAGCTGCTTTTGATACTGCTAATGTTTCAGTTATTTTCATAGGGATCTGAATTACTGCTTTGATCTGCAAAGACTGATACCTATCTAATTTTCCTCCCTTTATCTGTGTTGCTATTAAAAGATTTATAGTAGCCATGTAAGCCTCTCATTTCAGATGAGGACATTTTTAATTCTACACTTCCGAAATCAAACTTCAAACCCAATCTACAATAGGAATGTGAATCAGTGCTACACAGGCAAGAGACAATGAGATAACGTTAGGTTAAAGAGAACTTCTTTTCTTTGGAGAAAAGAGGAAGACTTTTGTTCAGCCACACAAGGAAAATAAATACAAATATATTTAAACAGAACTGCAGCTTAGAAAGAGTCACATCTAACCTGATTCCATCGTTGTAAACTGGACAACATTACTGAACTGATTGCCATTCCCAAGCTTGGTAAATGCAGAGACACTGATAAAATAGGGGCTGTATGGTTCTAATCCAACAAGGTTCGCCTCATGGTTTGAACCTGAAATGTTCTTAAGGAAGGAAAAATTATTAGTACACAATTAATCTCTAGAAACATTGCGGGCTTCACCTTGAACCTACTGAAATGAACAGAGGAATTACAGCCATAGTTTTGCCTCTTCCACTCTGAGTAGCTTTCAGTCAAATACTGAAAACCCGTTCCAGCTTCACATCAACCTCTCTCATCTTCTACTTACTACACCTCTGCAGTAGAAGATATAGCTTCTAATTTCTTTTACTTTACCTCAACTAGATACATAGATTGATGAAGACTTTTTTAATTAAAAAAAAGCTAAAACCTACCGCTCAATTCCTTGGACCTGTTTTTCCCAGAGCATGCAAGGCATATTTGAACCTGAACATCTATATAGCAGCTATTTCAGTTACAATTTACTCAGTTATTCTTATTCTGCAATTTTTTTTTTTAATGAAGACCCCTGAACAGTTTTTACTATTTTATAAGATGACTAGGAATTACTGTCTTTTTGAATCTTGAAAGTCCATAGATACCAAATAGCTAAACAAAGGTAGCCACAAGGCAAGTAACTTCTGTCGTTTTCTAACATCAAGCTTACACTAAAATACAAATTAAGATTAATAAATCTCACCCTTAGTGACACATTAGAAGCTCAAAGCGAGTTAAAATCTAACAATTTTTTTCTGTTTAATTTGAAAAGTTGAATTACAGGTATGGTGGGAAGGGAATTAAACTGTCTCAGCAAACAGGAATTTATAGGAGCTTCATAATTCTAGGAGCATAACAGACATTTAGAATATTTGCCACATCTTTTTTTCCTAAAGCATGAAAAAATATTTTTAAAAATTATACACTCAATTAAAAACATACCCAAAAAAATAGTTTTTCAGTGTTGTTTTGATAAATCTTAAAATTATATTTCATAATAACACCATTTGACTGCGGACTTGGATCCCATTTTAGCCATACAGAATCTGCGGTGTAGTTGATAAGGGTCAAATTCTGGGGTGGAGCTAATGGCACTGCAAAAGAGAAATGCTATTGAGTTCCAAATCACAAATAATCCAGATAAAACAAAACACTTTGGACATGCAGAGAACATAGGTACTTTTGTCTGCATTTGTATCTGAACTTAAGCTAACAGTACTTCATTGTTATTTCAATCTTTTTTCTTCCTCTTTGACATGAAACAAATTCCATTAATCCAGAATACATGTTTAGTCAGCAAGGGATCTTCTTAGAGATCTAACAAATCTATTAATCACTTAAACATCCCTGCTGTCAGAACTAAGACATTTAACAAAAGTCATATTACATATATAATTGGAATGAGGTATACTTTGCTTTCTACACCGTATATGGAGCACAACTTGTCATATATTTAAAAGATACGTACTTTACCATGCAAGGGAGAGGAGGTCCATGTAAAGGAAAACTGTGTGAATGTGTCAGAAATATTTCCATGTTTTATCATTTTTGAATTACATGGGTGGATGAAGAGAAAGGTACTGTTGCTTGCTTCAAAATCCCTGACACTGTGCAAACCATAATACATTCCAAAGGCAAAAGATATTTCTTCATGGAGTTATTTTTGTAATCCTATGCAGAATGTGACCTCCTCTTGCACTCTGTGGCAGGAGGAGGAGCACTCAGGAAACACTTGTCTTGCAGTGTTCCCTTCTTCTGAAAGCTCTCACCCACAGACCAATGGAAAATCAATTCTTCATTTCAACAGATCTGATGCTCAGATTTAAGATGGATGCAGTAACACAGGGCTGATAGTTTGAAGTTGGTTACAATTGAATTTGCTCACCTGACTCATCTGTGTAGAACTGAAGCACAGCGGATGGACCAGGTCCTTTTATTGTTCTTGCAGCTGCATAAATGCTGTACAATGTGAATGGCAGAAGGTCTTCCAAGATGATAAAATTATTGGTGGTAGAGAATGAGTTATTCCTTTCTGGCCCAAATAGATTTAAATCATAACGTATTATAATACCATTTGGCTTAACAGGAGGGTCCCATGAAAGCATAACTGAGGTAGTTGAGAGATTTGAAAATGTTTTGATTACAGGTGCTGATTCTGGAACTATATGAAGAAATAATAAAGAGAAAAACAAAAATAATCTCAGAAAAATATATAAATTAGAATGAAAAATTCTATTTCATTGTGTCAAAACAGAAATGTGTAGCAGTTGTGTCACTGTATAACAATAAATCTTTAAGTAACACAAGAAAATTAAACACAATTTTTTTCTTTCAGAAAGTTTGTTGGGGTTTTTTTAATACATTTCCTTAGGATTTAATAAAAAATCTTACCATCTTCATCAGTTCTTATATGAAGACTTAGAGCATGCCGTTCAGAAGATCCTTTATCAGTGGCTGGTGTGATTTTCAGAATGTAATCAGTATATTTCTCCAGATCATCAAAAATTATGCTCGTGTTGTAAGTAAGGAAAGATAGTATCTTACTGGTTCCCAGTTGCATTAAACTTAGAGAAACATGAAAGAAGACTAAGCCATTTGGCTGGGATGGTGGAAGCCAGCTTACATTTACAGAAGATGAGGAAATGTTTTGATAGACCAGATTTTCAACAAAACCTTCTGGGACTATGAGAGATAATAAGCAAAAAATTAAATGCATGGATTACAGTAATAAAACACCCAAACCCAAGCCAGAAATAACTGTTCAAAATATAATTAGTCTGAAAATGTTGGTTGTAATACTTTTTACAACTTTTAAAAATAATTTTTGTTTCAATATCAAAAGAAATATGGTTGAAGGCATAAATGAATAATCATGTCTGTTAAATTTGTTTAAGAAAAGAGTCTTAATGACATCTTAACACAATAATTTTATTGCTTGTATCCACAGAGGCTTTTGAGCTATGTTCTTAGTATTTCAATGACTTTGATCAAAATGCCTTCCTGGCAAAGATAAATATTGCAGCATTCAAAACCACACTTAATGATATTTTTTTAACTTTGCCATCATATGAGTAAAATAATTTTTAAGTTAGAGAGTATTTAATAAATATAAGCACTGATATACAATGAGCACTAAAAAAGCACTAACTTACTATCCTGATCTGTGTACACATCTATTTTTTCACTGGTTTTGTTTCCATCTCCAAATGCTGTGCTTGCAGTTAACCATAAAATATAATGACTGTATTTTGCCAAGTCATCCAGCACTACAAATGGAGACACACTTACGTTGCTGTCGTTACCATAACTTGTGAAATTCTAAAGGGAAAAAAAAAAAAAGAAAATGTTATCACTTAAAATGTTTTTTATTCACTGATTTCTCTTTCTAGTTCCCCATTTAGCCATCACCATCACCAGCAGCAGCAGACATGATTCACCATAGTATTCAGAAGACATAAACCTATACTTTGACTCCTAATGGGTACTGATTTTTGCTGAAATACTCAATTTTATGATGTTTATTGTTACTCCTTGTAATACTACAGAGCACATAATTATCTCCTCCTGTTGTTTGTAATTGCTGAATGCCAGTTCAGAGATTAAAACTGTTCTATTGCAGTGTTTATCCATATTTCATCCAGCAAATGACCAAAAAAAAGCAGCATCTACTAATTGCTCATAGATTACCTGAATCACACATGTCTTGGCTCACCATTATTAATCAAATCAAAGGACTTCTCTCTCTGATCCATTTTTATGAGAGTAGATTTTGAGCTTAAAACTTTCAGTGGCAGAGATCTGACTGTACAACTTGATAAATATTTCTTTTTGTTAGTTGTCCCTTCCAATAACAACATGCCATTATCTCTAAGGAAATGACCATGTTAAAATGAAGGCATCAGCAGAATTTTTTTCCTTTCTTCAGTTACTTGTTAATGAAAGGATAGCAGCAGAACCTAGTCCCACTTTCTTTTGAACTGTATAAAAAAATGCCACTAATACTGTGACTACAGCAATAGGTTAGTGCTTCAGATCAGCACCTCTAAGGAGGCTATTCCTGTTTAGAATCAACAACTTTGGAAGATGAAAAGAAAAAATATAAAGAATATTATTTATGTAAGTTCAGCTATACCACATAAAAAAATGTGTTGAATCATCCACTGCTTTACAGCAGCCTGACTTAGATGATCCAACGCAGTTTGTTTCATGATTTGAAAATTGTTGAGAAGTTATTTAGCCCATAGGCATATTCAGATCAAGCATTGGGTATGAAGTCAAATCTTCGCTGCTGATTCAAAGAGCCAGTAGCATTCCTCTCCGACAGCTACATTGCTCCATTGAGCAGATGGCATGGACAGCACTTCTCAGGACCAAAGAAGTCCTAATTTTTCTACATAGCAACATTTTCAGGGTGAGATTGATTTTTCCCAACCCCCTGATGAATTCCAGCTATTTGGCTAGCCCCCTATTTTTGGTGTTAGATTTAATCCGCATCCTCCACTTCTTTAAAATCCAAGTTAGCTTTCAAGTAAATGCTTTTCTGAAAAAGCCACTCTGTGAGAGCAAACTTACTAAAACAGGAGAAAGGCAACAGAAATATTTGGGTTTTAAAATTTAGAAATGCAACATATAAGCATGATAAAACTGCGTACTGAAAAATGGATTATATTTCTCATGAGGAAAGTTCCTACTGAAGAAGTCACTGTGATATGCCCTATCACAGCTGAATCAGTACTGCGCAAACTGATAGCTCAGTATGCAATCTTGATATCTCTCACCAAAGCATATAAATTTATATATTTAATACAACACTTCGCCAATTATTTTGTGGGCAAAATATTTTTATTTTTTCAGAAAACAATAGGTGACACTCTCATCCATTTCCCTGAAATTTTTATACCTGTACCTGAAGACCTAGTTTTGGCTGCAGTCACTAGTACTTACATAACATAAATAAGCAAACAGTTTGTTTGGCAGTGAAAACTTACGCCTTTTTTTTGAAAGCAGAACAGAAGCTGCAGAAATTGTGAGTACAAATTTTTATATCCACTCCTATTAACTGACTATAAGCACACTGTTAGTTTTGCCCAAAAGATTAGGTTAAGTCAACATCAGTCAAAATACAAAAAAATTCCACCTAAATTTATTACTTTCTTCTAAAAGTAGTTTGGATTTCACACTAGCTTCATACCTAACTGAAAAAGGTTGGAAAGAGCTTTGTGTTACATTTGGTAGGTTAAGATACAGGAAAAAGTGGATCAAATTCTCAGGTATTTAATTAAAATTTCTAATACTTAAACAGGGTATGACAGAAAACATCATCTGGCCCAGAAGAAGCATTCTAATACCCTCTTTTTGTTATTGCTATTATTATTATTATTATTATTATTATTGTTAGCAATGATTAGTAATTTATAACAACATCTAATAATGAGATTTTTTTTAAATAAGCCCTTAAATAGTTACCTGAGTTTTCAAGGTAAAAATGTCAAGGCTACCACATCAAGTTTTGATCCTAGAATTGATGGGAGTTTATTGGTATGAACAGCTGAAAATTCAACTCTTAGTCTAGAAAGCATAGCTTTACAATTTAGCCAGCTGTCTGGCAGTTAAGGACTCAGTGAACCAACGTGAATATTATTAACAGGGTTTTGGTGGGTCAACAAAAACTATTTTGAGAGGTAGTTCCTTTACTATGAGGAGCCCAAGGAGAGGAGATTATCTGAAACTACTGATATGACAACATATTAGGAAAAAAAAGGAACATGTAATTAAGAGTAACAGTGAGCAGGAAGAACTGTGTGGGTACAAAATGAGAAAAGATGAAACTTGTACTAATTGTACCCTGGGGATAGAACACTATAGGAAGTTTTACAATTAACTGTGGCTGCAGATGAAAGCAAACAGCTTAGGATCTTTGGCTACAGCTGAAGAAATTCTTCCTTCTGTCCCTTTCTTCATCCATACATGAAAGAAGTTTTGACATAGCAAAGTATCAGATTATTAAAAGAAGCTAAGTGTAAGCAATACACTCAAGCCATGAAAGTGTCGCAGAAACTAGTATCTTCTTCACCTCAGGAAGCGGCGGATATTTCCAGTGGCATAAAGCTGTAATTAGCTGTGTATGGAAAACATGGTGATGCTCTTCTTCACTGTTAACCTTTTTCCCCTGTTCTGTTTTCTTCTTTAGGTTCATTGTATAGCATTATTGTTTTGAGTCAGAGGATCACATACTTGACTCTGGCAATCAGGTGAGTGGTGACACTGTGAGGGCTAATCCAAACCATCCTTCAAGGACCGTAATATTCACTGTTCCAGTAAAAACCTAAGTGAAGTTATTTCCTTTTTGTGTGCTGTGCCATTCTGAGACCAGCTTTTTAAAAATTTGCTGTTTGTTTTAGGGAAGTTCCCCTTTTTATTCCTGCTTTGGTCATACTGGTGAAAGAAAATGTTTGATTGTAAAGTAATACAGCATATTGTTTGCACCCTTTGTCTGCATCCCAAGGGTAGACCAAGTTGAATTTCACTCTGAACTGTATCCAGTCATATTCACTTCGATTGACTCGAGGTAGAGGTTGGATGATTTGGGGTCTGATGCTCAGTTGCTAGAAGGATCATAGGCTTTTTTTTCAGTAGTTCGCTCCTGGTCCCCTGTCTGGTTTGTCAGAGAAGGACAGTTTTCATCTGTACTGAAATTCCTACACTGGGGAAATTTATTGAAGCATAAATTTATATTTGTAATTAGCACCTTCCCACTTTCTTGCTAATCAAAACACAAGTATATAGAGATTGAATAAAAGAGTTTATTCAAGTCAATGATATCTTTCATAGATTGATATTTAGCCATGAGATAATTACTTCCATAGAGTCTTTGACTTTTTTCCTTGATAAGACTGAAAATGTGGGCAGTATGATTGCTTCAAGCACCAGGCAAGGCATCATGGAGCAAAACTTGCAAAGCTGCTACTGCAAACAGTGAAAGCTTGAATTGTAGGAACACAGCAGTGTCACAGAGAAGTGATGTGAAGAAAAGGTACAGTGTCATGTCATCAGTGAAGGAAGTAATCTTTGTCAGCATACATGTCATATCTTTACAGCCCTGCTACAGGGTGTATATACCAAGAAGTTGCATATTCCCTAGACCTATGACAGCAGAAGATGAAAGATAAAGCTGAACTGGAACCTAGCCTAATGCAGGTGATGGTTTCTTCTAGCTGGCCACCAGTCATTCCTCCCTCTCTGACACATTTTCTTTTACAACTGTCAGCGTCCCCATAGAAACAGCCCACTCATCTACCAAAATCCTTAAATCTAATCTCCATCACTAAATATTTCCTTCTGCTATTCCGGTTCTGAACCTTACGTCTGAGTATCCCAGGTCTTCTGACCGGACAGCTGCAGTGTTATTTTTCATGTAGACCATTAAAGTAAAGCAACTATATATTATTTTTCTGACCTATGAAGGTACATAAATTTTCCCTTTTTGAGGGAGCAGTCAAGTTTCTGCATCATGTAGAGGAGTAAACTGTATCTTTTATCTCAGGTCTTTTTTATATTTGCGTTTTTTTCCCTAAATAAAACACTCTGCAGATATTAACTTCCTAGTTTTAACATATTAATAGTCAGTGGTTTATATTAATTAGGTTTAAATATGCCTGAGGGGATTTAGAATGTGTGAGAACTGAGAAATTGAGACAACAGAATAGCACCAGTTTTAGTATGGCTTTTTAATCTGTTTCAGATTATGAAAGCACTGGGAGATGTTAATTTGCTTGATATTCTTCATCGGTGGTTTTTCAGGCATCTAGAGGATATGCTTCAAGACTTAGGCCTCTGGCATTATGTCCTGACAAAGAAACAGAGGAAAGACTGATAGAGAATGGCTGCCTACAACATGAAAATGTGAAACATGAAAAGGTACTTTTTCAATTCTCTTGTATAATTTCTCAAACTGAAAATACAGTTTGGATAAATATAAGGAGAATGGTTACCTCGACACAGAGTATTTCAGCTGAGGATTCTTTCTTTCCAAATGTGTGCAATACAAAACTTAGCAACAGATCCTGCAATTACATGGTTATACTTCTAAGTTACAGATAGTTGTAAGCTATACGTATGCATACTCATGCAGCTTACAACTGTCTGTATATGTCATATATATATATAAATAGCCACATATCAGGCTGACTTTCACACATGCATTTCTGTGTTGTAAAAAGAGTAATATAAAATATCTGACAGAAATGAGTTGGCTTTTTTCACCTGTTTGAAATCTGTCTTGCACCCACAGGCATGCCAAGGTACAGACTAGGACTGCAGCGTAGATATGGTAGTTGCTATGCTAAACAGTGAGCAGACAGGATGTGAAGGGCATAAGGAGTTAAAGGGAGCAGACAGATTAAGATTTGATCATGATTTGAGAGATTAATGTTCACATCCCATGGGCAGTAAGAGACAGATGCAACAGCAGCTGAAACCTATCTTCTGATGGCAGAGGGATGGGATAAAAATCAAAGTCAAAATGATGAAAATGGTAGTTCCCGCATACAGAAGTAGAGATGCTGTCAGCACTTTTCTGCTATCCGCCACATAATATGCCAAAGCAACATTAACTTCCACTTGTGCCACCATCCTTTCCCTGCCTAACTACATCACACAATAATAAAACTGGACCCTCACCTTGCTGGGTCAATGCTACTGTGCGCCATCTTCCCTATCTTCCTCCTTTATTTCCAGAGTCCTGGGCACATCTTGGGGGATTTTCTCTTCCTCTCTCAGTGCATCAGCTTCACCTTACTCATTCGTCTCAGAGTTGCACCTTCCTAAAGGCAGGAATAATCCAAGTCCATAGTCCTCCTCTAAAATTTCTTGAGATGTACTTCATAGGATGGGCTAGTTCAGGTGCACTGACATAAAGGTTTGTCCAGAGACTTGTTAAGAAAAATGGTGTTGCTATAGCAGTGTGTGCAAACAGAGTCTACATTTTGAACTGTAGTAGGAGATGTTTAATCTCATCAGAATGTGAATTCGTGGCACAGTCCTGCTTTCACCTGAAACTATGCAGAGCCAGGCAACCACATACCTTCACAGAAGTCAGAAATGTGAACACACTGAAGTATGTATATAGTCACTCACAGGTATTTGTAACATTTGTGAATACTTTTTCTAGTTATCCTCAAACACATGCATACTTCACTTTAGACATATCTTGAGCATAAATTTATGCAGTAAAGGTTATTTTCCATACATAATTTTCTAAATGAATTTGTATTTCTTGTTTTTCTTCCACATGTGTAAAATTTGTGACCAAAAACCTGTAAAGGAAGCTTATTTCCCTTATTATATTTCTGTACCATAAGATAGTCATAGAAAGGAGAACAGAAAGACTATATATAAATTAATATGTGTAATGCATAATTAGGGATGTAAGCAGCAACAACAAAAAACCCTACATGAAAATGTATCACCAAAATAGTATTTATAAGATTTTATTTGTCTTTTAAGCTTTAACATCAGAATATCAATATCTTTGCTTCAGTATACGAAACAATAATTTCCTCTGGAGAGTAAGAAAAATATGAAGTAAAAATGCATTCCCTACTTTCACACTACCTTCATATTTTCAATACTGTACAAGCATGCATTAAAAAGTAAAACCAGAACCATAAATTCATTCGCATTGATAGATTAGACTAAAATAAACACTCTTGAGGATGTGCCATGCATGTAGTGGGTCTTGAGTCTATCCATTACATACCTTAAGTGTATATATATATTAAGTGTATGTGTGCATATATTTACATATATAAGTGTACATATAAACTTTGCATAATGGAATATTACACAAAATCTGTTGGCTTTAATGCTTAATGATATGAACGCTCAGTGAGATGCACAATGTAACTTATGATTACAAGATGTGCTTCTGCCTTTGTAAGTCAAAATACTACATCATGATAAAGGAAATACAAAAAACCAATTTATTGATAACCATAAAATTCATTTAATATTTAAGTAATTATTAGAACATTTCATTGACTTCTACAAAAGAATATAAAAATAAGCTTACCTGTATGAATATTCCTGAATTATTTTTGAAATAAACTGAGTAGTACAGTATATTTCCATTAGGCTTTTGAGGAGGAGACCAGAATAGCATTATTGATGTGGAAGTAAGGTTTCTGTATGTAACATCTTTCGGTGGATCACTTGGTGCTGGAAAAATGTTAAGTTTTAGCATACTTAAAGCTTTTGTACCTCAAGCGTTTGTACATTTTAGTATCTGAGGAACATTCACTATAGTAGATTTTACAGCATCCTACGGCAAATTAAATGTATTTCTGATTATGGTATAGAAAATGCTTCACAAAAAATTGAAATAAAACTGTATATGAAAAAATGAATTTTTAAAACACTTTTCCAACCATATTTGTATTTAGCTGCATTTGTGAACAGATAGAATTTTCTTATAGAATTTGTCCTGTACTTACTGCTTTGTACACATAGAAAATCTAATTCGCAGATATTGAAGTTGACTGAGTTCGGTCTCTATACTCCAAATTTAGTTAGTAGGGGAAAAAAAGGACTTGTTTCACCAAACCTAAATTAAAAGCCTTGTTCTCTCTGATTAGAAACAGAATTTAGTCTCCCAACCCATGCAGGCAAACCAGATACTTAAGCTTGGACAGTATGATAATTTCATTTTTTTCCTCTTTTCTCAGCCTATTAAATGGGCAAGAAGACCTCTGTAAGCCTTTTTCAATTAGTCTCTCCTTCTGTTTTATAAAGAATAGCAGCATATGGGTCTTCTCAGTAACACGGTGATGTAGGAGAGCTAAATTCAATTCCTTAAGTCAGCTTAGGAGAATTTAAATCCATATTTCTCACCGTCCAAGAAAGTGCTGTACAGAGCGTGCAGTAGAGTACTGAACACTCTGTTATGTATCTGTCTTGCTTTGTACTGCTCTAGTTTGTGTAAAATACTAAAATATTAATTGGAGGGACAACCCCAGGACCAGTTACTAAAAGTCTGTCCATCTAAAGTCAATTCGTATTTCCGTAACAGCTTCAATAGCAATGACTGTAAATACCTACAACCTGATGATGTAGACAGACTGGAGGGATGGCTTCGATAGATGCTAATCCTGCCAGTGGTTGTGCATTGGGGAATTGCTGTATCTATGCAGGGTGATTCTGAAGTATGCCAACATACATCTATTTTGGAACCACTCATAGCAATATGATTGATGGAAAACCAGAAACAATAATTAAACTGAATGACTTTCAAAGCACAGTATATAGTATGATCATATAAAAGTCACTTTCCATGTTGGAAGTATAAAATAATTAAAATAGAATAAACAAATCAATGTACACTTACAGAGCTCATTTTCCAATTAAAAATATTTCATACTTGAGAGGGATTCTCTAAGGAGTATTTTCCCTATCAGAAGTTGTGTCACAGCAGCTTAAAGTAAGGATCTATTAAAATATATTACAAAAATAATTTGATTTATTTCAAAGTTTAGAATGAAATTACTTGGATCTTATCTGTTTGGAAGAGAAATGCTAATTTTTTCTCAGTATAAATTAACATAAATACCTATCATAATTTTATAGAGCCATAGATGCATGTAGACACAAGGATAGAGCCACACAGACAGGTAGCATGCCTCTTCTTGACAAGTCAAATGTCACTTCTGCTTCAGTGTCTTTATTAACTTAAATAAGACTGACAGAATTTTAAGGCTGAATGAAAATAAAGGTTTATAGTGTATATAGGCTTACCTCCTTCAGAAGTTCTGAATGTTATAGTATCACTTTTTATGTTGCCATCTCCAAATCTTGTACTTGCTGTTAGGTAAGCACTATACTCATAGTTATATTCTAGGTCTGTCAACTCCAGTGATGTTTCTGTAACATTTACACTCCTCTTTGACATTTTATTCCTAAAGAAAAAAGTATTTTAGTAATTAAATACACACGCCATTTCTCTCTATATACAATTGTGGCATTTGTTGTAAAACTGGAAAATACAATATTATGTTAAATACAAGTAGTTTAGGTTTTTAAAATAGGCTAGGATAACTTTTTGTCTTTTATGGTGAAAAACTAACTTCTATACTGTGGCATCGAGGTAGGGCTCTTCCTTTTGTTTCTTAAAAAATAATAACACCCCAATACCCCATAGAAATATGTTTGCAAATTACATCAACAAAGAGAATGGCTATATGAAATAACTAAGGAGGAGTATTTCTATCTATTAGCTGCTATCAAATGGTTATGTGGTACCCTTGGGAAGGACACAGTAGGGCATAACCAAACTGTCTCCCTGGACAGGAATAGCGAAATATAAAAAGATTATAGCAGGGAGCATGCCCTACTGTGACTCTGTGAAATTGGTCAGAAGGCTGAAGTTATAAATGGAATAATAGAAGATGATATGGAACAGGAATTAGCTGGTGCTGAGTTAATTCTGGTGGAATGTAGCAGAGGATCAGAATGGAACTCTAGTCAGGTCAAAACCCGCCTAGAAAGGCCGTAAGATGTAACATTAATAAAACGCTGGTATTAGCATAGGTATGAAATGATTATCAGAAAGTAAAATAAGATACAGAAGTAACTAACTTGAATTCAAAAAGTCTTATATTCCTTGTAAAGTTAATGTAATCTTTTAAGAAAAAAAAAAGGAGGAAAATAAAAACCTAACATTCCATTCCTTCAGAGATTTCTATATGAGTAGGTGTCCTGTGTCTTTAATAGGATTTCATACAGAGATGATAATTTGATAAGTAAAACCAAATGTCTTGCTCCAGGAGTCACTGTGAAACTCTTCACAAATGACGATGTGTTCTAATACTAAAAAAAAATAAAAAAGTGATTCAAAATTACTAGATTTTCATAATTTGATAACAGGATGACTGTCCCATTAGCAAAGATCTCCATCTAATATATCTGAAATAAGGTTACATTAACAAACAACTGGAATGAGAAAACGTATGAGAATGAAAAAAAAAATCCTCCTTAACCCTCAGATTTTGAGTGGAATGTCACTTGACATGGGAAACAGTCTTGGCAACAGAGAAAGTTAACATTTACATTTTTCCCAAACTTCTGACATTTTTAATAGTCAGTAAAATTTACAAGAGATTGCAGCTGCACTTATCAAACTCCATACAAAGAAAGACATCTTTTCCTGGATCTTTGCCCAAGGTATTCTTAGTATGGAAATACGTATCTGGTTATAATTTAAGTAAGAAGAAAATCCACAGCTTAGTGCTACAAACATTTCTACTCTTGAGTAACTACATTCTTACATCTGAGTTGTCAAAAAACATTTCCACAACTGGGCATAGAAAGAAGAACAAAAGCTTGAGGTATTTCAAGGGAAGTTGATATTCTGTTTAGAAACAACTGAGATTGCAATAAAAATAAGAAAACACTAATCAAAGTAAGTGCAGTCTTCGCAGACAGTGAGAAAGTACTTAGCAGAATAAGTTAAGCCAACAAATCTTAATGAAGAAAAATATTATATAAGGTTTTAAACAGCATTTTTCAAAATGCAGACAACAGAGATTCTAAGAAATTGCATACTTTCACTTGATAAAGACAGGTACCATATTTTCTTAAAAATTTGTACCTCAAAACAGATCTAGTCAACAAGTATCTCACAAAAATTTGCAGAAAAGGATAATGCCAAAAAACAATGACTACATAGAAGTTCAGCAATTTTGTTAATTGCACCTTTAATACCCTAAAATTACACTTAAAGAGTATGAATTTGTAGGCTCACGGCAAGATGAAAGTTGCTTTACTACTCACTAGCACCCAAAACCACCTTGTCCTCTGACAAATTCCATGAAATATAACTAAAAACATTGCAGATATCACCCTTTCTATTCTATTAGTTGTGGATTCTTGTTCCAAATCAGCTAAAGAAAGGTTACCAAATTCTCTACAACTGTTGCAAAATATTTAAGTGAAGGAACATTTATTTAACATCTGTAGTAACCTTCCTTCTTCCTTCTGCTTTATTGAGAAGCACTGGGATTAACAATCTCCTCCAAAATATATTTAATACCTCCCAAGAGCAGCAGCTATATGGCACGACAGTTTGCCTTGTCAAATCTCCCCCTGCAATGCATTTTATGAAACTGTATGGACAACTCTGTTAAATACTTAAAATTACTTTCCTTTCTCCACCCCCCTCCCTCCCTGCCACGGAAGGAGTGAAGTTATGGCCCCTTTGAAGGCAAAGGGAGTTTTTCTCCAACGTCCTTGCCTTAACATGATACCTAAAGCCTCTCTAAATCAAGGTATGGCACACTAACAACAGACAAGACAGAGCAAAAAGAATATGGGGCAAGGCTTACAGCAAGAAGTTATGTGGTTGCTTAATTGAAATATTTAGAAAGATGGATCATTTAAGAGCTTTTTAAAAAATAATTCTGGCTAAATCTCTTTTCTCATAGTAACAAAAGCAGTAAGTTATAAGGGAATATAAGGATGAAAAGTTGCATAACCTCAATTCTTTGAACACAGTGTGTATCAAAAACATAGCCCTTATCATGAAGTAACTCTTGCCTAGCTCGAGGACAGTCATTATTTTAAAGAGCAACAGACATTCCCAATAGAGTAGAATTAACAAGAGAAGACAAATTTAACTTTTCTGAAAAGAAGAGCTTGCTCCTCTTCACTTCATCATCAACTTAACTAGAAATTACAATTAAAAAAAAAAAAAAAACAGAAGTGACTGAGGGCAAACCCTATCCCAAAACTGTCAAATAACAATAAAATAATGTAAGCTCAAGAGTAGTATGCCCATAACAACTGAGGATTTGCACATCTGGTTTACATCTTATAACGTGTACTTCAGCGTTTGCTTCCTGCACCTTAGTACTGGCAATAAAATGGTAAAGCACAAATGCAATATATTAGTAGTGATCAATAAAAAATATTTCCACTCCCAGTAGAAGTTATAGATCTCTGAAGAGAAGCCACGTCACTTGACCAAACTATGTTATGCAAGGAATAGGACAGAAGCTGCAAGTTTTAAAGTGACAAAGCTCCTTTGTAAAGGTGAAAAAATATCACAGCAGGATGTCAGAAGGAAAAAAATGGAAAAAAAAAGGTTAAATAAAAAAACCTAAAACACAATAAATGAAAAGTTTCTGTTAAAAATACTTGTTTGCTTTGAATGTAATATATGCAAAATATAACAGCAGATATAATTGATAGCACATACAAAAACTCTGAACATGGCTTTTACACGCTGTCTAAAAAAGGAGGGAATATTTCTCTATTTTAAGCCTATTTCAAATCTCCTTGACAATTCAGCACGGGTTTGTGCCCTGCCTTGCAGCAGGCCCAATCAGAATATAATGAAAATAGTCACCATGCTCTAGTTTAAATTTGAATTCACTTACTATAGCATAACCTTTGCAAAAATGTTGAAAATTCTTACAAAATATTGAAATTGTTCCCCCAGTTTTCGGCTACTCTGAATTTGCATATACAAAAGTCTAGTATTTTAAGTGCTGGATGAATGTTTCTTCTCCCAAACATGTAATCAACATATTGTGTAATAAAAACCTAACATTCCTGGTAGGTTACAGATTAACATTTATCCTCAGAACTACTTCCAGAAAAATCTTACCAGACGTAAACTGTGTAATAGAGGACAATTCCATTTGGCTCCAGCGGTGGTTTCCATGACAACTTCACACTGACACCCAACAACTGTTTTACAGAGAGGGCTTGTGGAGGAGAACTTGGAGCTATAAAATGAGAGAACAGGACACAACATCTTGTTAAACAGCTAAGATCGATGGGATACGCAACATCCTTAAACAGGCTTTTCATTATTTGTGATAGAAAATTAACCTTGTACCATACTGGTACAGTATCCATCAGCTAATGTTAAGGCACAGCTTCTTTTCCTTTTTCTGACAGATGATAAAAGAAGATTTTGCATGGTGGTGTTAGAACATCTGTTTCTGTGATTCAATGGAAAAAGTACTTCATGAGAAAACAGAGCAATGGCTAGGTCACAGTGATTCACCTACTGCCCAAGTACATTGTTGTAATTTTTTTTCCCTTCTAATAAAAGCAAGACCTTTATAGATATGAACACGTGTAAAATACAGCATAATAGTTCCCCTAAGGAAAAAAAGGTGCCGTAAAGAATTATACGAAACACCAAAAGGTGGAAAAGTGCATAAGCATGGCATTGAGAGATTATAAAATTGTGGGATAGTAGACAGTGGTAAAATCTATTCACTCCATCAAATAAGGACCACTTTCATACATTTAACATGTCACAAGGGCAAATGAAAAGATAGACATTCACTGAGACCCTTAAAATTCATTTTAAGATGATCTCTGGACGACACCATATCCCGACTCTGTAGGGAAACATCGTAAGTAAATGAAAATGTTAGACCATGTTTGATTTTTTTCTAAGGTTCTTATTAATTTTACTGAGGAAAAATAACTCATGTATGCATAAGCTATACTGCTGTACTACAAGCATGTTATTGAGAAATGAATCTTTATCTTCATCTTGATTCATGTATCACTATGAAGTAATGTTAGAATTACATTTGTTTTTCTCAAATTAAACCGAAGAGCATCATGCACTAAAAATTCAGGTCATAGCTGTAGTCATGCATGAAAATTGAGAATATGAGCATAACTATTAGCAAATCTATGAAACATTTGGTCTGAACCTTGGAACACTGTGTTCCTGTGAACACAGAACATGTGGTGTATTATAAATATTGTTGTTTTTCACTTCTTGTTCCTTTCACTAATTGAAAGTTGGCATAAAGGTTTTATAACTCTTTATATTATAGGAAAAACTATTTTATATTGTTCATTAACAAAGTTTCACTGAATTCAGTGAGTTTATATACCAGTGAAAAATGTTGACAGCTGTATTTTGTGTTTTACTTGGTCTATTATCCTCAGTGGCTATATAATAAAAGATCTGACATCTGTCATCTTTTTGACATGTCTAGTTCATTCTACAATTCTTATTCAGAGGATTTTTTTTCCTAGAGGATAGAAACTACATTCCTCTAAATAAAAATACTGTCTGCTAAAAAAATTGATTTATCCAAATGAGTTCTTTTCAGTCTGCTCCAGCAACATAACTCTTGAGCAAAGTTTTTATACTGATGGTGTGGCTGGTGGGTTGCTTGTGTCAATGCTGCTTTAGAATAGATTCCCAGAGATTTCCTCCCCAAGCAATGGAGAGGAACAGACACAGCCTCCTCCAAAATGTGTCTCACAGCACCTAAGTTAAGATTTTTGCTATGAATTTTTTTTTCAGGATTCCCCTGCAGAATCTAGAGAGGTGACCAATGATAACTCCCCACAACTACATTGTGTACTGACAGTACCACTATAAATTAAAGGTTCCTCTGCTGATTTGTGACCTACTGTACAAATTAGCAGGGGTTGCAACAAGTGTGTTCTGCCCTCAGCCTGCAGTGCAGCTCCCTCCGCTGCTCAGTTTGGAAGTCTAGTGCTACAGATGATGGACATCGGTCATTTTCATAATATTAATAATTTCATATCTATGTGTATCTGTACATGCATCTGTTTAGAAGAAAATTTAAATCTTCCCCCAGAAAACCTCACAGAAATGTCCCTGGACAATTCAAATTGCCTTTTTGTGGTTTTCCTCTTCCCCAGCTCTCACATGACTGAAAAACCAAATACAGTATTTAATTCTATCATGTCATGTATCAGATTAAAATAGTATGAGTACGTCAAGATTCTTCAAATTCATAAGATATTGGTAAGACCAAAAGTCCATGCACAGCAATTGCGACATTTCATATAACTTGCTGATAAATATATTGGTAGATAGACGGATAGATAGATAAAGTATGTTTGTGTGTAGATACATAGATACAGATAGCAATGAGACATAGGAGAGACATAACTGCCAAAAAAAGTGCATAAAACTTAAAAACATCTGACATGAAATGTAAGAGTAAATTAAGAATACAGGTAGACAATGATGTACTGAAACTTCTGTTCTGACTTACCATCTTCATCAGTTAGTATATGCAGAGGTGAACTACGAACGCCTTCCCCCATTGTGGTACTAGCAGACACTTCTACAGTATATTCTGTATATTTATTTAAATCTAAATAAAAAAGAATAATTCAATAAAACAACCATTCAATGGGACAAAATAGTTTTTTTAGAGGACTGTAAGTATTTTTGAAGTGGTGAATAAGCCTATCACACTGATCTTTATCATTAGAGACTGAAATAAGCATTGGGAAAGCTTGGAGAACAAAGTATTTTGCAAGATAAGGGGCAAAGCCCTCATTACCAGTTAATACTTCATATTCCTAGAATGCTTTGCAGTTTGTCCTTCTCTGTACTCCCAAAATGTTGCAGTGAAGGTACTGAGATCCCAGCTCTAATTGCTGTGACATGCCTCAGCAATAATGACAGAACTTAGGAAAAGATGCAAAGGTCAGTGGAAAAGAAAGTTTTTTATCCAGAATGTTTATCCAGTATTTTTATCCAAAATAAGATCAGAAAGACATGCAGGTTACTTGAGGGTTTACTTTGTTACAAGGTAGATCTGCAAAGATATCTACTGAAGTTTCTTGTACTTTAAACATCTAAAATACAGTGAGATATATGTCAGACTCTATACCATTCAATGCCCATTTCACCATATTATGGCAAGACAAAAGTTATTTCTCAGGACAGGGAGCAAAAAACTTTATGTAAGGGCAAAAAGGATCAGATCAGCCAATGAACTAATATATCTCTGCCTGTCTGTTGCATGCTCCTTAGAACAACTTACAGTTGCCATAAGTTCCAAATCATTGTATACTGGCCTGTGATACGTAGTGTCGGAAGAGAAGTGTTTATGACTCTTTGCTCAGTCCCATTAGTCCTTGTGAGATATATTGTGTAGGTCTGTATGATTCCATTGGGAATGGATGGTGGAAAAAATGATAATTCAATTTCCATGGATGAGATGTTCCTATAGGTTATGTTTTCTGGTGCAGAATCAGGAGCTAGAAGAAAAAAATTATAGAATATTTCAGTCAGTTTCATTGATTTGGAAAGAATTTTTATAAACTGGTTTCAATAAAACACATTGTAAACATTTGGATTCATATCCTATTTGTTTATTAAATAAATTTTAGAAGAGGCTGGATTGGAAGATCAAAGCCACTCAGACACACAGTAACAATAAGGTAATTTAAAAAAGAGATGGATAGAAATCATCTTAATATGTCATATTAAAAAAACCTAGAGCATGACACTAAACTTTCCTTTTAACACTCCAGAGCTATCACTGCAATTCTTCAAGTTAGCTATTATTAGAATATTTTCCATGTTGTGCTACCATAATTTACACTTTGCATCAGCAACATACGTTTTCTTTCGTTTCCCTGGGTCCTCTACACAACAGTATAAATACTCATACGAAAAAGGGAGCCCAGCATGCTGCTATAAGGGCCCTGAAAGTAACCCCTCTCTTGGAGGTTTGGCTGCTGGGACTCAGGGCCAGTGGAGTCAAGGGCTGCCTCCTCCTTCTCCCAGGCAATGCTGTGGGGAGGCTGCGGCCAGGGCTGACCACCAGCCTGCTTTCAGCAAGGGCTCTCATGCTTTGCCGCCGTCTGAATTACAGCTCCTGCTTCACCGCCGTCATGGCTGCGCTTGGCCATGGGCCCACTGATCCAGCCCCTGACTTGCATCCAGTTCCTGCCTGACATGGCAGCCAGGCCCCAGCTTGGCTCCCCCACCGCAGGCCTGCCGCTGGCACTGGGCTGTATCTGGCTTGGTTACTGTCACCAAACTTGTGAACTTTCTTTCCTGGCTTGACCTCAGACCTGCCACATCAGCCTGAAGTGTTTGGCACTCCGGACTGGCCCTGGCTGCCACCCCTCACCTGCCCCGCACTCTTCACAGCAGGGTGGTCAGATGAGTCCTGGCAAGTGAGCTCTCTGCCCAGCTGGCCCGGGGACCCCTGGGCTCTTGGCTCCCCATCCCTTACCAAGCACCCGGCCTTGCTCTTTTGCTTTGTATATAAAAGAGACAAATGAGATTCACACTTACTGCCTTGCAAAGCAAGCAAATTCTTTTTAAATTATTAAGACTTATCCCCTGGCCATCAAAGGTTATCATAAGCAGCTTCTTCTCACAAATTTTCATTTTTAAAATAATATAATGTACTCACCAGTTTCAGAAGTTCTGACCAGAAGTGGAAAAGATGACTGATTCCCATGGCCAAGTCTGGTGAATGCCCTGACTGAGATGTTGTAAAGAGTGTATGGCTTCATTTCACTTAGTGATATACTTGTAGATGAGGCATTTTTAATAAAAAAATCATTGGAATCACTGTACAGAACTTCATAATGAGTTATGAGACCATTTGGCTGCTCAGGTGGTAACCATCTCAGATTTATTTCTGTTGCAGTTACATTTATTAATTCTAAGTTTTGAGGTGGGGAGTCTGGTTCTGCAACACAGAAAAAAAACCCCTTTCAATTAGTTGAATACAGAACTGAGATCATAAACCCATTGGATCCTGACATTGGATCCTAACTGTACCAAAAGGGTTATACTCATTTTCTCACTCTCCATCTCAAAGTCTTACCGCTTTTTACCTCAGTTAATTTTGGTATGTCTCTTTTCCACTCATAAAACTAGGCATCTTTTTGCACTATGACACTTTAGCTTTTCTGGAATTTCTTTTCTCATTCACTTCTAAATCTATCTGAAACTGCATTTATTAAGAAAAAAAATTTCTTCTCTCTACCAGTCTCATGCAGTCTGATCTTTCAAATCCTCTCATTGTCTTCCTCATGTTCAGTTCTTTAAATTTAGATTAATGTCCTCTTACTGCTTTCTATGTAAATAAACACCCTTCATACTTCACTCAACCAAGTATTGAACCACGAAAGGGACTGTATGCATGGTAACTAAACTCCCTTTAATGAACCCAGTGTAAATCTTACATACTCTGGTGTGAAGGTCATGCACAAAACNCGCACGGTAACTAAACTCCCTTTAGTGAACCCAGTGTAAATCATACATGACTCTTCACACATACATGGTGTGAAGGTCATGCACAAAACAAGCCCAGCTCCGGGGTGATATGTTGGCTAAATCTACTGGCAAAGCATGAGTTCATGTGACTCCAGTGAGCTAATAAGGCATGGAAGTGTTGAAGGAGTGAGTGGGCTGCACTTATGAATAAAATCATCTCTGAATGTCAACTTTGGTTCCTCTGAAGGCTTCACCACTTCACCCCTGAAATAATCTGTAAAATCAAAATTAAAATATACTACCTACCCAGAATCATAGGATTCAGTTTGTGTACAAATGCCCATATAGAGGTATTTCAGAATTCATCATGAATATTTTTGCCTAAAAGTTCTCACAAATCACTTTCATTCCTGATTTCTGAGCACATGAATGGAAAACGTTAACTGTAACAGATCACTGCTCTCTGGATGACAAGACTGCTCACATGGATATTCCCATGTGAAGAAGCTTAATTTTTAATTGAAATGCATTTAGCCATTTGTCTGGCATGGTAAAATATTTAAATGCAGCAGCCTAGTTTCTTCCATTCTAATGCAAGTTATCTAAGACAGTTGTAGTGAATCTTTTATTTGGAGGTATCTCTCTTTTCAAGAGTCAAACAAATTGTAGGAAGGTTGGCTAAAGTTAGGAGACATGAATCTCAGCCTAAATTGCCTCAGGAAAGCTAAACAACAAGAAGTAGAAAATTAATTACGCATAGCCTTATAAAAAGGCAAGAATTTTTGGTGGGTTTCTCACTGGTTTCCTCAAGGTTTGCATGGCTCTTTTATGAATGAATGAACTGTTGGCCTGAAACTCTATTCTGAAAAATTTCTTTAACACTCAAAGGCAAGGGATTGCAAGCTCTCAGAGAAAAGAATATTTATATAGGTAATTTTCTATTCTTGTGATATGCCTTTCCTCTGTAAAAAAAACCCTAACAGCATAGAAGCATGTACATTTAAAAAAATTTGCAAGTATTTTAAGTTTCACAGTTTAATTTGATATTTTGCATGGCTATTCAAATCACCTAAGATTCATAAATACCAATGGTCTTTAACCCTGTAGTCCTTCCCTTTCCTTTATTGACACTCAATTGTTTTTCTTGTATTGTAGTACTTTTGACAATGAGAGAGAGAAACAACAACTGGGCAATCACACTCTGTATTACTTCAGTAAATACTGGAAATAACTTTGCAGAAACCAGCAAAAATACAAACTTAATGCAAACAAGAAAAGACTAATATTCATGACTCTGCTCTGCAAATTAAATTCCCATGTTTGCTTTGCAGAAGCCAGTGACAACTCCAGCTGTTGCCCCAGTACATTCATGGGTTGAAACTGCCTTGCAAGTAAGAAAGGAAGATTCAGAAATCTTCATAATGTAGTATTATATCCTACATTAAAACTATTGATCAGTCTTAAAATTAATAACACCTATACAAAAACAACTGCATATAATATTCAGCATAAAAAAATCTTCACTTTATCAGCATCTTTGCCTACAAATAGAAATATGGCCTCTGAATTGTTGAAAGCTGCCATGCCATATGCTTCAAAACCAAATTAATTTACACATGATAGCATGAAAAGAAAAAGAAGATAAGATGGAGTCATAAATATTATGATTTAGATAGATGCTAGGGACACATTGTTTTGAGAGAGGGAGCCTCAGCTCTGCAGCTTTCCTTCCATTTGTCTACCACAATTAATATTAGTTGATGGAAGGTCATGCTGCACCTTTCATTATTATTTCTTTAGCACTTACCAAAAAATGGTCTGAATGAAGTCACTGACTGATAGAAGACTAGTAATTTCAACACTGATTTTTTTAAACACTTTCTTCCCCCTTTATGTATATGCCAGTCTTCTTTTTGAACAAACACAAACTTCAGTACAGAAAATAAATCATCATTGCAAACAATATATTACCATCCTCAGGGGTTCGCACAAAAACATCATTCTCTTCAGACAAAGCACTTTCTCCAACTGCGGTAGAGGCTGCGACTCTCATTTTATAACTTGTGTACTTTTTTAAACCTGAAACAATTAAGTAAAAAAATCTTGACTCTTAACTTCGTAAACAAGGCTGTTGACTTCCTTTGTCATAGCTACTTATAAAACTATAATACTGGATACTGTTCTCAGAGTTTTTGATACACCTTTGTCACCTAGAAGACAATACCATTTATTTGGTGAAGTCAAACAGGCATACGGTTAAATCAGCAGATTTTGAAGTAAGTCAACTAGCTTCAACCCTGTAAGTAGCTTAAAGAATTTGTCAAGGACATCAAAGAATGTATATATGAACATCCAAATATGCGGGTTTAGTCTGTACGTATGCATTTTTCTGATTAACATCAATACACGCCTGAAACTCCATTAGGAACGTGTTTGCTTCAATTACTATAAAAATTACCACCCTAAAATATGAAAATTGTTATTAATGTCAGACAAATACTGTGAAAAAAATTCAAGTCTGAAAACGACTTGACAATTGAGGAAAATTTTCCTATGGGGACACAACAGACTGAGGCAAATATTCCAAGGAGAAATCCATTTCACAATTTACTACTTTTATCATTTCAAAAATAACTGTTTATCTTACCTAGTCCTCTTCTCCCGTCTCACTTACTCTACATATTACTCCACAGTAGACAAGTGTGAGTAGTGTCCCAGCCCTGTTTTTACATGCAGTTTTGTTGTGTGTGAGTGGATGTGTGCGAATGTGTGAGATTTGATCCACTTACATTTTAAATGGCTACATTATATAAAATTGGAAAAAGTGATTTTGTAAAGTGTATTTCCAAGTTTAAATTTTCAGATTTTTTTTCATCAAATGACACTGTACCTGTCATAAGTAAGCTGTTGTTTGAAGTTGTTTCGTGGAATGCTCTTTTTGTATCCAGTTCCATAGCATAAACAGTATAATGAATGATTTTCCCATTGGGATTTGCTGGAGGATCCCAATACAGCAAGACAGAGGACGAGCTAATATTCTTGTAAGATATATTTCGTACTGCGCTTGGAACTTAGACAAAAACATAAAAATATAACAGTAAGTAAATAAATTACTAAAATTTCAAATGTTCAGTGAAATAAGTCACGTATGTTAACTTTGATAATACCAGAGTTACAACAATTTACCTTGTTCGTGTGTCCTGACAGTAAGAACTGAAGGTGGTCCTTCTCCAACAGCAGTGAAAGCAGACACACTAATTGTGTAATCTGTGAAAGGTGTGAGGCCCTTTATAACGTATGACAGGTCTTCAGACAAAATGTCGATGTTGTATTGATTATCTGTGAGTAAATAGAGAGAAATAACCCTTACTCATGAAGTAATTTTGTTTCTTATGCGTTCTAAATTCACCTTGGCGTGGCAGCCTGGAACTATTTTGTTCTAAAAGAATCAACTTTCATGTCAATTATAAAAATATAAAGAAAGGTCTACATTCCACCTCTTAACTCCACAAAGGAGAGTCTATTATAGGTCCATTTTCATGTGTACAGTAGATAGATTGGGCTAGGTGAAAGAATGAGTGAACAAGTAGAATTGTGAGGTTTTATGCGTTATCCCCTAGAAACTAGGAAAGTGTACTTTTGTATAAAATCTAGTCTCTCCAGTGATTTCAGAACAATGGCTCCTAAATTGATGGAGCTTTTGAGGGATTTTAAGTATTTTTAGTTGAGAAAGACAGATTCCCTTTTCCTTGCCTTCCCAATGGGGCTGGAACAACTATACTTGGAAAGGCTGCCTTCTCAAAACCCTTCATGCTGGTATTTTTAGCAGAAGAGTTGTGGTCAGTAGAATGAAGAAGCCATGCATGCCCACAAAGAGATTTTGGTGCACTTACGATGAAGTTCAAAGTCAGCCACAATCCAACTGCGCTAGCCAAAATCATTTGCTATAAAGCAGTCATTATGCCAATGCAACATGAAGAAGTGTGGGTGCTTCACATATCTGAATATCAGGCTCAGAGTTCAGTGAGAAGGGCATTAAAATGAAGGCATTGAAAAATCAGCAGGCCCTGTTGAAAATTTGGCTGTCAACAGCTTTAACTACTATAATAACTCCCATAAAATAATACTTGTGTGCTAGATCACAACAGACACTGGCTGAAATTATTTTTCAGCAACACAGACATCTTTTAGCAACTCAATACCTCAAGATGAATGAGGCCATAAAAAGATTTACATTTAAAACACTGTACATTTCCTGTGTATGACGAAGAAGATTCTTCAGGCTTAACATAGCACAGAAAATATTTACTGTAGGTTAAAATAATGGATTAAATACTGGTTTTAGACACTGGTGCATATAGATTAATTCAGTGACTTAATTAAATTAATTTTAAAAAAATAAAACCTTAATTTTCACCCCACTGTTCAAAACACTGTGAAAATTTAGGGTGGTATTTGAAATCCCTGCCTGTCAGCTGAGGTCTGCTTAATGATTTGTAAATATCCATACTTGGTAAAGAAACAGTGGTCCATTGATAATACAGAACAAGTGTACTCACTAATGACATCACCATGTCATGGGGTCATCTCCACCTGTTTGTAACCTATATAGCAAAGTTGTAACTTTTTGACCTATTTACCTCCACTGACATTTGAAAACCTATTAGTCAAATGGCTTAGAGAAATCAAGGTCTCTGAAGGGCTCGGAGATATGTTAATCCCTGACAATCACACCTGCTTTGGCAACTGTAATAACTGATTGTCTATGCAGCTTGGCTGATGGCTGTCGGGTGCTCCTTTCACTAGGAAGGAGGTCAGCTGGGTGACAAGGGGCTAGTTCCCGCCTGTGTGGCATTCCCATTTGCTTCAGAAGGTTATTTGGTAGTAAAAAATCTGACTCCAGCAAATGACCCATTTATAATTTGCTTGAACCATATGCTAAAGATCATGGGACAGTGATGGGGGGTCCTTCAGAACAAAGAAGCAGGTAGAAAAATACCCAAAAATGTCTTACCCAAAGAAGAATGTAATTCTGCAGCTCCAGTTATATCAGGCAAATTATCACCAGATACACTTGTAAATATTACGGGGGAAGCTGTCTGAATGCTGGAAAACATTTCAGCTGAACCTTCATATAAATCATTGTCTGCTTCCATTGAATTCCAAGTGGGAGAAGAAGGTTTGGTATTTTCATTTATTGCATATGGTTCTGAAGTATCAATCAGATACTAAAAATTCGAAATATAAAAAGAAATCACAAATCTAGTCATCACTAAATTACATAATTTATATATAATATATAAATAATGCTTTTATATTTGTGCATGCATATACATATTGTATAAATGTTGGCATACAAACACTATTGATCATTAGAATAATGTAAAAAATATAATCTTTATCATAAAAATTCTCAGCTGCCAGTAGCCTACAATGTTTTATTCTGGTTGTTGTTTAATCAAACACCCCTTTTTTAAAGAAAATTCTTAAAATATCTATTTTATATTAAGGTGGCAATTTTAGAGTAAGGCCTTTAATTTTAAAGCTATATCCTTGGAGCAATATTGAATAGATACACATTTGAACTTGGGAGATTCTATTTGTACTAACTGTATTCTGGAAGAAGGCAGCAGGCATTGAAAACAAGACGACTTCAGATGGCCCTTCCTGTCCCTCAAGAAAAGGATTAGCAGGTTGACTAGATCTCTGAGACGGAGTAAGAGGAGAGGGAGAAAACCAGAAGCTAGTGAAATAAAGAGGAGAGGAAAAATAAGGGTGTATATATGTGAAAAGGGAGAGTGAAAGGGAGGCAAGTTATATAGGGGCCCATAAGACGGAAGATGCTAAGAACAAAGGTTGGAAGGAGTTGGCAATAGATATAAGTGAAGCAAGAACAACAAAGAGAGGAGAAACAAAAGCAGAAAAGAGGCTGGAGTATAGGTACAAAATGGTGTGTTAACACCAGATCTTCATGCCCCTTCAAAATCTGGGATCAAATCCAGAATTCTAGTGTCTCTGAATTGTTCTGCTGTCATCTGGAACACTCCCCACTCATACATATGGCCCATCTCATTGCCAGAAAGAGATGCTTTTACAGTGGTGTTACTAATACACGTTAGCTCTATGTCTATGGACCCTGGGCAGAGAGAGGGCAAAGCCATTTTCTTTACTCCTTTAACGGGGGATCCATTAGCCACAGGCACAGAGAGAGCATCAATCTCACCTAAGTACCAAGAGGCAAAAACTGTGTATGACTCATCTTCACCAGCATTTTATGGCAAAATTGTAGGTCACATGGAAATACTTTTTGCATGTGAGAATTTTCCACATATAAGACAACAGCTTTTTATTGCTACTGTTTAGGGAGTACCATGAGCACTGTGGGTCTGCCAGTTAAAGTCCTGTAGATGCTCTAAGCTTGGGTCAATAGGGTTCTAAATAAAGCAAGGTTTTTTGTTTTGGTTTTTAATTAGAAAATTACATTCAATAAATTATAATAAAGCAGCAATGATGCTGCACTAAGAACTCAAATATTAGGAAATTCCATCACTAAAACATTTTTGTGCAGACTACTTTAATTTTTTGTGTCTGGACTATGATACAATCTTTAATTACAGAGTTATATACTTTCCTTTTCCAAGGATGCCTGCCTGGTTTAATGAATGGATCCTTATCCTAACTTTTTTTCCTGTTATTCCTTATTTAATGTTTGACTCCAGGGCTCTATTTGATGTATATCATTCGACTTGAAAGTGAGCTCCTTCCTTGAGCTCCACATCAAAAACTTAGATTCCAGTTCAGATCCAGTGAAAGACGTCACTGTCTGAAAAAAATAAGGAGCTCTACTGGCTTTGGGCACCTGTATTCAAAATTCAGCACAAAAAGCCCTGCCTCAGAAAGAATTCAATCCTGAGCTGAAAGTTTGCTAGGAGTCTACAGTTCTGTGCTGCATACTCAGAGCTGCTCCTCTAAGCACGTAAAGCACATCAGCACCCAAAATCCAGAAGCTAGACTGATTGACAGCGTAAGTCCCCTGAGAGATATGATAACATAGATGTGCACACATACCCTTAGTATGCAACCACAGCACGGAGCTCAGCATATAGTATCACACGTGAATTTAAGGATATAAAAGGAGGCAGAAAGTCTAGGCCTGTCTGCCTTGCTAGTAGAACGCTTAACCAGCCTCTGGATGCTTCTGCTGGATTCACAGGGTTCCCACCCACATCATCTAGAGGTTTGACCGAGTGGCTGTGTATCAATCTAGACACCTAAATCTTTACTCCAACAGTCTGGCCACCCTATGCTGCAAAGAACTCAAGGACTCAGAAGGACAAGACTGTGGGCTATGGCTTTCTGCCTTCAGCAGCTGGATCATTCTACCAGAATGATTTATTTTTTCATGCTGTGGAAACAGCATTATTGTAATCTTTTTGAAAGTCAGTCAGAGAAAGAGAGTGGACTGAGGAAGGTGGCTTTTAAAAACATTAACAATTCATCTGTGGGAGCTAGTTCCACGTTCTGTAAATGTCAGATAAGGCAGAGAGCAAATTTAATCTAACCAAAAATCCATATTAAAAAAAAAGAAGAGAATACCTTATTTTTATCTCCAAGAATAGTGTTTTCCAGAGTGACGAATGTTTCCTGCACATGTACTTTAACTCTGTACTGGGTAATGATTCCATTTGGTTGTTGTGGCTTCCTCCAAACAATTTTTATATATGTGGCTTCCACTTCTGCTAACTGTAAATCTGATACAGCACCTGGGACTAAATATTCAAGAAATTTGATTTCCTTAAACACTTGTGATTATTACAAGGTTTTTCAGCACTGTATGCAAAGTACAATGGACAATCAAATTTCACATCCTTATATTTTGACCCTGTGCAAGGTAGAGACTTACTTTGCATGTTTTCTTAGCAAACAAAGCAAAGAACTTAGCAAACACTTCTAAAAGTATGTACACATTTTTTTAACTCATAAGACGTGTATTAGTGTGGTCAGAGACTAAGATGATGTAAACCAGGATAGCTCTACTGAAGTCTACTTGATTGGAATCAAGCCGACTTTTGTTATTTTCCTATATGGAACCTTAAGTATACTTGAAAATGAAAGGTTAGCTCTAAAAGCATCAAAGCCATCCAAGAATGAAGTAAAAAGCTGGGAAAAAAATTATTGTGATACAGCTTGTTAATTTCCCTTTTACAACAGGTTTATATAATTTTATTTAGGTTTATACGATTTTATTTATATTAAATATATAGTTTATATATAATTATGTGTAATTCTAGATATAAAATATGTATCTACATAAATTATAGCTATAATTTATATAGTTCATATAATTTCTTCATTAAACATTCAGTCTTAATTATATTGTAATTTCCATAGGACCACCAGAGATAAAATACATTTATATTCAATAGAATGATATTCAGATTTGATCCAAAATAATTTTTTTTCCTAATACACTTCAGCAAAAGACAATTTTGAAATTACTTGCATGAGGAAGATTTTTTTGATTTGGCATTAATATAAGACACTCTATGTCATGCTAAAAGAACCCCAAACCCACCAAAATTCCCTTTGTCTTCTAACAGTGCATTTCAACACAAGATGAGAATGACTGACTGTAGTCAGGCAGGCCATCTCTGGAAACTGTCTCTGAGAGTTGCCGAAAGCATATAATTCAGGAAAGAGTACAATAAATAAAGATAGGTTTTCCTCCCAGTGTTACAACTTGAGAACAAATATTGCCAGCAATCACTGAGGCACAGATTTTCTAAATTTGTGTCTTGTGGCATAAATGTAATACAGAAATAACCATCTTGAAACTGCCTCTCTATTACACGCCAAATCTCAATTTTTTCTCCTTGCATCCTCAAATGCTGACCAAGAATCCCGGACAATCTCACATACATATAAGATAAAACTGCATTTCTATGCAACCTGGGACTCTAACCTGGAGAGTTGTCTATTGGGGACCACAAGTCCCAAACAACGGATCTGAGGGCTCGGGGCAGAACCAACCACTTCACTGCACCAGTACAAGACCTCGATGTTGGGTCAGCCTCGGAGCTACGGTCGCCGGTAAGGGTGGCTCCATTAGAGACGGGGATGGGGCCTTGGATTTGGCGAGAATTAGTCAAACGAGAGGTTTAATAAGGAGCATGGGGGCTGAAAACCAGCCGCGGGAATCCGCGCTGGTCTTTCTTTTCCTCTTGCTGCCATCTAACGGGGGAGAGGGGCCCCTGCAACTTAATTACTGTATCTAAAATTAACTCCTTCCATTTAGAAAGAAACATGTCTTTCGCAATCTCTGAAGGCTTATGATAGCGAGTAAATGTACTGACAGAGTATGAATTTGACAAAAACAAAGAAATAAATGACATAGTAATCTTCAGCTGACTTCTTTTCTTTAGGATTTTTTATCCTTTTTTTTATCTCTTGCAGTGCTCTTATATCCATTCTCTCTTTTACAAAGCACCTTAAAGGCTCTGAAGGGAAAACTGAAACCCTTTATCACATCCAGTCCATTTATTTTACCTCTCTATGCTTGCTTACCATCTGCAGGAGTGAAAACTGTAAGGTTGGTCTTTGGCCCCACCCCAGCACTTGTCTCAGCACTGACATACACATCGTATGTTGTAAACGGCACAAGGTTACTAAACGCAAACTTCTGGTCTTTGGTGCTGTTATCCAGAATATGACCTGGAATTAAAAACAAAGAGGTTCTAGCTCAAAAATAGAAACAGTCCACGGCTGCTTTCCAGGATGACGAACAAATGAACAGCCATATTTTTGGGTGGAAAAGCTAATCAGGAATCAACTTCAGTGGAATAATGCTGAATAAAGGGGCATAAATCAATCAAACAAACAAACAAAACAGCCACTTAAAGGAGGTATGAGTTTCAGGAGGAAGAGATTTTTAAAAAATGCTTCTATTGCTTTTTCTCTGTGGTCCCATAAAAACATTAGAATACAGCTCATGTCTTACTTAAGTACAGGCAGTTCTAAATTTCTTTATCTACACACATCTGAGTTCAAAAAAATTGCAAGATCATCAAAACAGACTTAAAGAGTTGATTGCATACTGCATGAGAATGAAAATTCTCCAGAAATCTTTAACAGAAAGAGAAAAGAGTAAAGGTAAATGCAGAATGATTTGGATATACAAGCACATAATCCAGCTCTGTTCAGCCTGTCAGCTCCTGAAAGAGTGAGGAGAAGTTAGTTTTCTCCATTCTTAAGAACATCTAATGTGAATTTAATTTTATACTCTTCCTTGTAATGGACTGATTTTTCCCTTAAAAGTAATCTACAAACCATTAAAACATATAATAGTAAAAAGGGATACATAACTGCTTTTGAATATTCATTTTTGATTGTCAGACACAGAAGAATGTAAGAGTAAGGAAATAACCACAAAAAAAATCAATAGAAATGCTAACATCAACTCTGACTTACCAGATGGTCCATACAGCTCAACTCTGTAACTAAACTTCCCTGTAACTATGATTGGTGGGTCCCATATTACTGAGAAGGACTTTGCTGTAATGTTGCTCTTGGCAAAATTCTGTGGTGGGTCTTCTGGAACTTAAACAACATTAGAAAAAGCCTTTGAACATAAAATACTTTCTATTAGTATTTTCTATTAGTATGTCCAAGAACCGCACATCAGACAATTCATTTTCAACATAAACATGAAATATTCTGAAGAGAAGCTATAAATGCATATCTCATTAAAATTACTTAATTTCTGTTTTAAGGTAGCTGTCAGGAAAGGTATCAAGAGAGCTGATAGTATGCAAATAATCCCTAGGAGACAAAGGTGAGAAATAAATTGGAAATTAGCCCTGAAATCATAAGAAGAGACACTGACCAAAATTCCATTAACCCTGGACAGGACAGCAAACTGAGGCTATTGAAATTCCATCAAAGCAATACACATGAACATATCTAGGAGGGAATGAAATTTCTTTTCATCTGGACAGTGCTATCTATTTTGTTTGTATGAAAGGAAACCAAGCGACATCAAACCATGTCAAACAAAAGAAGATGTACCAGCAAACAGAAAGCCAGAAAAACATTCCTCTGGAATGCCTTTTTTGTATAGCTTTATTAGCAGTGTTGCCATTATAAAAGTCCTGCTCCCTGACCTTTGTTCCCAATTCTAACTTCTCAGTGCCTTGCAAGTAATCAAAAATCAACTTCACCTAGTCCTTGATGATTTCTTCAGCACTGAACAACTTTGTGCAATAGGTCCAGTCTGGGAACCTAAATACGGGAGTTTTCTTTATATTGCTTATTTGTCTACAAAGGTAAAAAAGCTTTAAGTGCATTATTATATACAAAATACACATACTTTTAGAATACTATGCCTGACAGCTTTTCCCTTCGTCTTTATTTTTAATTCCTCTGCCATTATGCTATTAATCACAGTTCTTAAATTGTCCTCAGTTTTTCATAAAATTTGATCTGTCCTGAGCATAACTTTGGTATCTTTGACTCCTAACAACAACTGAACTCCCACTCACTGTACATCATTAGATACATTAATACATATATATTTTCAGTTTATTCCATCAGGTAAAATTAAGTAATCATGCAAATACAAAAGCATGATACAGATAAAGACAGATTACGACTGAAATATCTTGCAGCAGAAAACCAAACCTATATTTTGAAGTTTTTCACATAAATCTGAGAACTTTATTGCCATTTGAAAGCAGTGTGTATTTTATGTACCTGATTCTGGTGTCCGGACAATCGCACTGTCAATGTAGCCTGCTTCAGTGGTAACTGCAGAGACTTCAAAAAGATAGGTGGTGTATGGCCTGAGGTTAGTTACAACAAAGCTAATTGGTTCACTCCAAACAGAGCTCATTTGACTTGGTGCTTCTGTGCTTGGTGTCACTGTAGACTGTGAAAGAATTGTGGATTTCCCAAAAGTAGTTGAAGGAGTGGTAGTACTCCACAAAAATGATTCACTCTTATCCTATAAATACAAAATATGAAATATAATAAGCTGCATCTATCACCTATAATTGTAAATATATGTAGATGAAAAAAAGACAGACCATCTTTGAAAAAATTACCCTGAATTGGTTCTCCTTTTCATAATTCAATTTCCAAATTTAGGTAGACATTGCTAGTACATCCTATTAGTGACAGTACTATAGTTTCCTGCCTTACCCAAAAAGATCTCAAATCTGACAAAACAGAAGCATCTCTCTAGGATTCATTTATTTGTTCCCAGTTTCTATTTTCAGCATTCAGTCTCTCTCTTGAAAAAAAAGTTCCTTAGTGAGGTCCTTTTGCACCACCTATATGTTCTATGTGTGTGTGTGCATACACATGTATAGTGTACATATAACCATATATCATGGATAAAACCAGACAGGAGTTTCTTAATCCACAGTGTCAGGAGACAACTCTGAAAAATTGCTAGGCATTATGGTGACCAATGCTGATGGTTCAGTAGGTGGCAGCCTGTCCTCTCAGTGCTGAATTAAATCAGCCTGGTGTTAAGAACCTTTGCAATGCCTAACATGATCTTCCAAATAAAATCTGAAACCAAAGTTATGATAATTTTTGTCATTTAAAACTTCACTTTTCGTCAAAGCACTAAGCATAGGAAATTGGAAAAAACAAAAAGAAAGATAAGGGAAAAAGGTTTGGTTACTTGACATTTGACATTTGAGGAATTGCAAAACTGTGCTCAAAGTAAGAAGGAAAAAGAGAAACAATTCTAGAAGAGAGAATTTTCTTCAAGAAATTCCAGAAGGTTACAGTGGTTACAGGTCTGAATTAAATGATAAGAACCATTCAGACTGCAACCATATTTTTGAAAATCACTCTGCTAATCAAGCTTGGTTTTTATTTTGGTATGAGAAGCATTTTAAAAGTATTGAAATAAGATACACAGAATAAAGCATACTTTTAAAATACAAAAAGAATTATCATACTATATAGAAAATAAGACGTTAACAATAATATATGTCTGCACTGACCAAAACAAAACCTGTAAGTTCTTGGCTGTTTCTAATTGAATAGTGTATAAAACAAAAAAAACCCACAAAAAACCAAAAAACAAAAAAACCAAACAAACAACAAAAAAAATTAAAAGCTGAAAAAAATAGAAATTTTCTATTTCATGATTTTCTGTTAAAAGGATGCCAAATTTAACCTTTCTTAGCATTTTCGCTTTGATTAAACTGAGCATTTCAAGCAAAAGTATTCCATTTAAACTATTTTGAACAGAAAGGTTTTTCTTCATCCATTTTATCATCTCTTGAGACTAAGTTTGTAAGGTTTTGGGAATTTTTCTGAAAAAAAAGCCTCCACATTTTTATGTCTCAAATTTTAAATGTAAAACTACATTTTGTGGATTGAGTCTATTTCTAATTTAAAAGGTTTATAGCACTTACATTACATTCTGGTAACCTCCCAGACAGAAGGTCCTCTACTTTAACCAAGACATCTTTCACTACAATTCCACTTCTTGCATGTTTCACACTAATCTTGAAACTAGTTATCTTTCCATTTGGTTGCCGAGGGAGAAACCAGACCAGATTTACAGCTGAAGAATTCAAGGCTTCAACTGTGAGATTCACTACTTTACCTGGAGCTTGAAAACAAAACAATTGACATTGTTTTTCATTGGCATTGAGATAAAATTTTCTTCTCAGCACTGAAAAATAACAATTTTTTTTTTGCAATGCCATTTCTAGCTTCCAAATTCTGAAGCAAAAACATAAAAATCATCGACAAACACATGTAAAGCAGCTGATATACAACCATCTCTTTTTCAATCTAGTTTAAGTGAGAAATATAATTATTTCAATCTCATAATATATGTAGTAACTGGCTTGGTCAACTTAAAAATATCCTTTTTAAAAGCAAGTCACATTCTGCCAGAAGCAGAAAAAATTTGCCCATTTTTTTTCTGGTTAAGAGCATCTGACAGCACTGTGTGCTTTATTCCACTTTACCTCTGTCATCTTTTCAGCTGCACATAGATTTTTGGTAGCTGTAAGAAACTCAATTAAATTGGAATATTCACTATTACTGCATAAATTGTGCTCTTTGTACCAGTGACAGTTTCTGTGGCCTTTTGTCAGAGTGTCAGTATTAATCACAGCACAAAGGAATGAGATGCAGCATCTAAATCATATTTTATATGCTATTTTACATGCTGAACTCTCCAGTGGCACCCTCTTAGTCCTGCCTACACATGGCATAGTCAGCAGCAGGTCCTGCAATAGCTGCCTTAGTACTAAGTAGAAAAGGCTTTTCACACTCTCTGAAAATATAAAGCATTCCACATTTACAGATCTTCCACAGGTGATTTGCAACAGGTCCTCCAAGCCTCATATCTAGTGCTTTCAGCCCTGCTAAATCTTTTCCTGATCTTTCACCTTCGTTCCCCTCCTCCCAAGCCACAGCCTTTATATTTAAATAATTTTATATTCTGGCTAACTTTCTTACTTTAAATTTCCCATCTATACGTTGATTAAGATGTTTGGCTTTCTTTAACCATCAAAGCAAGAATTTGAAAAAAAGTTGAGAAGGTAAAACTGTAAATGTTATACCAATGACACATAAGTCACCTAGAATTTGAAGAAATCTTCCCATTACATTTATAGTGAGGCATTTTAGGTTTAATAAAAATGTAGACAGAAATACTTCCCAAAGTAAAAAGCTTATGTTCTCATATGGAGATATGCCAGTGTTGTCCTCTGTCAAACATGAGTAAATAATCAAGCTCAGAAATAAGGTTTTTTACCAGCAATAATGCACAAATAGTGAAGGATAATGATTTCACATAGATTCATGTGGCAAGTTTACTACTCCTCCTTATATTGGGCTCATAAATTATTACGTTATTTTACAAATCTCAGGCAGAGCGATGATTTTCTGCCATTGAGATATCTCACTCTGCAGTTTGAGCAGAGAAACAGAAATCAGCCTAAACACAGACGGACAGTCACTGCCCTGGCAGTACGAGCTCTGTATTCCATCAAGACTGGTTCACGCTGGCACAACTGGACTGGTGCCAGCTCTTCAGCCAAGGCACAACTGTTCCTGGAGCATGAGTGAAATCACAAACACTAAATTAGTAAAGATTGTGCAAACTCAGACTATGTTGTTTAATCTTCAAAACCACCAACTCAAATTTTCATTTCACAATTTTTTTTACCTTCAGAGTAAATACATAAAAATTTAATAAAATACCTTCTGTCCTGAGCTTCTTAGAACCCATCACTAAACAAATACAGATTGACTTAAGTAGACAATGGCAGTGATGATCCCACAGCACAGCCTGTCTCCTAGAACTGTTGCAGGCAACAGCAGACGGATCCGCTTGATGGGTAGCTCTGCTCTGCTGTGATCTTGCTTTCTGGAAGCTGCCTACCTAGAAACTGGCATATGAAAACTCCAAGAGAAACTGCTTTGTGTATGTAAACACCTCTATGGGCACATCCTAAATACTGTTGTTAGCAAATAGAACAAAATGAACCTTTGTCACTGAGTGACAGAATAAGAATTAGGATTTTGTTCTAAATGCATTGGAATTTGTTCAAGTATGAAATTTGCCATGGATAATTTATTTGAACAAATTAGAGCAGTTTAATCAAAATAATTAGCAGCTTTATTAAATTTACCACTTTCTGCAGTCTGAAAAAGGAAAGGATCACTAAACACTCCAATACCAGCACTGTTCTCAGCAGCTACCTACAGAAAAAAAGGAAAGAATCCACATTAGAAAATCTACAGTATATACAGTTTCAGGGAATATGAAAATCTTAAGAATACACAAAGATACAGCTTTTAGCTTTTAAACTATAAATATACAAATGAACATGCCCTTTATAGTTGTGTTGTATAATTTATATTCAATGTTTAAATGTAAAAAAATAAAAGGGAAAAAGTATGTAACAGCATAAAAAATTGAGAAAACCACATGTGAATATCCACACATCAAAAGAGGATCCCTAATTTATGAGCCCTTATTTTATGCAAAAATCAACAGCAAGAATAACATCAATTACACTCCTTTTTCTTACTACGATATGCTTAAACAGAATTCTGCATTCCTATTTTACTTACTATAACTCATAAGAGTAAAAGGGAGAATAAGTTCCCTTTTATTTCTCTGTCTCCTGAAGGCTAGCAGGTCAACCTTCCTCAAAGCAGAAACCCAAAGAAAGCATGTCTTTTTGCAGAAAGGCAATAGGTCAGGGAGCTGTAGATGCACTTTATGATGGAGATGCTTCAGTGCTCATGATCATGGCAGAGTCTTCCCACAGAAGAGCAGTACATCGAGACTTTGGTAGAATTTATGGAGATAAACAAACAACAATGCTATATGCTCTGTAATATAGGATTTGGTGACAATTCAACTCAGTGAAGGGCTATGGCATACAATAGTTACAAAGAAAGAGGAACAAAGTCTCACTTCTTATTAAGAAAAGAAGTAAAAGGGACAACAGAAGGTAAACATGAGCAAAATTCCAACAGTGTTGATGAGAGGTGTGTGAAAGAAGCAGCAAAGGGAAAAGCTCTCCAGCAAGGTTATAGCTGGCAATGTCAGGCAACCAAGGTGTGTCTGTGGGGCTTAGGGAGCTGACTGTGCAGACTGTGGGGAACTCAGGGTGAGAAGGGGTAGGTGTGCAAAACTAAGTGCGGACCACTGTAGAAGTGACAGACAGCACACAGAGGATAAAAAAGGGCAAAAGAAAGCAGAAGGCCTCAGGCCAGAAAGGGAAACTTGTTCTAATCACTTCTTGGCACTAAAGAGTGCATTTTTCAGAGACTGTAAATATTAAACAAAAGGACAAAGCTACAGCAGACAAACACAGCAAAGAAATACAAGGTAGCATTGAAGACTTCATCCAGGATGTCAAGAAGAACCTGTATCACTGGCTAGCTCCTTCCTAAGCCATACAAACACATGCACACCCACCTCACAACTACAGCCAACCCTACCTACTTGTGCTTCACAGGGACAATGACTTGAAACATCCGTAGGCATTGGTGAATTCTACAGTAATTGCAACAGCTGAGGAAATTGACTGGAGATCTTCAGGTGGTTCACATGCAGTCAGGAAATTCTGACAGTATTTAAATTACACTATATAAATCTGAAGCTATGCCCTCACCTAAACATTGGTTTTTATTACATCATCTCAAGGTAGGTATTGTAGAAAGAGTTCAGAAACAAAAACTAGCGTTAAGATAGACATGGAAACCCCTACCTCATACATACAGTTTCAAGGCAACTGAATGGAATGAAGCAAATCAACACATAATTTCATTTAATACTTGGTATTGAAAAGAGGAACCTCTCCAGGGTTCTTATGAAAGAGTAAGGCAGGCAATGAATTGCTTGGCAAATTTTGCCAAGAGAATAGCAGTTAATTTCTGTCCGCCTGAAGTCATCTATTGTTGAAGAGTTCAGAGATCGATCAGGAGTGCCTAATCTCAATGCAAACAAGTTCCATGAATAGACAACATGCTTTTCTGGATCTGGCTGAGATGATTTAGTAATCTACATGTAAAATGCAAAGCACACCAGTCATTTGAAGGATTAAATCTCAATGAAGATAAGGAAGGATTTAGATGTTTCCAAAAATTTTACCCTTTGCTTTTTATGTTTTACCACATAGTGCCATATGTCAATACAAATATCAGTAGAAGAAGATACATTTCAGTACAAGTTTGACCGAAATATTTTTAAGCAGATTTAAAAAACAATACTGTAGACAAATATCTCGCTAATATATTTTGTTATATGGCAACAGCAAATGACATGGTCCTTCAGAAAACTCTACAGGAACCTACTATAAACTTACACAATTTAAATCAGAACTCAAAATACTAAGAGGCATTTGTAAGGCTTTTACCATAATTTCGTAAGTAGTTCCAGGGTTAAGACTGGTGAGAAGAACTTCCAAACTATCTGGCTTTGTTGTGACCTGCGTATAAGCTGTTTGCATCCATGGGCAGACTTCTTTATATTTAACGACATAGGAGAGAATTCTCCCATTTGGGTAGAGTGGTGTGTTCCATGACAGCAGAATCCCAGCAGAGCCCACTCTTTCACCTGCAAGGAACACAGGGGGCCCAGGATCTAAAAAAAAAAAAAAAATTAATTTTAAATATTATATACATATATATACACACACACAAGCACACGTAAAACAATATTTAAGAATCATCATAGTGGGGACACATTCACAGATTCTATAGAGAAATCATCTGCCAGCAAAAACTCATAAAACTACTGAAAGCTGATGTACTTTTGAATAAAAAGCTTTTTTTTCTGGCTAGAGTCCTGTTAAAAATTATTAAGTTAATTTTGGAACACCAGAAACATTCTTCTGTAAGAATGTAAAAAATGTATTGCTCAAGATCTTTGTTCAAAAAACAGAGTTTAATGCCAATTTGACATCTGACATATTCTAGCACTCAATTAAAGGGCACTGTCTTAAAAAGCACACCTGCTTGGGCTACATTTTTTTGGAAACAGCTCTAAATATTTCTTTATTTACCACCACAGATATAAATCAGAGTCTGGATATTATTACATGACAAAATAGCAATTTTTTCAAGAACTTGTAAATTCTTAAGGTCTCATACAACACTTCAGATTCAGTGTGTTTTTAAATGGTTAAAGAAGATGAAAAATTTTAATGACTGTTTAAAACTGATTATAATTTCTTGGACATTGCTGTGCACATAATAAAAATAAAAAAACATAGTTTAAAAAATAAACAAAATTTCATCAGTCAATTTTAACTCACTTGTCACATTTGTTGTCACAGTTCTACTCGCAGGTGAACTATAGACTGAGGAAGAAACTGCAGAAACTGTAACATTGTATGTTGTTCCAGGAAGAGTATAGGAAAAATCAGCCTGAAATAGGACATAGATTTATTTAAGCCTTTTACCAAGAATCACAAAAATTACCCCCCCAAAAAAAAATCCCAAAAAAACCCAACCAAACAAACAAAACCCTACAAAACAAAGCACAAAAAACCCACAGAAAAGTTCCAGCAATTCATTACTAGAAATAGTTGTTTATATCTGTTAGCTACAGTACACTACTTTGCTGGCAACCACCCTTCATAAGATGTGTAAAACATTCAATACTAAAGAACAACAAAATTAGCTATTATTTTATCCCAGAGTCCCCCATCAGTGTATCTGTAGAGGTTTTTCTCTATTACCATTATCAAAGTTAATATGCAGCATTATAAAATTCCTTTTTGAGAGAATGAACAAAAAAGCAACCTGAAAAGCAAGTTTTTTACCCTTAAACTAACCCATCCCTTGCAGTAAACATAATTAACAAGTTATTTAGCAAGAAATTATATAGAATACCTGTATCTTTGCAGTTCCAATAAAAAACAAAAGCAAAACATCCAGAACGACCATTATTTCTGTTAACATTATATTTTCCAGACAGCAGAATCAAAAAGTGCCCCTATATCTTTTTGATGGCTTAGCTGTGAAATGTTGCCTGCATTAATGATTTAAGCAGAGGTCTTCCTGGCAAGTACACAATTAATGAGTCTGTACTACTCAATAGCTCTGCCCTTCCCTTGTTAAACTATTCATGAACCCTTGGATGACTGTCTGCATCCTTCTAGTAGGCTTTAAAAAAACAGTAAATTCACTACCTGTTGTTAGGTAACAAACTGTGGATGCTGAAATTTGCTCCCATCCCACCAATTTGTCATTAATACTTTCATATTCATGTATGCATTAAACAGCTAAGGAGGAGGAATTCCTCATCAGCACAGTGCATAAGGAAAAGACAGCCCTGCAAGTCCTAGAATAAAAGCACATACTTGATACTCCCTAACTCCAAGATCTAGGATAACAACAGAAGCATGATCAGGAATAAGATCCACATGAAATCTGTCTACAAGTCCATACGGTAGTCTCCAATACAGCGAAAAAGAATATGATGAAACATTGAAGAATTTAAGTCCTTCTGGCTTTGCAGGTTCTGGAAGAGAATTGTGGAATAGAAGACGTTAACTTAAACAACTCCTTTTAAAATATATTAGTAGTTACAACTGAATATAAAAGCATCCAAGAAGAGTTTACTTGCCATATGAAGGATTAGTCTGAATATGGCAGCATGCGATCCTACAGTTGCTACGCTACCTCTGGGACTTGGGTGGTAGCCTCCCAGCTATGCTGAGATCCCCACTCACAGAGAGCAAGCTCAAGTGTCTCTGCACAGTGTTCAGTTAGCAACAAAATCTCTGCACAGTCCTGGGGTTTCTGCTGTCCTCAACCTTAAAGTTAGCACTACTGCTGACATAACTACTGTTACAGTTGAAATCCAAGATATAGCTGTTGCTTGTTCTGCTGCTAGCCACAGGGCTGGTAACTCTTTTATACGTTTCATATATTTGGAATCCCAGAAATGCCATGAACTCTAGTCGGTTAAGTGCCCAAAATTTGAGTGGTCTACTCCTTTTATTAAAGCCAAATTTCCACCTGCTCATGTCACAACATCTCATTTTCTTCTGCTTTTAAATGCACCTTTAAATGTGTATTATTCACTCTAAGCCTAATAATGAATCAGATTTTAAATTCTTCAGTAGGTAATTAAAATGTTATCTACATGTAAGACTGTATAATTTGTTCACCTGTGCAGTCTCTAGCCATGTGCATCTGTCTCCTTTCTACTTTAGAACGCATGTACAAATATCAGCTTTCCCCATGCTCATCCCTCAGAGCAAGCCCTACCAGTGATGCTCTTTATCTCATTTCAGATTCACCCTTGCACTCAGTCCTCTGTCTGCCTTTCTAATATGGTTCTTCAGAACTCAGACTAAATCTTCTAGTACTGTTTATACATTAGTATCATACTGTGCAGTCTGAATAGCATATAGCTTCAACTCTGAAAGATTTCTATTCATTTCTTATTTGCTGTAAATCTGCTAAGATTATATATCTTTCATGAACTATTTACCCGGGCTATTCAAAGTTTTAGAATTGTTTCAGATTACTCCAGTTCTGCCATCAAATAACCTGAAATATTAATATATCCAAATATTAACTTTAGATTTTGCATTCCATCTGTATTTGTCTCATATGTATGAGTTTTAACTCATGGTTTTATTTTTACATTAACAGAAAAAATATATTAATAATATATATGGAGATGTGCAAGTTTAACTGAGAGCAGAGGTTCTTCCTTTCAGTATACTCTTACAGATTTTGAGTCCTACTGCTTTCATCGGTCCTATTATTTGCATGGATCTCAACTTCCATTAAAGCTGGACTTTATGTTTGTAGAGGACTTTTTGTAAAGACCCACAATTAATTTCTGAGTGTAGTTTACAATCTAAAGCCTCAATTCTGCAAACATTTCTTAACCTGCTTAACTTCACTCATTGCAAAAAACCAGTTGAAATGAGGTAAGGTAAAATTCAGCTCTTGTGTAACTCTTTGCAGGATAAGGTCTGAAATACTAAAAATGGTCAAAAGAAATGCAGCACAGCTAAAGACATTATGTTTCTGATGGTGAATCACTACATGCAGGTTGAATAGGGTATAAGTAATATATGCCCACAACAACAGCAAACTATTTCATGTACAATTTCATCTCTTGAAATTTCAGTCTTATTGTACAAAGTGAGATGTACAAAGCTAGACATGCACTGCTAGGGACAGCTACCATTCACTGGCAAGGAGAGGAAGCAAGAAACCATACAGACCTGTTACAAATTCAAGGGAAGCAGAAGCTCCTTCAACATTTGCTTTTAGTCTTTTCAGTGTGAAATTATAAATGCCACCAGCAGTCAGGTCTGTAACACTGAAGTCAGTCAATGTTCCTGGAATTCTTAACTTTTTTATAAAGGTGTTGTTTGATAAAGATGCTTTATAAGAAGTGAAGTTAGTCTTGGTTGGATTCCACATTAGAGTTGCAGAGGAAGTATTTACCATTTTTAATGTCAGACCACATATCCCAGCAGGTCCTACGGTAAAAATTATTCCAATTAATAAAGAAAAAATTAATCCCTAGTACTTAAAACATAAGAAAATAACAGTTTTTTTAAAAAATGGTTTTCACTTAAATGGATGTTTTGAGACTTCAAATAATCATGAAATATGGATACAAATTTTAGAATTGTTTGTACAGAGTTATAGTAAATAGTGCCATTATGTTGCACAGGGTAAATAAAACCTGGGGATATACTTCCTGTGTGCACCATGCAATTTATGGAAGAAAATTCCAGTTTTGTCAGAGCTTCTGTAAGAACAGTAACATTGCTCACTGGTGAAAGAGAATGAGAATGGAACACTTTGTAAGCAGAATTAGAGATTTTAGTCAGTTTAAAGTTTTCTAAAATACATTATATGGCATATAATTTTAGAAAACTGTTCATCTGCTCACTTAAGGACACAGTAAATAGCATAGTCTCAGTGATTATCCTTTTTTTCCTTTCTAAATAATCTTTTTTATTATATTAAGATTCCTGAAATCACAGATAATTTACTAATATCACCTCTATTAATCTGTGCAGCTCAGATTCTTAGGTAAGAAAAATGTTACCAATCCTCCTAAAAAGTGGATCTCCCACATAATTGATTTACCTTGCCTGAAGCTTTATGAAAAATACTAATTAACGTGGTCCTATTATTCAGCGTGAAAAAAATCCTAAGGGTTTACCATTAAAATTATACAGTAAACTTTCCATAATCTAGGCATACCCTGGACCCATCCACAATTCTCTTGAAAATATTTACCTGAAGATAAAAAACATCTTCAGGAACATGATAATGAATATTCTGCTGCATATTTCATTCACAAGAATCTGCAGGACTTGCTCTGGGTTTTTTTCAGAGATTTGCTTATCTTTGAATAACTAAGTGCATAGCCTCTTGACTATTAACTGAGTTAAGGAGTTATAGTCCAAACTGAGTTAAGGAGTTATAGTCCAAAAAAGCCACAGAATAGAATATCCATCAAAGAAAAGAGGAGGTCTATGATATGCATGTGTATAAACCTGGGAGATGATTAATTTTCTGATTACAACTGGCTGCTCTTTATCTGCTTTGGTAGTCCAGAATTCAATATAAATCTTCTTCAAATTCATGCCACAAATAAATTTCCTTCTTTTTTATGTTGTATCACAGGAGCATTGGAAAATACATGTTTGCTCAGAGAACAGAAAATGAGTGCAAGATACTGGTTTCTGGACCTTGTTAAGCTCTCTGAAGCAGAATTCCTCTTGCTGTCTTAAGCATTCTGGGGCCTTGAACAGGAGAAATACTCCAATCTGACCATGGGCTTGCAAGAATTTAGGAGATACAGGAACAATTATAAACAAAACGCAAGGTAATTATGAAAGTACAGGAAGCTATTCTGGCAAGACCTTACTTTGTTAGAGCTGGAATCTTTTTTCAAAGAGCCATGTCTAGACTCCTCAACTTCAATCCAGCGAGTTATGTACAAGTCTCCTATTCAAACAACTATCACAAGAAGAAGCACAACTTTCCTCTCACAGTTAAAGTTTCATTTTGAACCCTGTGACCTTTACGAGTTACTTATAAACAATGACTTAAATGTCTCTGAACATTTACTTCAAAAAGGCAATTTATAAGGTATTTCCTTACTTGTGATGACTTTTTTCTCCACAGCCACAGAGGAATCCAAGCCTTTAATTGTCCTTAACTGAAAAATGTATTCTGTCCCAGGGGTCAGATTTTTCACTACAGCTCTGCTGTCATAAATAGTTCTGGTAAGCAGCTTTTCATTATTCATCAGACAATATGAAAGCTGTTGAAGAAAAATAATTTCTTATATTAGACTACTAAAGTTGATAAAAGTAGTGCTCAGAGATTGCAACTACCTGTTAATATAAAAGTATTCCAAATATTTTCCCCATTTTAAACACAAAAAGAATCAAGGAGCTTTATATTATGTTCCACCAATGTGGAACACTTGCTCTAAGATTCCTTAATAGCCCAGTAGTGAAAGCAATGACTTTGACATTTAAAAGTAGATGGAGGAAGCAAAGTCAAAGCTGACAGGTTTTTGCTCTTGGAGGAAAGATGATAAGGCACACTCTGACTCTTCAGTCTCACAGCTGTACTGATGAACTGTACAATTAAGTAACTCTATCTTTCTGGCAAAAAAACCCTCAAAACAAAAAACCAAAATAAAGCAAAACAAAGAAAAAAACCCCAAACAACACCTAAAACCACGCAACCAAAAAATACACATGTGCACTGTTCAGAGCTGACATTCTGAAAAGACTCCCAAGGAATCAGTCACTCAACTCTGCTCACTGCTATACCTTGAAAATTCATCTGTTAAGAGCCACTGCAGAGAATAAAAGGGCTGGAGATTCGAAGACATTGAAATCTGGGGACTTAACTCCTAGAGACTGTGAGGATTCCTTCTGACCTTCCAGACAACTCTAAGGTGACAAACAAATTCCTGCAACAGTTCTTTCTGTGGACATAGAGAAGTGTCCCTGCAGACTGGTTCCTATCTGCTCTAGTGAGGGGCAAGATGCAGACCGTGCCTGCCCTGCAGAGGAGAGCACTGGACAAGCACCTCCAAAACACACTCACGGGTTTCTCAGGTGTGGCACTTAATACTGAGACCAAGAAGGTTTGCAGCTGCCTACATAGTGAGTCCTGTCCTGCCACAAGTAATTTCCTCCAGCAGAAGGGGGGTGCTGTACTCATGGCAGTGACCTGAAAGCACTGGGGTTAGCTGCCATTCATCAGGGGAGGGAGTTAGCTGCTATTCATCTGGGGAGGAAAGATCCACTTCCCCTCTGTCTATTTTACCAGCACAGTGCCTGTTTATACAAACAAAATCTTGGAAATTGTCATCACCTTATTAGAATTACAGCATTGCAAGATGCTAGAAGCAAAGCTATAGATTAAAGATTTACATGTAGTATAAAGAAGTTAGGAAAGTACCTTTTGTGCACTCTTCGCTCTACAAACTACAATATATTGCATAGAAAGTTGGTGAGCAGGGATGATTAATTTTAAATGATTAGTAAAATGATCTCTTTTATGCAGGTGCACCTTACTAAGCAACCAGTCTACGAAAGCCTTACTCATTAAAGATTTAAAGATAAGCTCATTTATACAGACAAAGCACTGTCTAATGTGGCTGCTTGCTCCATGAGATGTTGAACAATAATACTGTGACGCAAAGATCAATATTACAGATGACAATTATTTTCCGCAGGGTGGCAACAATAGCATTATCACATTCAAAAGTGCATCTGAACCGGTTCAAACATGAACAAGATAATTAAATTTAATTATAAAATTTGTAAATATGCTCCAAGCTGCACCAACAAATAGTGTGAGTGGTTAACTGGCTGCTCTTATCCATTGAGATCACTGCAGCTTTACACTAATGAAGAGAGAAGAAATGTCAAGGAACTATCCTAAGGATACTCAGATTTCAGGTTTAGGTAAGGATATAATTGAAGCCATGGGAGAGCAGTAGGAAAAGGATTGGACACTGTAATATGGGGTAAAAACCGTGTAGACCATTAAAGCAAAGTACTTTGTCTCATGGCATGGCAGTGCTACATACCAAAGAATATCCCAGGCAAGCAAGTAAACTGTAAAAGATTATACCTAGAAATCCATATTGATTCAAGTGACATGTTAAAACAGCAGTATACTAAGTTTTATTGACCACATGCTGACACAGTGGCTACAAAATGCTAAGGATAATGCAATACAGACTGCAAAAGCCAGGATACAAAAGAGAGACTGGTTGCATGTCATCGTGAAACATGATCCATGGGCAAAGTATTTAGATGCCATTGTGGATTGTTTTTGACAGAGAATTGAAAGAATGACTGATGAGAAATTGAAGAAATTGAAGTTTATAAAATCATGAAAGGTATGGGTATGGTGAACAGGGAAGTACTAGCTATTTTTAATACATCAAGAACCTAAAGACTAACACGTTTAAAATGAAGAAGTGTAATTTTTTAAACAGGACGTAACAAAATTGTGAATTTTAAATAGCAAAAAAAATTCAGGAGTAGCCCCTCTTTTTCTTTATGTGTATCCAGTTTTAAGTTATCGCCCAGGAAATTCCTAAACTACTTACTGCCCAAGGCTGGAAGGATATGGGAGGCAGCAGAGGTTTGCAGTTTTGTCTAATAAATTTCTATATTAAAAAAAAAAAAACAACTCTCCTCAATTATTCTGTAACTTTCTAAACAAAATATTTAAATTCTTCTATATGGAATGTATTTTTTATTTTTCACTTCAGTTAAATTTATTTGCATTACAAATTTGAAAAGCTAAGAAAAAAAGATTACATTGCAGTTACATTCAACCCTTGACCTGTGATCTTTTTTCACACTAGTTGAAAAATCAGTTCTTGAAAGCTATTAAAAGCATATTTTTTAAAATATTTTTTAATTGTTATGTAATATGAATGACATATTTAGCTGACCTTTTCCAACAGCAGTATTTCCTTCCAATACTAACATGGGTTATAAAAATAAGTATTTATTGCTAGGTTTGCGGTACATACAGAATGATCAATTAATTGAGAAATTACCAAAAAAATTTGCAGTGGTTTCTTCCCATTTTCATCTCACCTGAAACATATCAAATCCTCCTCTTGGTAGTTTCCAAGAAAAATAGACTGCATTATCTTCTTGCCCAAACACTTGTAAATCTGAGGGTGGATTAGGATCTGAGGATGTAAAATTTAGATTTAAAATAATCTATATAAATTTTAAGGAAATTGACATCTACAGAATCCACAGCTTTAATTCATTATTTTTTAGTTTCATCTAGAAAGATATTTTATTTTGTACTTAAAAAGAATTTCAAATAAATGAAAATCACCTCTATATATTAGAAACAGAATCAGAAATAAAGTCAACATTTGTCAATTTTTATGGAAAAGTTTTATCATCCTAACATTACTGCTGATTCAGTTAGTGGCAAAATATCACTCAATGCAGAGGAAACTTATTTGTGTTTTAAAAGCTTTTATATACTTAGTCATTTTCAAAGATGTTTAGATTGAAAAGAAAAACTTATATGCATTAATTCAGACATTGTTAAGATGCATGGATTTAATAAGGAGTAGCTTTTCTTAGACAACACCTTAGAATATAAAAACCTTAATTATCTGAAACCATGGAAAGTCATTAATAAACTGAACCTACGGGTGCTAATCTTGAGGACGGTAGGGCGACTTCTTTTTAATCCATTGGTTGTCACAATATTGATTAAGAAATCAGTGCCTGGCAGAAGATGCTCAAATTTGTGCATTCTACAAAGATTAAAAGAAGACGTGTCCTTTAGGATTCTAAAAATGCATGTATGTTCATATGTTAATTCTTCATAGTTTTATGGATATTATTTACACATTATATGTGTATACTTGTTTATACGTTGTGAGTCAAAACATATTCTAGCACTATGAAATTTTAAATAGGGTGCATTACACTATGGTTCACAGCAAGTTCCAGAACTAAGAAGTCTTAAAGTATTGAATTAAACATCCAGAGTGGTACACAGGTTTTACAGGTGCTCACCCCAACGCAGTATTTTGTTTGCTCTTCTTTGCATAAAAATATCATATGAGAATAACAATTTGTTTAAAAAATGCAGTTCTTAAAATACGTGGACATAGTAATGTATATCAACTAAACCATAAAACACACATAACATATAAATAACAGCACCGGCTACTTATTTTAAATATACAGGGAAACAGTTGCTTTATGTCAGTTATTTTTAAAATGTATTCATCATACCTCGCACCAGAAGGTAACATTTTCTTCTCATGGAAGACCTTGCTGTTTATTGAAAGAACGTATCCATCAAACATACTTTTGGCTGGTGGCCAGGTAACAGTTATTGACTCAGAGTCTCTGGTACAGTTCAGGTATTTGACTGCACTTGGTACTGTGTGACAATAAAACAAAATGCATTGATTCAAAAATACATTTTAAACACATTTCTTTATGACAGGCATCTCATCATCAGAATGCAATGAAAACTCCACAAAAATTATGTCATGTCCTTCCTTATCTCAAGGACATGCAGACTACTACCACTGCGGTAACATGTACAGGGACTTTTGTTATCCAGGGAATCCAGAGCCAAAATGTTCATTGCTCTGTAATGCTGCTTAGCACAGTTCTGTTATCACTGATGTGGAGTTCTTCAAAAATGGAAAATTCCTTAAGAAAAGAAATGTCAATATAAGAGGTTACATACTCTCTGCAGAAACCTAAGTCCCGTCTAGCACAGTATCTTTTATTCAACAGTGGCCAAAAGCGTATGTCTCCAGAAAAAGCAAGAATTGCATAGAATGATAATTCCTTTCAGTTTCCCCAGACTGCAGTTTGCAGCCCAAGGATTTCATGAGCCAAAGGTGATTTCTATTCCTGTTTCGTAAATCTCAGTAGATTTTTCTTTTATGAATGTCTTAGGTCTCCACTTGAACCTATGATCACAATCACCAGACAACATACCTTGTGGCCAGAAGTTCTGCAATTTATCTACAAATTTAATAAACAACCATTTGATTTTGCTTGTTTTCTACTTTCTGTTTTCTAGTTTCAAGTCCTTAGTTCTTGAAAAGGAAGTGTAAGAGAATTATTATTCACTTGCTCCATTATTGCCTCTCCATGATTTGTCCTCTCACAAATGCTTTTATGTTGTTCCTGTATAAGTTTTAACTCAGTGGTTCCTTAAATGCAAAATATTACATATCTTTGATCTCATATGCTGAACCTTTTCAATTACATCGACTATGCTTGATTTTTTCACGTTAGTGACCTGCTAGAGGAAACCATAACACGCCAGATCTCATAACCTGAGAGACTGTGTCCCCAGGTTCAACCAGATACGAGTGCTGGAATTGAGAACTACACTGCTGAGAATCAAATGTACTAACCAAAAGTAAAACTAATCATAGAAAAGCCCAAATTTACTTGTGATGTGAGGGGAGGCCAATGAGAAAACATGATAAAACTAATTTAGTTCTGGAAATTTAAGTGTGTTCAAAGCCATAGCTGAAGAGAAAAATTACAGCATTTAAGAGAAGTCTAAGAAAAAAATTGTTTCCTCTAATGTTGGTAGCCAGACACTGTGCAAGTATCAGGTACTGGACTGCACAGCTGCTTGAATCAACATGAAGTTAACAGTGGTAGTTCATTGTACACAGAAGCACTATTGAGATTCTTGATGGTCCCTTGCAGTCAAGGAATAAGAAAAATAGCAAGGAAAGAGAATAAGCAGAAAATTAAGAAGATGGCTGGATTACTCTTCTCTATTTGAGACAAAAATAAAATTCAAGAAGAAAGCAAGAGATATAGATGAAAACAAATGCTGAATTTGACAACATTGTGGTCTTACCTGTCTCTATTTCTTTTGTCACAAAAATACTGTCTCTGAAACCTTCCTTCTCTGTTCGAATTGCAAAACTGTACAGCTTACCAGGACTAAGGTTGGAAAACGTTGCTGTTTCTTGCTTGACCTTCTGGACCTAGAAAACCAAACATGGCTTTCACAGAACTGCTTACAAAATTCGCTTATGGTATGAAAATCGCACGTCCAAGTATTTTAATGGGGAAAAAAGCTTTTAATTCAGCCTCTGATTACTTAACAGAATACTGAGACATAGTTGCAGTGTTTATCCACAGGTGGTGCTGTACACAGCATACCTTGAAAACACTTTCACAGTTTGCACATGTAACCTCGTACTGCTCGAAATCTCCATCAGCACGGTCCCAAGTGACCTGTATTGAAGTGTCAGTGACGTTACCCTCTTGTACATTCAGGGGAGCTGCCAGACCTACAGAAGAACATAAAACATATCACTGTTCAATCCCAGGAGCTGTTCAATCTAACACTTTTCATATCTCCTGGAAAGACATGGAAGTGAAGATAATCAGTAACAGACAAACAGAGGGTAAAAGCTGATCTCAGGCATGCAGACACACAGCAATTCCAAAATAGAGAAAGAAAAAAATAAAGAAAGAAAAAAGATGTATTAATGCCACTATTTAAGAAAATTTGCTCGCTTTTTTATCTTAAAATTACATGAGGTTGAATATGCATTTCTCCCTGAGGACAGAGCTGGCACTCCTAGGTGGGAAAGTTCTCCAGGATGAAGTTAATTTCTTCAAAAGCACCACCATGGTGGTCAGACTGCACCTAAATTTCGTCAAAAGGCTCAGCAAAATTGGGCAGATCAGGCTAGACAAATACACTTTATCCCTAATTAGTATAGTCTTGTCAAGTACAGTTCAGATCACATTACAGGAGAATTTCCACTCTTCTCTACATCTCTCTCATCCCCATCACAGCCGTTTCTGTCTGGAATATACCAAAATTTACACTTTTTCTGAGGAAAAGTTGTATGCATGTGAGGGGTCAGGACTTTTATTTGTTCCAAATTTTTGAGGCCTGAGAAGACTCAGAACAAGACCAGGTTTTGTAAGGCAATTTACCACTAAATTTAGGAAATGCTGGCATAAGACTGATTGAACACCAAGTTTTTATTAAAACTATTTTAAGAAAAATCAGCTTTCAAGGCTTTCTTTATTTGGGGAAGATTTTGTCTGTCTTGCCCTCTTCTCTTTTTCTTTCTTCCTAATTTCCTTAGATTCTATCCTAAGTTTTCCTTTTGCAACATTTCTACTCTAAATAAAACAGGGCAAAAAAATAATTTCAAAGGAAAATTACAAAATTGGAAAAGAAAAACTTATGAAAGTATAAATACAACAAAAAATAAGAAAGTCAAAACACAGAATTTCAGCAGGTATTTTTAAACATTTTTAAAGTTTCTATTAAAATTCCATTTTTAAAGGCCTTGCTAGAAGGAGTCCTTTCCATTACAGTTCTTTTAATGTCTTTGTAAATGAATTTATTACCTTGGAGAATCTCAACACTTTTATTTGTTGCTTAAATCTGCACCTGGATGAATAAATTTAATAATTTCAAGACACAGAAGTAACTCCATTAATACTCATCTATTTGTTTAAAATAAGTGCTCAAAATGTGTCTTTTCTCCCATAAGGACAATAATTTAATACAGTCTAAATTTCTGAAATGCTTGCTAGATATTTTATACACAATACAAAAAATACAAAAAAATACAAAAAATACAAAAAATATAAAAAACCACAATATAGCAAGTTTGGAAATTAAAAGGGATTCTTATGGTCTTGTTTAAAAACCTGCTAGTGTTAGTACAACTGCAAATAGCTTACACAGATATATTAAGATGATTTTTGAATAGCATGTCTTTTCTATTGCACTGAAATAAAATTAAAAAGGTTCAAAAACTAAGATTTTATATGGCGTGATAGTATAAGAACTTAAAATACTCACATGTTTTTACACCATTTATATGGTAAAAGGAGCTCAAAATTTTTCCACTTTTTGTGGAGACGCAGAAATCATATTCTCTTCCTGCAGTAAGGTTTTCAACGGTTATTTTACCATCACTTTTTAAAGAGAATGTTGCATTAGGTCCTTCTTTACTTGTGACATAGATGCCATCAAATACTCCGATATCGGGCATGCGAACAAATAGTACCACAGCATTGCTATAGAGCACGTAAGGAACTACAATTTGAACAGGCTTGGGCTCTAGAAGAAAAAAATTTCCACGTGTCAAACTAGTTGAAAATAAATTAAATGAAAACCGCATAATGCATCTGAAGCAACTGCCCTGAGAAATACTCTTGCTGAGTTCAAATTCTTAGCTACCATAGTTAAACATGTCTTAGCTCAGAAAAAATATCTTTTAACTATTTATTGCTGGAATTTCCTTCTGAGCCACCACTGCACCAAGAAGGTAAGCAGGATAACTGGAAAACTGTACAGAAACGTAGATGTGGACAGGGAGACGACCATGGAGAATGAGATGCATTTGATGGATACAGCATTGACGTGTTTAGTTTTCTTCCCTTACAGTTGACTCTGACAGCTGTGAAATATCCCATCTAGAATTTTGTCATCTGTGTTGTGAATGAGGTATTAAATCTAATCCTATATAAAAAATTTTGGAAAAGACTTAAGACTGTTACCCTCCATAATACTGTAATCATTTAGAAAAAAAATGACAATGCAGCATTTCAAAAATCTGTAACCTGATAGCTGCAGCCTTTACAAACTACATGTATAAGTGAATCCTGCCCACCCCTTTCACATATGCAAAAAATTTATACTGCACCAAAAGCATTTCAACAGTTTGGTAAACTAAGACCCTTCAATAAACCCTTCCCTATTGATGGGAAGATGCCCTAACAAACAATGAAAAGCTTTTATTTTCAGCTATTATTACTTCTAATTCTTTCCTAGCAGCCTCTCACTAATGGTAGAGCAATTTCTTTCTCACAGTTCACAGAAGAACTAATGTATCTCCAAAAATAAATAATCTTTTGTAACCATTCCAATATTTTTCTATTTCAATGCAAATCAATGATTCTGCCAGTTTTTTCTGCCAGTGGGAACAGGATTTCCAGCTGTGGTCCCCATCACAGTTGTCACTAGTACCAATATGTTTTCAAAGGCTGCACTCTCTTGACAAAAATTGTTAATTTTGCTGTTAACAATTAGGATTGGATCTCTACATTTCATATTTAAATTTTGATCCTTGCCTATTTAGCAAGCTGGTTTGGTCTACAAAATCTCTTGGGTGATAGCAACAATAGTGAGACTGATGTGTGTATTGTCTGTAGTTTCCATCATAAGCAGTGTCTTACTTAAAATGCATTGAACGGTCTTCAGTTCACTCATAGTTCCATTTTTCACACTTGCCACTGCTATTTCATAAGCCATTCCGGGAATTAGGTCATCAACCTTTAATTCTTCTGTGTTGCTTAATAAAAACTTTTTAATTTCACCGATGTCTGCATTAGGTTTCACTTCAATGTAGGATTCTTGACACTCTTGTGGCAGCTTCCAGTGAAGGATTACACTCTCTTCTTCTACACCCTCTACAAAAACAGCTGTAGGTGGACTGACGGCTTGATCAAAGAAAAAGATGTCAGTATAAAATCATATATCAAACTTACTATCAATTTACAATCACTTCCCAATGATGTCTCTTGGTTTGCCTTTTCTTCTAAATTGTCATGATTTTAAAGCTACTGATTCATTTAATTATTTCAGACTACTGCTTGTTACAGGCAGATTCTACTTTCTGTTTTCTCATAACAAATAGGGACTCATTTTGCAAGCATATTCCATTCCATTGGATATATACAGAGTAAAAAGATGACACAGTCTGAGTCTCAGTATCTATTATTAGAAAAATAAATTAGTCTACCCTAAAAGATTTGAGACATCATTGTAATGTTTTAATTTTGCTAAAATTAAAGATACTAACTATGAATCAGAATTTATCAAGCAGAATGTAATTTCTTTAGTTCATACTAATATGCTCTAAGTAGGCAAATAAATAAATAAATGAAGGGATTGGTACTTTCACAATTTTGAAAGGTTCTGAAGAATACCCCAGCAACCATAATCTTACATGGCTTTAAAAATAGCTTTATGCCTTGTATTTTCAACTTAAACTCTGTCTAGTAAAATAAAACAACTAGAAAATGGATACATCACCTGTAGTGATTAATATAGGCTTCTCATGGCAGCTTAGAGTTCCTTTCTCTGCTACGCTCTGTAAATATAACTGATACTGACGATAAGGTTTTATGTTTTGTATGACTATGGAAGTCTTGCTTTTTTCAGCTGGCAACTGTTCCCAGATGTTGGTTTCGGTATCCAATATGTTGACCAGGTAGTAATGGAAAGAAGCACTGGATGAATGCTGTGGAGGCTTCCATTTTAAATGTATTTCTGCAGATGAAACATATGTAGCCTCTAACTTCTGGGAGTGCAACGGCCCTGTTGAATAAAATTAGGAATAGAAATAGGATAATAGTTTCCCAGGCCTTTCACCAGTAACTGTGGGGTGTTTTGTTGTGTCTTTTTGTTTGTTTGTTTGTTTGTTTTAAATGGAGCCTGAAAACCTAACAATACACACTTACATACAGGCTAAATACTACTAGAGAGAATCCAACAAAGCAACCTTGACAGTGAATCAGTGACAGTGAATATTGATAAACAGAGAATAATCCTACTCTCTAACTGAGATTTTTCTGAATCAACTCGCTCCTTATGTAGAATCCAGTTTCCCCACTTAGATCCTCTCATATATTTCAGTCAGTTCAGAAACACTATCCAAGACAAATGGCATGCATTACTCAAGTTCATAGAATCCCAGAATCATAGAGTGGTTTGAGTCAGAAGGGACCTTAAAGACAATCAAGTTCTAACCCATCTGCCTTGGGCAGGGACACCTGCCACTGGACCAGGTCTTGAACACTTCCAGGGATGTGGAGTCCACAGCCTCTCCAGGCAACCAGTTCCAGCACATCAACACTGGTTCTTCCTGTTATCTAATCTAAAACCACCCTCCTGCAGCTTGAGGCTGTCCCTCTTTCTCCTGTCAATACACACCTTCACGAAAAGTCCCTCTCCAGCTCTCTTGTAGGCCCCCTTTAGGTCCTGGAAGGTGCTATAAGGTCTCCCTGGAGGCTTTTCTTCTCCAGACTGAATAGCCCCAAGCCTCTTAGTCTGTCTTCATAGGAGGGATTCTCCAGTCCTCTGATCTAGTTAGTGGACACCTCTGGACTCATTCCAACAATTCAGCATCTTTCTTGCACTGGAGACCCCAGAGCTGTACATGACACTCCAGGTGGGGTTCACAGGAGCAGAGCAGAAGGTCAGAATCACCTCTCTCGCTGCAGCCTAGGATGCTGTTGGCTTTCTGGGTTGTGGCGCACACTGCTGAGTCACATTAAGCTTTTCATCCACAAATGTCCCCAATTCTATCTGCCCAATGCTAGCCTTGATCAGTTCTCCACCAAGCCTGTGCTTGTCCTTGGGATTGCCCCAAATGAGGTGCAGGACCTTGTACGTGGCCTCGTTGAGATCCATGAGGTTCCCACAGGCCCACCTCTCATATTTGCTTCTCACAGAAGAAAACAGGAATGTATTTCCTTTATTATAGAGGCAGCTTGCATTACGAGGTTTTATACATAGAAAAAAAATCCATCAAATTATAGAGGAGAGAGTCTGGTAGGCACAGGAGATGGAAGGACTTTCAAGTGCAAAAAGGCACCCTGGAGGAGGAAGTTAACTGTACAAAATGTACTTGCTGGAGAAAAAGAACAGCTTCTTTCCCCAAAGGTTAACTTGTATTTTGTTCTGACTCTAAGAAAATAGATCTCTCTGTATGTTTTGACTGCCTTGACAGAACTAGCAAAAACATTAGGGCACTATCTTCTCTTTAATTTCTGAAAATGAGAACATCTTCCCAGTACCACAGAAACAGGAATATGAAGAAACTTTGCACCTAAAATTGTGTCTATAATGTAGTTTTCCCTTGAAGACATCTCCACTTTATCACTTTTAGGTGCAAAGGCATTTATCACCTCTACCAGCTGGCAGGATTCATTCGGCTTCATTCAGATAGACTTTACAAGTTAATTGTGAATGAATATTACATATGCCACAGTGCATCATGTAGCAAGTCAAAACACAATGTATTTTTAAACCATGAAGACCATCTTAACTTCAGATATTCAGGGACACCTCTGCTTTTTCCAGCAAAGTCTTTTTCTTCAGGTTGGAAAATATGCTACTCTGTTTCACCAGCATGGCCAAAGAATACTTTGCTACTTTGACATCCAGCTTTACCTTTAAACATCAGTAGAAACTCTGCGAGTAAAATCATTGTAATAGTGAGATTTTAAAATATACTTCACAGAAACAGAATTTGTATGGTTTTCCGCTTGCAGGCACTGAAAACTTCAGAGCTTCTCCTCATCAATCCCAACAAAGCATTTTAGTACAAAGCAAAAAGAAGTCTTTGGAATGCACTCTACAAACTAGTAAATCCTGGGTTCAGAATTCATGTTCAGATTTATTCACATTTTCAGACACAATATCAGCACAGGAAACACTGTCATTAAACGGCAAATATAAAAAATATATTATTATCTGGTAATTACTGCTATTTCTTTTTGTAACTTACTTGTTTCTACCTTCAGGATTGGACTTAAGGTAGTCTGTGCTCCTTCTGGGTTCCTTGCTGCTAATAAGAAACTATACCGAAGGCCTGGAGACAACTGCCCAATTTTTGTTTGCGTTGTATTCACAGGCAAGTTCAGAATGCGTGGTTTCCACTGATCTAAATAGTACTTAAGTATCATTGCAAAGCCTGACTTAAGCCACATGTCCATATTGCTCCACACAAATACAGCTTCAGTTGTCTTGACATCATGCACATCAAATGTGAAGTCTTCTGGTACCAGAGGTACTGAAAAAGAACATCAAAAATGAAAAAAAATTGAAAATCATTAAAACCTTTTCTTTTTCTATTTGTACCTTCAAATGTAAATGTAATCAAGGCAAGGCTTTTAAGAATAAATGTAAAAGATGGAAAAAATATAGTTACATTCATATTCACAAATATACGGCAGATGTACATAGCAGAAAAATCCTGTGAAGAAATAGTCTGGACCAGTGGGATCTCTCTGAAGGGCATAGCAGTCAGTTTGATTTTCTGGTATCATTGACAGAGGTGAGATATCATCTTTTAGAAGATAAGGAGATCCATCTGTCCACAAGAGCTGACCTTCTTCCTGGGTTGAAAAAAATGAAATTATAAACCATATATTTTTAGGTTATATTTACCAATTATTAAGGCTTCCCTCATCTCAAGTATATCTCCTAAACATCCAAAATTTATGTACTTCATTTATACAAATTAATTATATAGGACTATTTTTAATAAAGGTTTCAATCTAAAATTCTATCCCTTCTATTACAAAAGATTACAAGATAACAATATAGCATAGAGTAATATAAGTCACATGAGTGTGTTTCACCATTATGAACAAGCCTTCAAAAATCACTATTGATCAAATAATTTAATAATCATGTATGGATAATTTTCTAAAAATGGTATTCACTTAAAACATCAGTCACCCAAAAATACTCATAAATTGAGTCTGAAAACAGGAATACTTAGCTGAAAGAAACCATGGCCAGATTCACAATCAGATGAGGAAATGCTATCTTTCCCCCTTCTCCTGTTTGCTGGTTTCTCAGCAGTTAGGATGCTCACTCACACCTCACTCTAGGTTTCTAACCTTTGAGGTAATTTCTGTTTTTCCAGCAGAGCTCTACAAACATTAGAGTGGGGCAACACGACAATTTGGGGGAAAGATGCTTGCACAATCTGCTTCCAGCATCGCAAGGCAGATCCCTCCAGTGGGACACAGGCTTCAGTCTGCACTACACTGAAATATTCTAACATCTACAGGGCATTAATAGAAAACTCAACACATTGAGGCATGGCATTGAGGCTCTCTCCAGAGGCAAAAGAGCATAAGTGCATTCAGGCATAGCAAGTCTGTGGCACTACAATCTAAGTGAATGCTTTAAGTATTCCAGTGGAGAAAAGCTGACGTACCACCAACATTTTAAGACTTCTATTGTTTATCCTTTTATTAAAGATATTCAGAAGAGGGGAGGAGGAGGAAAAAACTAATTTTTTTCATTTCTCTGAGAAAATGATAAAAAGTCACGTTTGTTGAGAATAAGCCTATTTTTTCAATTAATTTGTTGTGTTGAAAAAATGAAATAAAATATTGTGACAGCTTTCATTTCCCAAGAGAGCAAAGAACATTTTCAATGGCATGAAATACATGACCTTGTCTTTCAGGAGAACTTGTGCATATAGTTTGCCATTTCAAAAACGCTGTAGAGATCAATGCATACCTTTTCTTTATTTACTGGTCTTCCTAAACACCAGAGTTAACAACACAGTAAACCATGAGATACTACAATGACACAAACTCTGCAGCAAGGCTTGTAAGAGAAAGCTCAGTAAACAGTCTTTTGGCAACCTTTTCCGCTTCGTAACTGAAGAACCGCACCAAGAGGACAGACATGAGGGTATCACCAAAGCACTCCACTCATTCATGCAGTGACCTACATCTCCAGGGTCTCTGTTGCATTTCACAGAATGCTCACCCTCGTCAGAAAGGGTATTTATTCAGATATAGATCAAAGTAGGGTTAAAGAAGGAGAAACTGTGAGAATACAAATGCTACAGAACTAATCCTGCCCACAGTGCTGTTAATTTTTATCAGTGTCACAGTGCTTGGCAGTTTTCCTAAGGCTGCTGGAATCCTCTGAGTAGGTTATGGCCTCGACTTTTTTTCAGCAAGTGTTTCAAGTCCTGAGGTTCTTGTAGAAAAATAGAAATTTTGAACTTTCTTATTGAAAACAGAACTTTAACTTCCTAATGCTTCAAATACAAATGAGAAAGCAAAAATAAATGAATCTGCAATTTGTATCTCAGATTTTAAAGAAATCCTGCAACTCCTACTGCATGTCCCATGATATTTAAACTCCTCAGGTAAGTGCAATTTGGTGTAAGTACAATTTGTGGTTCTCTTAAGATGAGAGCAGATGACAACAATGACATTTAGGACTGAAACATGTTCAGACAACACTTGAACACACTAATTAAGTACAAATATTTAGGAAAGAAGTTCTTGGAAAACAAGCATTTTATTATTACCCCTTGCTATTCTTAAAACAGCATAGGTTCTCATCTAGTTCATTTAACTGGCTGACTCTCACAAACATAAAAATGCATGTAATGATTAAACAGCTGACTAAGAGTCAGATTCCAAACTGGCAATCAACTCTTTTCTGTGTAATCAGAGTTTAAAAAAACCAACTTTCTAGTACTCTTTCCGACATGCAAAAATATAATGCTTCCACGGGACATCTATTTCTGACAGCCTCTTACAAATACATCCTTATTTCTAAAATTCCAAGCCGGTTACAAGGAATATCACGATGGTGTACAACTTACAGCAATTTGACAAGCAGCTTTAGAGTCATATTTGCAAAATAATATTACATGTAGAGTGCATATATTCCTGGTGCTTCACTAACCAGGATGGTTACAGTGCTTCTCTAGACAGATTTGTGTTTCCTCAGTCTGCATGTTATCACACTCTGACTTTTTTATATAGCCCCTTTATTTACCAGTCTACAGAAAGGAAATTTTCTGTCTCTATGACATGTGGTGTGACACTTACCACTCCTGCTTTTACACATAAGGTTTGCTTTGGTTTTACTACTTTCACAGTAAAATAATTTTAAAATAATTTTAACATAATGTTTAATATTTGTACCAAAACAATATTAAAATTCAATTTCAGAGTGCAGATTTTTTTTGAACCAAAAAACACTGGCATTGTCCCAACCTTCTACACTTAACACAAAGCAAGTTTTCACTAAACCAGATCACAGAAGCCTGTGTCCCACATTTCTGGCACAGCGCCTCCATCTTTCCAAGAGCTTTCCCAACACTTTTATTTATGTCTGTAGTTCTTCCCAAATCACACACCATACAACACTGAATCATTTTGTAACAGCAGATGTGGCATTAAGAACTTTCATATTCTGAGTACAAGGAACAGGAAATATTTTACAATAAACACCTTGCTCCACCTGTACTGGACAAACATCACTAAGCTCAACACTCAACATTTCAGACCGGCAGCAAAACTGAGACAGCCAACCCCAGACTTAGATATCCACAGTAACAAGTGTGTGTAGACTGAGATTTAAAATCTGGTAATGCAGCACCACCTACAGGAAAAATAATATTCCCGGGAAATACACACACACACACAAATGTACAGGTTAAAGTATACACTATGGGGTTTTTTTCCTCAGATATGGCCTTCTAAATATTTTCAATATTTCTAAATAGGAAGAAACAATAGTCCTTCATCTAATTACTAGTAACTATATGAACAAATAACCAATGTACTGTTTAGTAATTTTTGTTCCAAAGGATTGGTTTCTCTATTTCAAAGTTCTCCTGCTTCCATACCTGCAATAACAAAGAAGATAGAATATACTGACCTTTAGGTCATTAAGACCTGTCCATAACATGATTATTCGACTAATTTTCTGGAGATATGACAACACAAATCCACGTTCTTCTTCACTCCCTATGTCAAGAAGATGTGCCCCTTGTGAAGAGGTTTCACAGATTCGTTGTGCCACCTTCCATGGCTTGCTCTCCTTACCCATTCGGTAGCAGCTGCTCTGGAATGCCACCCACCCTTGGGAACAGGTGCCTGTAAGAGAGCAAGGACATGATTTTAAATATATGCTGTATTGGTCATGGCAGTGGTACTGATATCTTATAATTACACAGACATTTTGAGGACAATAGCATTTAATTAAGACATTATTTTAACCCCCAAAACATTCAGTAATTGTGAACCAACACTCCTTCAAAGTCATGAGTGTTTTAAAAAATCTGATTGACTGAATTAAAAGCTACAACTGCAACCCAGTGAAGAAAAAAAAAAGAGATCCATTAATCTTTGTCATATTGCAGAAAAGAAATTAATTTTTAAGTTTAGTTTCTGATGGTTCCATTTTTTTAATTACAAAAATTAATTTAACAAATCATTTGCTTTTAATATCTGCTCGAGTTTAGGAAAATAATTACTTCCTTGAATTTGAGGAATATACATGGTGGAGTCACCCCACGACAATATTGTTCTTTCTTTTGTGTATCTAATTTTAAAGATTCTGAGTTGCATTATGAGAGTAGCACATTTAAGGGAATGAGAAAACACAACCAAGCCATAATATTCTCAGAATCCTCACAGCACTTCTAACAAAACAGTACAGCTAAGCTTGCCACTCAACAACAAAAAACACATCGTTTTGAACGCTGCAGAAAGTGTTCCAAATCCTTACCAAACTCAGGATTTTCTTTGCCTTTTCATTGAAACTACATAGCAGATTCAACCCATACACTCCAATAATTACAAGGTTTAACTTCAACATTGACTTTACTCTATTTTAGATTGCAAAAATACAGATAGCTTAAAATATTTGCACATGCAAATTTGAATTCTTGCTCCTAAAATACTAAGAAGCATTAATTAGAAATAACCTTCCTATGTCATTAACATTCAATTTATTTCCTCTTTCTAGAAATAACATCCATATCAACTAAAATATGTAAAATGGAATTCGGGATTTTACAATTTACTCTTAACTCTTCTGGAAATATGCAGTACTAACTTGCATTCACTGTGACTACAAGAAACTAATATACACCTGTTTCAGCTTGAATATCCAGTGATTGAGACACATTTACAAATTTAGGATTTAATTGTTCAAATATAAACTTAAAGGTATAAATGGTGGCAGGTGTCAAATTTCTCCATACAAAGAATCCACTGGGTCTTTTTATAATCTGAGAAGTACCATTCAGGAAAAGAGAAACTGAAAACTCTTTGATCATCATACTCCAATTAAAAGACACTGTAGTAGCTGTCACAAATGTTTTGATGTCATTTTCTGAAATTCCACCTAGTAGAGAAAGAAAAAATAAATACTGTTTTTACCACAAAGGAGTAATTAACTCAAAGTTTTATTTCAACAGTACTATTGCTTTTTTCTTTTGAGAAGGGATGAGGGATAGACCCAATAGAGAAGGAAACATATTGTCATTTAAGAAAGTAATATTTTTCTTTATTTTCACACTATGTTTGCTTGTGTCTGAAGCAAGCAGAGATAAAAGTGCACAGTTTAAGAAGTGTTTTTAGCTGCAAAAGTACATATTTTGATAAAATATCATTTAAGTAATAGTTGTTAAGTGCAGTAACACATTAGCAGCATAGCCATTTCCTGTAGCTTGCTGAATGTTCTTTCAGCAGTCAATGCCTCCTGCAATGCTTTCAACTTACTACTTATTTTTCCCAATTTTGGTGTCTAAATTCAGGTCCTAGTCTAGAACCCAAAGCTAGTATGATCTTGCAATATGTACAAAGGTAATGCTATAAACAATTTAATTGACAAAGTTAAGATTGGTAAGCCCCTTTAACTGGTGGGACTTGCTGTCCTTAACAGATTTACAGCTATAAACAAAGTTTTTAAAAGTTCAATGGACAAACTCATAAATTCTTATACAAAAAGACTGTCCCAGTTAGTTACAATGTTAAGACCTTCAAGATACTCATTAACCCTTTTAATGACTGTCATAAAGTTGAAACAAAAATTTTAGATTTTTTAATTTGTATAAGACAAGCAATCATGACCTCATGTTATTATGAAATTGCCAGACTTTAAGGAACTTTCTCCATGGCCCTTTTCTATAAATTTCTTCTCCTAGAATTACTGTAGTGTAACAAAACCTGTAATATTAAAAAATCTCACAAACTTTTACATCAGTCCCATATTTTAGAATTGGTGCATCAACCAAACACATTATATAAAATTTTTCCTTCAGCACTTCAAAGCTGAAAACATACATCAATGCAAAGTTCCTAAATACATGAGTAACCTCAGGATCTGAATCCTTACTTTTTAATCTTCAGTATTAGACTAACTATAAAGATACCAAAATATTTTTGTGTTACTCAACTTACGTGTCTTAAATGATTTTACACTTAAAATACGGCCATTTTTCAGGGATTCTATTGTAATATCATACTTCTTACTTTCCTCGAGCAGAACTGTAGTACTGACAGGTTTCCAGTCAACTTTAGAAATGTTTCTTACATTCTGCAAGTTAGAAGAATTTCTGAATATAGTGAAAGTAATAAAAATACAGTCTATAAGTGATCTACGAAACTTTTAGAAGGAGAGCTTATATTGCTGCATGTCAACCTAAGGCTGCAGTTACACTGCAAAATACCTGATGCATTTAAAACAAAGCCTTTTAGAAATCACATTAACAACAAACACCTTCATATTAAAATCCCCACATTTTCTTTACATTCCAGAACATCCTGTGCTCAAAATAAGAACAATGCCTTCCCACAGAGATCTAAGGGAAGTGTCTGTGCCTCTCCTGGAGAAGTTAGACTCCTCCTTTAAACCACAGCACCTTGGAGAATTTGCATATTCTTAATTTTGAGCGTATGACTATCCACCCTTATTCAACAGGATACTCAAGGGTCTTTTATGTCCAACTGGCTTCAGTAGGACTCTGTAAGAGTACACATAAATGACATGAATTTTAAAATCCAGTAATTTTTTTCCAAACTTTCTCTTTATTTGCTATATTGCTTTTTTTTAGGTTTTTTTTTTTTAGACAAAATCAGCAAACCAAACAAACACACGGCGCTATTTATTAGTGGTATCAACTGGTTAAATAACATGGAACAACTTATTGCTTAGATTGATAAAATATACTTTTTGACTGAAAGCATCTGCTTGCTGGTATGTCACAATATAATAGTCTGGATCCTCTCCTTTGGGCAGTTCAGTCCACTCCATCAAAGCTATTCTAGCAGGCTTTTTCGCTTGGTCACAGTCTAGACACTGTGCACCCTGTAACACAAACACACGAGTGCAGCTTAGTAGAAAATGCAGAAAACATACCCCTGACTAAATAATTAATCTCTGACAATTTTAACTAATTTTACCTAGAGCTTGTCAGCTAGCAATAGTTTTTACCTGGACCAGCATCCCCAGCTCTACTGTGTGACACACAGAGGCCTCCTAATTTTTCACAAGTTCTGCAGGTATAAGTTCTAGTTTTCTTTCTCTCTGCAGAGGTGGAATAATCATGTCAGCTGACCCAAATATGACAGAAACGTGTCATTGCTTTATATTAGAAACAATGTCAGAGATTTCACTTGCAGTGTTCATACTGCAGCCACAGTTACAGCCAGACAGGAGCTGGAGGTCTCAGTCCTATTCTTACATTACATGTTAAAAACTCTAGTGGCATCACTTTCAAAATTTTCAAATATTTCAGAATAATAAACAACCACTTTCAAGAGGTAAAGAAATAACTTATTAAACACTTCCCTAGCAATCTAATTTACCCTAACAATGCAAATTTCATCCGGTGCTTCAGCTTCTTGTAGAAGTGAACTCATTCTAGACACAAATATCCTGCATTTTTGACACTACTTTTTTGATAATTTTACCTGCCTTCAAAGGACCTTGGCTTAACATTTCAGAGAAGCATATTCCTTCTCTGAGTGTCATTTTGAACCAGAAACTTATGGGCTGATTCGATCTAATTTAAGATAAACCTGAATCACATCTAACAGTCAAAGAAATTGGTGCATGTGATGCCCATCCCTATCGCAAAATATTTATAAAAGACTGCAGTTCTGTCCTCTGTGTTCCATTTTTGCTTTCTTAATGAATTGAGATGACAAGTAAATGCCATCTTTGGCAATGAACTTAAAATCTAGTTCAAAAAACGAAACCAAAATAAAAATCAAATACGAACCCCTAGGACACTAAAATAAAAGTTAGGAGTTTTATTATCATATTACTTTGTGTTGTCCTGTAAAGCAATCAACCATGCACAAAAAATACCCAAACCAAACCAAACCAACACCATAAAAAGCAAAAACACTCAGCCATTTAATTATTTTAAGTACAACTTACTCTGGAATTCAGTTTGGCTTAACATAACTTCCTTTAACTAATGAATAACTAACATAACTATAAATCTATCAATATCTCAGTGTTCAGAGTTTAGATTATACATTGTGAAGTACAAACTTTGTGAAGTTTATAAAGCCTTTAAACCCTATAAATCCTTTACAAGAGGGTATATACCACCTCTGGGATGAACTGACACAATGAACTTATAATATTGATGGCATACACAAGTGTTTAAGGAATATTTTCCAGGAAAATTTGCAGCTTTTTATTCAGTATATTGGGTGTATAGCTGGCTTGCATTTCCTGAAAATACAATCTGTCTAGCCCAGACAATCCAAAGACCAGGAAAATTTGATTTTAAAGATAAAAAATATATATTTGACAATAATTGAATTAACCATTTTTAATAATTTTCCAGCACCAGCAAGTGCGTGCCATTTTACTATACATAAATACATCCTACTTAGACCTAAAAAACAAGAACTGCATTTTCAAGTGTACACAGAAATTGTTCCATACTTTTATCTAATGAGAGGGTTTTAGAGCATTCCCTTTTTTTGCCAGCACCTTGCCATCACTTTTTAGGCCCTTATCTAAAGACTGCAGCAATTTAAAAAATGAAACCAAAATTATTAAATTGACCAAAGAGACCTAAGGTTCAAATCTATCTTCAGGCTGGCTACACAGGAGGCAGGAGACCTAAACAACCAACACTTACTGACTTCTGCTATTGACTGCTTCTCGACATAAGATTCAAGTAGGCTTCTCAGTCTGAAAAAGAAGAACTTGAGGGGAAATACAGCAGAGATCTATAACATCTTAAGTAGCCAAAAGTGTGCAGAGATTGATTTTCATTTTCTCTTCAAGTACAAGCACTCTGATGGATGAAACACAGCTGGTATGCTCCAGATTTAAAGAAGAGAGAAAAAAAGGGCAGTCTTCACAAAGAAAGTAGTTTATCTGACAAAGCTTAAAATGAGTACTAGAAGTTTCAAGAGGCGCCAGAGGAGGCCCATTCATGTTCACACAAGTTCAAGTTCACAGAACAGAACTATAGTGAAGCTCACAAATTGCAGAGGAAATAGTCCATCCCAAGAAGTCCTTAAACTGCAAATGGTGGAAAACCGACACAGTATAGGTAATTTTCATATGTTATTCTTACAGTCATCCCCAAGAGTCTGCTTTTTACCACTGACAGAGATACAACAACAAACTCATTAAAGCTTTTAATTCACACCATCCTGTCTTTAAGGTGACTTAAAGATGCTTGGATCTCTTACTTCTTCTGGGGAGCAATATTAAACCCAAAGCAGCAGGCAACAAAGCAGATTAAAGATCTCAAAAGAGCTTCCAACTACTTAAATAGAAGGAAGAATGGGAATGTTCAGTAGCACTAAATGAGAGCTCCCTGTGACTGCTACAACAATGGGAAAAAAAAACAGTCCATCAATTTTCAACATTCACTTCAACTAGTTATCCACCCCCAAAAAACAGAGTATTTTTCTTACCTTAAATAAATATTTTAATAAAAGCAGAAGCAGAACTAGTTGATCCATAGAGAAAGAAATGTTATAGACCCAGTATCTCTTAAGTGCTTGTATCACCACAGCTTCAAAGTAAAATCATGTCAGAACACCCTAAGGAAGGAAAAACTAATACACTCATTTATACTTCACATGGATGCAGAGGCAGCCAATTGTGCACCCGAGATGTGTGTCTTTGCTCTGGCCCTGCCTCTTCCCAAGCCTCATATCGAGTTTCCTGAAATCCTTCAATTTCAGTGAACTGTGGATGTGCCTGTTGTGCACTAGTCATTTAAAAATCCCCCAGTGTAAAAAATGTTTTTTAGTTTTTATGTGATTACCAGATCAAAATTCATTGCAATCAGTGCTACCCCTTGCTTATTTTGCTTCAGACTCTGGTTGTTTTCTACAGTACACATTTCTATCCAGATTTTCCCTGGTCAGTGTACAAAATAAGCCTTTAAACACATTTCTGCAGAAGTACTAAGAACAGCTGCAGAACCATCGATATGTCTTGTGGCCTTACAGAGGTCCCACACAAAGTCACCAGTATAAGCATTTATAAATAAAGAATAGACAAGAATTCATAGCAGTAGGACCACTGATCTATTTCCCAAAGGCTGCTGAACAAGAACTTGCCCCAGAAAAAATATATTGTGTGACATTCATCTTTGGCCGGATCTGAAGCAGCAATTTGAGTTGAACTTACCTCAATATAATTCCCAGTGCCCTAACCATTCCCAATTAATCTTTTTAATAGAAAATTAGTTTCCCACTGTGTTCTTGGAAATTAAATCAGTTTAATAAGCTGATAAAATTTTTCTACTGATTATAGAATAAATAAAGATCAATGCCATGGTATATGTGTACCATAAAAATGAGCAACACTCATAATATATACTTTGTATTTTCTTAGGTGCTGTCATCTCATCATACTTCTGTCTTGAGACAGTATCTTGTTTTTCAGTGGGTTGTTCCTAATTTTTACTAAAACCCGTAGCCCCCTAGTGAAATCGTGAAATAAGGAATAAAATTTTCAACTAAATCTTTATTTAGAACTTGTACTAAACAAGGCAGGCTTACTCTCACCAGAAAAAAAAATATTTTTGAGTTTTTATGTTATCCTGACTCAAAGACACACATAGTAAATCAAAAGCTGCTGCAATGAAACCCCTCATCTCAAAACACTGAGTCAATTCCCCGTCAGAGCCGCAGAGGACAGGGGTGTAATCACCTGAATGCCATTTTAGCTATCAATGACAAAAGTAAGCTACTGCCTATTCAGCTGTTCTGCAAAGCAATTTTTTTTCCAGAGCAATTTGTAGTCATCAGGCACAAAGGGAGACTTTATTAACAAAGTGACTTTCAATACACCAGCAGGAGCCCTCTCTGTGTTAATGTCAATAAATTACGTGTGCATGGCACATTCCACCTTAATCAAAAGAACACTCCCCAAAACATAAACACATTCCTTTTATGCAGCATTTCTAATGATTAAGTCTTAACATCATTCACTATTGGTTTTCTCCAGAATGTGACACCACTAGAGAAGCAGTTCTTCAAGCTCCCCCATACAAAAACTACTCATAAAACTGCATGTATAAGACATTTTTTAAGACTATCTCCTTGAAGCAAGATCCTTAAATCTCTGATCTTAAGGAATCAGTTACCAGTGATTTCAGTAGATATAGGACCACCTAATTGGTCCATATCTAGAATTATTTTTCCAAATAGATAAAAACTACAGCTCTTAAGTGATCAGTATGTGGCTGCCAAGATCCAGTCAATGTATCTTATTTGCTCTAGTTCATTGTCCTTCAGTTCTGAATATACCTTTCCTCCCTAAACTGTGGTGACCTGTTAATGGATAGATAATTTTTTAAGATTTCTTATTCTATAGGTGGCTTGCACATTCCACCTGGCATTTAAAGAAAGATTAGACAAAATTTAGTATAGTGTTAGGCACAAACCCTCTCCACCACAACCTTTTCTCAATAAAACCCTTTTTTTGTCTTGCATTAAAGTGCTGAAGTCTACCCCTCAAAAGAGTTTTTACTTACATGATGTGAATGTTTTTTGAAAGTGTATTTCCCAGAATACTTGGGAGTGTGTAACTGTACAAATTTTTCTGCTCATGTTCTGGCCTTCGTGCTTTGTCCTCCTTGGTGGTTATATTGCTATGGTTACGTGTGACAACACATTTATGTTTTGTCCCCCTGTACTAGAACACGCCTCTGTGGGATTTTTCCTTTGGACATAACACCTGTACATGATTACAGCAGCAGCAGCATCTCAAGGTAACATCTGGAAAAGGTTTTGATGAGATAGAACTTAAAAAAATTAGTTCAAGTCAATGTTTGCCGTTGTCACAGTATTCCTGAGTGGTATCTACATGTGTATTTGGCAGTAAGTTTCACACAAAGGTGAATCTCTGTAGTACTTGGAGATTGGATTTGTCCTTTAAATTCTTACAAAAGGTGAGATGGAAGAAAAAGAGATGGAAAGAATTATACAGAACTAATGTATAATAATAATAAAAGAATTATAAAAAATAATTACAGGTGCTGTAAGATGAGTTTATTAGCAGTGCAGAAGATCAACAGAAAAAAAAATTAGTGTCAGGAAAATAGAGTGTGAAAGAAGGGGGAAAGGAGCCACATTTGAAACAGAATTTTGTCATTGCTGAAACACTATGAGCAGCAGAGTGACCATGTGTAAACCCAGACTGGGTTCTTATAAATGTCTCTGCCTCTCAGTATATTATGTAGCTTGCAACTGTGTTCAAATACCAAACTTCAGGCCTGATGCTACCCTAGAATTTCACACGTGCATGTATTTGAGAAGAGCTCTGTCTTTAATGTGGAAATAAATCACACAAATGAATTATATTTTACTTTTTATTTTTAGTATACAGCTTTGGCTAGCTAAAAATGGGAATATTAACTGCCTGTATAGCTATACTCTCAGATTTTATTGATGAAAACACACAGTAAGTGGCTTATACCTAATATTAAAAGCTGTGCTTCAAATTCTAGTTGTATATTGGGGCTAGAGTTGGTCTTAACAAATTACCTGGTAAAAAGGCAATGGAATTATAAAAGTCAAATATAAATAATATGGCAAAGACTTATCATTTTTTAGAAGCATATTCAGGTACAATCTGATTCTGAGAGTAGAGATATTTTTATGTTAATACCTAAAATATCTGCATAGTTTTATGGCTAAGCTTATGTTTTGAGCAATATCTTTTGCAAGCTCAGGTAGGATAAGAGAACCCTGGAAATGTAGGAATGAAGGGCCTCTGGAAGCAGTTACAAATGGGAGAAATGACAAGGCATGGTGGGGCTGTAGCACAAGGCATCCACGCCATCGTGCACAGTTCCTCACATTTTTCAGTGACAGTGTGGGAGTTTCAGAAGCATGCCTTCCCAGCCTTTCTTTTAGGGGAGTAGACATTATTCTAGTCTTCGTTTCAGAGGGGGTAGAAGGGAGGGAACTCTGTGGGTATTAAAGCTCTTTTAGTCAATAATAAACAGACTAATTAATTTTGGTATTTAACGAAATAAGGTTTGAGCTGGATCATCTTCCCAAAGCAGCTCACGAGACAGCTGTGCAGTCAGAGTTACACAAAAGTTGAGGATAGGGATTGAGGCAGGAATGCAGAGTAGAAGATACATGAGAAAGCCAAGACAGAACCATAAACTGCATATACGTTAATATTTAATTTGCAGACAGAGGAAATGTGTGGAACAGAACAGTCCTGCCACACTGCAGGCTCATTAAAACCTCTCTGGCGTAAGGCCTGCAAGGGCTAGTCCACATTGTATAAAACACATCACATTCTGCCAGTGTCACCTTCCTGGAGCTAAAAGGGCTGGGTGGCCTGTACAGGAAATGGTTCACGGGTTTTAATAGATGTTTGCTTTCTGACAAGGCCAAAGCAGCCCGAGTTTGAAGTTTAATTGTAAAATGAAAGACAATCTTAGAGCCACCCAATCCAGCTACACTGAAGATGTAAGGTTTTGCTGTAGGCTTCAGGGAGAATCCTGACACAGTTCCTTCTGATTGTTGCATTTAAAAAAGAAAATTGTCTAAGTGGGACAAAATTAGTTTAATACTGTTTGTCTTATTACAGGTTGTCATGAAGTTTTAAACATAACTTCTTCTATAATTTCCAGGTTTTCCTAAGGTTTTGCATTAGCATACATCTTAGTGGCAAAGCTTAATTAATTGCGTCAACACTCCTTTATTATCACTCTGCAAAATAACATTTATTAAATTCTTTTCAATTAAAAACACAGTTCTAAATCTTAGAAAAGCACAGGGCTTATAAAAGGCCACAGCTGTTCAACAAAAACGTTTGATGATTATATGGAAAAATGCTATATTTTGATAGCTTCCTTTTTATCAAATGCTAAATTCATTAAGTAGATTTGGGCCAAACTCTCTTAATGCAAATATAGGATACCTACCTCCATCTCAAAAAATGAAAGTATGTATTTTTCTTTTAAAAGTTGTCCTTTAATTTTCTGTATGAGTACATAAATATTACGGCTATGACTATGATTTAACTTCTATTTCTTGCCTGCATGAAGTTCCTGTACACAAATTCTGACAGCAGTATCAGAGACTATTTTGGTTCTAGGACCTGGTATAAAATACAGCTTGAGATATCTGCCTTACAAATCATAAAAACAGGCAGATGAGGCATTTGCTTACTCAAAGTGTCACTTTATTTTGATAACTAGTTGATCATTATTTCTCTATAATGGTTAAATATTTTACTGGTATTTTAAATGAATTGTTGCTTAATTTTTAAATCAAGTCACTATTTTTAATTATATGGATGAGTAGATAAGTCTTGTTAGTAATGACAGATTTCTCTGTATAAGCTATTTTTCTTTATAATCCATCAAACTGAATGTAGCAAATAATTAAAGATTTGTCACACAAAGTAGCAAAATGGCCTTGGACTCTAAGGCAGATTTACATTTTATATTGCTTATATTTCATTGTAATAACCCTAGTGATAATCCAACCTTTTTGTAGTTAAATGATGACAGCTTGAAATTAAAACAGTTTGTCAGAAGGTTTTCAAACTTTTAGACAAGAATTTTAATTCTGAGTCAATTAAAAGGAAAATTGATAAGGAAAATACTGTCATAAATTAAATAGTTTTCATTCAATGAGTTTATAAAGCAAAATAATCTAAAAACAAGCTTAAACTTGTATCCTTTATATTTAAAAGCAGGTTATGTAGTATGCTTAATGAAAGGGTGATTATACTCACTTTAAGGTGCTGAATCATGGATATTTACATCTTGATTGAGCATGAATAACTCACCTAAGCCCCTCAAAACATTTATTTTACTTGATTTTTTTCCCTGGACTCAAAAATTTTGATTCCTAAATTCAGTCAATAGTCTAAATATCTATATTTTTTTAAAAAAATTAAAACATATATTGAACACAAATCTTCAGACTGGAAAAAAGACAAAACCCATTTAAAATGTGCAGAATCCTGTTTTTTTTAAATAAATATATATACATATAACCTTATTCTATACCTAGCAGAGAGACAGTTTCGTTTCTGTGAAAAGTGAAAAAATGCATATAAAATGGAAACTTTCATAGCAGAAATGGCTTTCAGATATTTTTAAGGCACAAAAGTTACAACTCTTCAGCCTATGCCTATTCATGCTTCATATTTATAATAAGTATAAAAATTAAATATGTGGCTAAGGTCTAATATATGTCTAAGGTTTCAAGATGTTATGACTCTGCTATATACTCTGGAGATTTCCTACAAGTACTTACAGGTCACAGTCATGTTGTTTCTCAGTGACTTACAGTGTAAGCAGAATCCATCACTGACAACAGCTTAACGCACAAAGGATAGATTTTTGAGCAAGATAAAAAATGTAACAGTTGAACCCACTGTTTTTTAAATAAATTAATTCAGTCATTCTCAAAATCCTAATATGCATCTTTCCCATTTAAACATGGGAGTGGTGACGGTTTTCAACTGGAGACCTCTAAGTAAATGAACCACTAAGAAATTCTCAACTTTGATAGGTAGCCACAATCCCAACCTTTTAAACACTGGAAATACAGATATTACCCAGCTTTTTTCACCACCTCATCAGAAAGCCACTGAGTAGAAGTAAATGATGGACAAGATACACCTTGTTCAAAAGGATTTATGTTTTTCTTCCTGTACTTCCCAATATTTTCAAAGACAATTCGAAGAACAACAAACAACATCTTTGCTAAATTTGGGAAAAGTGACATTATAAAGCATAACTGATGCCTTTTTTATTTCTCTACAGAATACTGTAGCCATCCATGATCAAAAAACTGTGTCTGGTGAAAGCTAAATCGTGTCCACAGCAATGTTCAGTTCCATTGGCATGAGCAGTCTATAGGCTCTTGAATGCTGTACATAATTTCAGTGCCATTTCCTGAGCAGCGCAAAGGCACAGTCAGGACTCGTGTTCCAACTTCCCGACAACATTTACAGAATCTTAGATGGCTATCAATATTGACATTGAAAATTGTTGCAGACGGGCATTTTCCATCGCAAGAAGCCACGTTTATCTATGAGTAAAATAAAAAATAAAATTAAAAAAAAGAAGAATAAAAATTAGATATCTCAATTTTTTTTATAAAACTATTACATTTCAAACTTCTTTGTGATTTAAACTCATTTTTACATTTGAAAAGGACTTTGGTCTTAAAAATTATTTTATCTTCTAAAATTCATTCATTCATTCTAAGTTCAGCCACATTTAAAATAACTTTTTTTAAAATTAAACTTTTCTTTACTGTTTAATCACATGTTTTGTTTCAACCTTGTGCTATGGATACCAAAACTGAATCCCCAGTTTACAAATTAATAACTTTGAAACAGCACAGCTGAATCCATGTTCTTTTCATGTTCACTGATAAAAAGTTAAATTCTTCTAAGTAAAATCAAGGGAAGTTTATCTTTCTCCTTGAAGATTCAAGAGGAAAAGCATATCCGTGAAAAAGCTTTTCCCTTTTTTATTTTACAGTTTGTGTCTGAGGGCTGTGTTATCACTCAAAGAAATATATCCAATAAGCAGATGCAGTAACAAACCAGCTGGGGCACACACTAGTTAGAAAATTATTCGTGCTCTAGGCTTCAGCAGAGCAAAGATTTCTCTCACTGTTACATTTTGTGAAGAATTTTTTTAGCTAATATGTTGACAGAAAAAAAAATTACACTTTTTAACTAAACTGAAGCAGAGTTGAAATGGTGGGAAATCAAGGATGGCTATACTAGATCTAGTTCTCTTCGTGACAGACTTAAATCTGATTTCTTATGTAGGTGGGGCATATGAAAGTTGCTTTCAGCAACTCTCTTCCAAGCCTGTGATGAAATGTACCATACCCACACAAGCTGGACCAAAAGATTACTCTTATAACTGAAATTTCCTGAGATTTGACAGGAGTAAAAAAAAGGCTTTGTCCTACGCACTAATAATCCCAGTTATTAATTAATTAAATGTAATCATGCTCAGCCCAATCCAAGGTTTGACAGCAGTAATCTGGCCAAGAACACATATGTGGTTCCCAGCCAGTCACAGCAGGTGCCACCATTTGATGGGCCAAAATCAAGACTGAAAAAGACTGCCAGTGGGGGAGCTGGAGAGGAAGGAAGGGGAGCTAAGGGTATGAGGACATGAAAATCTGGAGGTACTTCTGTGTGAAGGGTAAGGGAATCTGGTCTGTGGGAAGGGTAAGGGAATCTGGACTATGTGAAGGATTTGCAGCCATCAAGGAAATTGGGAACAAGGAGATACTGGGAAAAGGGGGCTGTAATACAGCCGGAGGTGGGATGGTGGTAGGTCTTTTTGGAAGGTCGGTAGAGAGGAAAGAAAAGACGAAGTGTTTACAATAGAAAGTCATAAAAAGGAAGGCTTCATTTGTTGGGCCATTCAAGACATGACCTCGCCAACATTCTTGTTGCTCCTCTCTGAATGCTTTAGTTCTGCAGCAACGTAGGCCACAGCTGCACAGAGCACTCTCTCTGCTACTGCAGCACTGATTCATAAGAGACACCGGAATGAGTTTGTTTCCACTGCCTATCCATTCGCCTACATACCATAGCTCTGAGCCTTTTTGTCAGCAGGAGAGCAGAGTTCTTCACAGAACTGGATGAAAGGGCAAGGATCTTTTCACCTAGCTCAAAAAAATCTGTGAGTTTTGACTAAGTATTTCATTTTAATATTCTTTATTTTGTTAATACCATGTCTTTATTTTGTCTTATTGCTGTCTCAGCCTAAGTTGTTGAAGTAACTATGAAGCTCTCCAGACTCTTAACTATGGCAAATTACTTTAATTTAATCTATATATTTTTACTGCCTCATTATCAATTCTTCTAAAACTAAATAAATACACCACACACTCCTACTATTAAAATTTGAACATGCCACTATTGACCTTCTATCAGGATGGCTTTTAACAAGTGATGACATTTTGCCTCTTCCCTAATGACTACTTAGGTTCTTCAACGGAATCTTGCCAGAGGCCTTTTAGAAGTTTTGAGATATTTTGTCAATTGCTTCTCTTTTAAGTGCTACATGAGAAGCACATTTGCTGCTCAGAAGTTTCCTGGGGTCTGCAGATGGGGCTACACCAAAGATGAGAAATACAATGTCTTAAGCAGACCCATAAATAAATGGGATCATGAATTTATGATATGGAAACCCATGTTACATGAGGGAGAAGCCACAAGCATAAAGGTCTTCAAAGAGGAATGCAGCAGTGTTCCATCGCATTCTAAGCTGAAACATTTCTACTCCTCTTTTAGAGCAGGATATTATTTCACGCTAAAGAGTTCAGTGCCTTCATTAGTTAAAGTAATTATGGTCTGTAATTTTCATTTGAAGCCAGGAGCAGGGCTCAGTCTTTCAGTAATAGAAATAGCTAGTTTTACTCCATTTATGAGTAGGATAACATTCCTAGGGCCAAGGGTCTTCTGTTGAGAAGAAAGTAGCATTTTTGTTGCTTGTTGTCAGTTATAACTGACTTCTTAATACTTGGTTTGTCAAGCCATAGGACCAGCATTGAAACAGCTCTTTTGTGCTTACCGGGCTTTGACTTATACAGTCATTTTTTCTTATGGTTGTCCTGATTGTCATTTTCTGGCAAATCCTTTCTTCCTTTTTGCCTGATAAAATACAAAAGATGCATACTGAATCAATATATCTTCTGTACTGTGTTTTCTTCTTTAAAAAGTAAAAATGTAAACATAATTTAAATAATTATACTTTGTTTTCATTAATGTACACACAGAAACTATTACTTCCATAATTTTCTTTTTAAATCTATTATATTAATAAAGAGTTCCTGTGCAGTATTATCTATTTTTAGCTGGCACATATGAGCATCAAGTGGCCCAAATAAGCTATACAAATTTTTTAGATATTAAATGATGAATATGTTTTTATATTGCACATATGGCAAGAGAAATATAAGCAATTAGAAAAGAAAATGTCTTGAGTAATTTTGAATAGTATTAGAATTAATTCTGTTTTATTGGGAGTGTTGAATGCAACTAGGATTTTGATCCTGCCTTTTATAAAATTTTCAGAACTTAACATTTGAGAAGGTGAAGCTGTGAACGCGATTACAACCTTCATGCTATTTTGCATGATTAAAAATTAAGTATAATTATATTATTTCAATATATTTTTGAGAAAGATGTCTTTCAAAGCTTCTTTGAAGACACGTATTTATTTGCTATATATGGTGCACTTTTTATCACCAGACCTGAAGCATGTACCACGTGAAGTCAGCATACAGATCTAGGAGGAGGGAAATACTGAATTTTTATGTTCAGTCTTGGAGATATCGATAGGAGTGGTTTTTTGAATTTGAAAAATAAACCTGTACAGTGAAAAGCCATTTTTTAACATAGCAGAGGTCATAATATAATACCGAAACAATTAAACATAAAATTTTTCATGCTTCACTCTGTATCAGACCATTATTACTATGTGTGTAACAGCAGTTATTTAGATCTCCTGATTCACTACCCACCAAAATGATCTGTTAGTTTTGCTGTGTAACCATTCTGGACATACAACATATAAAATAATAAGCAGTATTCAGTAGTTTCTTGACCTTCCTTCATGGTTGAGTGTACAGAAAAACAACTCTTCTGTTCCCCAAAAACTTGACAGCACTTTTATAAGAGAAATGATCTCTGAGTAACCAAGATATTCTGCAACCACAGCTCCATTGAGTACTGAAAAATCAGGTTGGCTGCAGAGTACAGCTAGATTTTAACCCGTGCATTGAGGAATCCAACAAAATTATGTTACTGAATTAGCAGATCGCTGCATGAGCAAAGCTGTTAGACTATGACATTTCTCTTTTCCTTCCTCAGAAACACTTCAAAAATTTCTGTGATATTTCCATCTGAAAGTGTTACACAGCTTGAGTATGTGTAGACAGTGCAATCTTTGTAGTGTTGCAAGTCATGTAGAAATATATAGCTAACATTTCAGCATGGTAAAGTGCTGATGTCTTGGGACAGCTCTGCTGCTACACTTTTCTCTCTCCAACCTTGAACTATAAAGAAGATCTGCATTCAGTATCAGATGTGCCTTGTTTGCTTACTCCTTATTTGAGTAAGGAATTTCTGTGACTTACCTATCCTTAAAAGAAAAGAATTATGAGCGTATTGCAACAGTTCTGTAACAATTTGTAATTTCATGGGGTTGTATTTGCATGTGCAGTGTCCCCCTCCCCACCCTTGCCCTCGGTATTTTCGTAAGTTTGTAAAACATATTATTTGTGACAAAGAAGAAATACAGTCACCCCAAGACAACAGCATAAATCCATGTCTGCAAAGGTGAGACCAGACAGTAACACACACTCGTGCTCTATTTTAAAGCAGAAAGATTTCCATCATTAAATTTAGAGACCTGGGATCAGATTCAGATCTCTTGGCAACCGTATTCAGAATTATGATTTTTTTAAAGCAACATTTCTCATTAAAATGACCCTGTACAGTAAGTTCATGTGATAAAACCAATTTCAACAATCGGCAGGAGGAATAACCATCAGCAGCATGTATCCTAAATGGATGAACCTAATTCTGACAGGTGCTGAGCAGTGAATCTTAACCAGGCTTTAGAAAACCACTGATGTGGGAGGCCAACAGAGGATCAGCATCTCTCAGTATCAGGCCCAGAACCATTAACTGCATGGTAACATTTAATGATGGTGACAGCTATGACACATATATCAAGCAGTGCTTACATTATTATCAAAAAAAAAAGAAAATACATTATCAAAAATAATACCTGGTTCACAATTAATACTATCAGTAGGCACTACTGGGCTAATGGCAAAGGGTAATAGACCCAATCCAGAACCTGGCAGAATCATTAGGAATAGAAAATTCTCATGAAATAAAAACATTTCTGTATAAATGACACTTCATTAATTCTTACACTGCCAACTGCAATTTTTCTTTTAGCAAAAGATGATGAGCTTTCCTGTTAGTCTACAATTTAGAAACTCTGCAGCTGCTTCAAGTCTCACTAAAGATGGCCTACACTTTATTACCCTCCTGGTTAACACAAAACTGGAATGCTTACTTTTAAACCAAACTTTTGGAATTAGTCTCTCTATGGCAAGGTAAGAATTAAATATATGCACTCACTATGCATGCATTAAATCAAGCTCTTTCAGAAAAGTTATTTGCTCCCATTAAAATCCCAATGTGTTGCAAGCTCTATTTATAAGTACTCATCTCAACTGCTTCACCACAGGGCACATGCTTTTAGTTAAAAATAAAACAAAATAAAAATAAAATAGCATATAATTGTATGAATGATATCTGGGGGTTTTAGCAGCCACCTCAGCAAGTATTTCTGAAGTATAACAATGCCTTTCCTGATGCCACAGAATATGGCCAAAATTATAAATCTTTCTGGTCCACAGAGAACCAGTAGTCAATAATTCTTAAGACTAATTTTCTAAATAACGCAAACCTAATTTTTTTTTTGGAGGCCCAGATTTAAATATTTTTCCACTCAGTTTATCTCATGAGAGAAAGATTATTGATTACTAAGATTTTAGTACAGTTCTGGTGTATTACTTCTCTATGGTGATTGTCATTAAAAACCCAGATTCTGTTGTATTAAAATACCTTTCGTTTTCCATGTTTGGGTTACAATGGAACAACAATATTTGCAGTTCACTTTCTAAGACTCGCATAGCTTGGAAACTTGGTATTGTTCTGTGTTTTATAAATATCACTATTTCCCCTTATTTCTCCAAATTATATTCGATACATTGCACTTTAGTTTTATATAATAACTGTGCAATATATGGTTATAAGTCTGTGATTTGCTATTCAATAATATTAAGTAAAAGTTTGTGTACAAAAATTCCAAAGACTAATTTGCTTTTACTCTGATGTTGAACACAAAAAAGGCCAAAAGAGAGACCTTGCTGTACACAATTAGTTTTACAAAACAGTGCTTTATTTATGTTTATATGTACATAATTATATCTTTAGATAATAAAAATTTTTCTAGTCAAAACTGCCGAGAAAACCAGTTTTTTCTCAATCAATTTTTAAAATTGCATAAATTATGAAACCTTTATGTCAGTTTGAGTCACATTTCATCATATTTTAAAGTTACAAACTCAGAAAATGTGAATGTATTCCCAGATATTAAAAGGCTGATTTTATATAAGCATCTCTATCATCACTATTACTGTAATTTTTCCTCATTTCAGATTTAAGAAAGAACCTCCCAGTATTTTGGGCCTAGAAAATACATATTAGGGATACAGAATAAATTGCTAAGTTTGAAGATGTATCGCAAAATGACAATGAATCAGGAAACATTTTAAGAGGAAATATTCTTTTTAGGTGAAGTTCACATAGGCGCTATTTTAGAGCCAACTTAACGATAAAGAGAATGTTTTCAATGACTCTAATTGAGACAACTTTAAATCTTCCATGGATTATATTTGGAGAGATTTGGTTATACTCCAGAACAATAATGTTAAAAATCACCAAGTCAGCAGCCGAATGAAGCAGGGCCTTTTAATAAGAGTGGTTAGATAACTACAACAGTCTTTTGTGATTTGTAGGGGGAACTGCATGCTTTTTCCCTCTTCATGTCCCAGCAACTGAGGTTAAAAAATAAGCCCTCCAAAACCAAAGCCAAACTAGCACATATTGTAGCCTTCATGACTTACAGGTCTTGCAGCAGCCATCATTATACGTCTGCACAATTCCTCCATTCTAGGAAAATAAAAAAAGAATATAGCAAAAAAGTCTGGGCCCAATGCAAAGGGAAATTGTATCTCAAGACATTCCATGTTTTAAAGATGTCAAACTAATAAAAAGTAGTGTCACTGAAATTAGGAGAATTACACAGATACGTATCAGCTGAAGGTTTACTTCACAAATTCTTTACAGCCTTTGAAACTGAAAATGAACGCCTCACTGAAGACAAGTTCAGTATTGTTCAGTTGACATCTGATCTAGTTTCCTTTAAAAAAGTCTCTTAGTTTCTATGAGCATGTTTTTTATATCATCCACTACTATATCATCCATCTATTTCTGCCCACCACAGAGATTTACTAGGGTAGTTTCAAAAATTCATGTGGGTAGCCCAGATCTGCATATCAAGCAGACAACAGAACATAAACAGAACTCTTAGGATAACAACAGACAAAAGACACACATTTTTTTAGCTTCTATATTTTCATGCGAACATACATTTTTTACCTCATTACAGAAGAATTACTGAATAAATTGTTCAAGAACTTCTTAAATGAGCACTTAAACTCAGATATTCCTGAATTGTCCTGAACTGCCTGTGAGAAAAGCTTACTCCTCAGCTACGAGTTCAAGCATATGCTTAGCGTCTCTCAAAAACAGGTCAGACTGATTCAGAAAGTTAATTTTAGGGCTCCATTCCTTAAAATCTTAACCATTATTAGTAAGGAAAGACCCTAATAGATGATGTCAGAATGGTTCCAAGGAAGAAACTCAAAAATAAACTCACAGTAGTACAGGCATTAATTTTAAATAGAATACCTTATTCAGGATTGGAAGAAACAGGAACTTTTTTAAACAAATGGAAGGAATAAGTAGGACTGGTACCAAATATATAATCTGTAGGCAAGGCAGAAATGGTACTTCTATTCTACATATGTATTTATTATTATTTTTAGTTCACATTAAAATGTACTGCAAGTGTAAAAATTTTACAAGTATTATAAAGTTAGAGAATTATTAACTTAGAAGTTAAACTGTAAACAAATTTACAATTTTTGTGAAGAATACATGCTCTTCAAAGCAGTTTATATGGATATGCCACCTTTATATTTTTAAATATATGATGTAGGTAGATACCCTGGATATTTTTTTGTTATGTTACACAAATTTTAGTTTAAGAGAAAATAAAGTTTATATATACTCTGTCATCTTCCTAATCATTGCACGACTTAGGGAATTTTTAATATAGCTGACTTTTATATGGAGCATTTCTGGATATCTTGATCTGATTTATTTATTGTGTGTGTTCTATGAACTTGGCAAAGTATTATTCCAAACTAAAGTAAGACACAGCAATTAGCACTTCATATAGTGTTATCTCAAGCATGATTCCAATTCCACAATATTCTAAAAGCAGTCATCAACAAGACCCAAGCCAAACTTTTACACTCCTCACAGACACTTTGTCAGTCAGAAAGAAAGCAGGAGTATAGGAAATGACTGCAAATTTACATATTTTTACTTACCACTTTTTTAATTTAAAGAAAGTGCGTGAAGTTTGCATATGTTGTGGAGTATAAGCCAAATTCCAGAGCAATTATTGTCACTTACCTTACCCAAAATACAAACCTTTGTACACTCAGTGTCATTAAACGGGGGGCAGACAACACTTGACCCCAGTACAATAGCCCCTGCAGCAGTCTTTGCACATTTGTAGTTGGTACAGTTGGAGGTCCAGGTGCTTCCTTCCTGAATATATGAAACAAAGCCATTGTCAGGACAGCTAAAACACCAGCTTTATCTCCAACCTGCAATGTCTATAAAAGTGGTGCCCTCATGCTGTAGCATCTACTGGAGTGGAAAGTCTGCTGCAGACCATCTATAGGTGGCAAAAGGCAAAGACCATCCTCTACCAGAGGCTACTCCTCCCCAGAGCCATGACTCTACTCTCCAGCATGCTGCTGAGCATGGGTGTCCTACTGCAGGATGAAAGGACTCTGTGCCAGTTCAATAATTTCTTTTGCTCTGAAATCAATTGGAAGTATGAACCAAGTCATGGCCACATCTAAATTTCTGTGCATGTGTATGCTGGAGCACGCCATCAAGATCCTGAACCCCACTGCCTCAATTTGCACTTTTCCTTTCTGTAGTAACCAGCATGAAGAGAAGAGTGGCCCTGAGAAGAGGGGGACATAGAAGTCCTAGGCTCAGAACCTCTCAACACATCTAAATCACAGTATATAATTTAGAGTTACAATTTGAACCTTGCTCTGCAGTTAAAGCATATCTGGCCTCAAGTAAATGATAACATTTGAATATCTTTATAGAAAATATTATAAGCGATAAGATATTTACGTGTGTTAAATGGCAGGTCTTTAGATAAACACACTGATTTCCAATCATACATCATAAAGAGTCTCTAAGTGTGTAACCAGCAGTAAGGAGGTATGAAGCAAGACTGACTGCTTGAGTTAACTAAGAAATGCCTGTCAGACTCCTGTCTGTTGTATCATTACATTTATTTCCTATCACTGTTCAGAGGCACTTACCTCATACACAATCAGCGTTCCATTCTCTGTATGAAAAGAGCAGGACACATTTTGACACGTACCACAACAAGTATGATGACTGAAGGAAGGAATGTATACTTGATGCTGGAAAGAAAGGAAAGGAAAAAAAACCAAACAAGTACTTTCAAAATATACATTATATGGAAATTCCTTTCTGAAATTAAAAACACCAGGGAAAACAATGCATGGATGGATGGATGGATTGACAGATAGATATGTTTACATGGGCTGCTAGAAACTGCCTCTCAAAGTAATCGTGTAGACACAAGATACACATCATCACTGGTAAGTTCTCACGTTCTTGCTGAGTAGACAGGACTAGCAAGTCTTCACCAAAACTTTTCTCCTAGTTGTGCAGTTGTGCTCACAAATTGCATCATTCCTGTATTTTGAGAATACTCACAGCTCCACATTGCTGGGAACAGTTCATCATTGTGAAATGCATGGCATTGTAGCCTGTGTTCTGATCTTTTTCTTGTAAACACTGTACAGTGTAACAAAGGTCTCCATCCAAGTACTGAATCACTGACTGTCCAGGATTCAGTACTGTGACCTCTTGGAAGATGCACACATCATCCTTCTCTAAAATCAAAAGAAATAAATGTTACCAGAGGGAGAAAAAAAATCATGAAACAAATTAACAGAACCACTGGTAAGACAAAAGTAGGGCAAAGTCCTATGCACTACAAAAGTATTCTATCTTTTAGACTTGATTGGTTTGTGGTTTTAATTACCAAACAAGAGCAGGAAGAATGGTAATTCAGTTTTAGAATATGTCACAAAATACAAAACTTCCTAAAGATGATAGTGTTCCTACTATAGAAGTAAAAAAATTCTGTTCTCATTTTAGAAGTGTTCTAATATTTAACATTCAGCTATTCTCATCACAAAATGTAGCCTTTCAATTAAACTACTTTGTCTACAAATAACTGTGGACCAGTAATCTGCTCAGGCTGTTCTGTAAATGTGTGCTTGGCTCTTGCAGGCAGTTTAGCCTGGACTGCTGCCAAGACTGCAGCTTGCCTCAGCAACCCCATGCACAGTGCAGCTGAAATCTAGTCTACATGGGTAGCTGAGTGAGGGAAGGGAGCAGAGCTCTGATCTTAAGACTGGCTACCTCTTCTTGTGCTGGCTGAACAGGTCAGTTGGTCTGTGTGAGATGTTGTCTCATTTGTGCTTGAAAGCAGACCAGCAGCAGCTGCCCTGCTCACACTCAGCTACCATTCACAGCCTGTTTCCTATTTGCCTCTCACCAGTGAGGCTGTACCTGACTCTGAAAGCATGGGCAGCTCTTCAACACTCCCATGCCCTGCCAGAATAGACACAAAATGGATGGCTCAGCAGGCAAAGCACCACATTCAGAAAAGAGAGTATCATCGCATAACTAGACACACTTCAAATTAAGACAAAAGAGCATTTACATTTCAGAAGGTTACAATGGTCCTATTTATGCTTTCTTTGCACACCCTTTTTGCTAAAAACTGAAACACCACAATGAGGAATATGAAAAAGTTACCACAAATGTAGTGAGTGCATCCACAGGCACTGGAAACACTGCTATCTATTTTTTTAACTTCTCCCTGAATATAAAAAGATAAAGTTTGCAAAGTCATGCACAATTAAATGTAGTGCTACACAGACAATTTTTCTCTAAAAATATAAAATATTACTTTCATCACTTCCACCCCTGGTTTCATAAAAGAGAAAAACTGCAATGTACTCAAGGAGCAGTAATACATTCAGAGTTATTCAATGTATTTATCTCTTCAAACAGAAAACAGCACTTCATTTTCCATAGGGTACATAGAATAGCAGAATCAATAATCAGCATTTTTTCCTGAGATATAAAGTTTTTTCAATAATAAACATCTTAAGAATTTCTTCTGAAAGATTGGTGAAAGCTATTTAAATCTAAAAGTCCTTAATAGACTTCATGTTATGAAGTCTTCACATAGAGAACAAACTTCAGGCAATGGATAAGGAAAATATGGTCACTATGGTATTAATGGGAGTTTGAACATTCACTCATAGTTATTTTCCAGCTCACAGTCCCTATTATGACAAAATACAGAGGACCGAAATATTCATGACTTCTCATATCAGCTAAATTCAATAATGTTAAATCATTTTGATCAAAAGCATAAATGATTAAGAAAATAACACATTTCTTCAGATGATACATATAATCATAAAGCTCATACCTCATTAATTATTTTTTAAAATGGGTATTACTTGTGTAGAAAGCCTCACTAGCATATTGTTTCATGTCAAAACTGAACAGGATAAAATTACAGTTTCTTTTTTTCTTTTTCCACCTTAAAACACACAAAGTGAAATTTCTCCAAGGAATGGTTAACAACTCTCTGCAGACACTTGTTGGAATTACAAGCTTGAGCTGGGACTGGAAAGGCAATCCCACCCTGTCCCTGTTCACTCTTTACAACTAATTGAAACAAAGAGTGTAAAAGGGAGGGGTAAGAGAGTGGAACACCATTATTAACAATATTTAAACGACACCGCTTACCAGTTTACAGGTCAGTATAGTAGCATTTTCACAGCTACATTCTGAAGAGATAAAGAACACTGTGTTAATCAATTAGCTCTTAGCTTTGGTTAACAGCTGTGACAACAAAATAAAGAAATAATTACCACAGTGCCATTCTGGACAACATTGCCCAAGTATTTTTTCCTTCACAGGTGTCATGTCATCTGTGCAAATCACAGGAGGCTCAGAACAAAGATTTTCATCACAAACTAAATGAGGGGAAAAGACATATGAGAATGTATTCAACTTTCCTTCATGTTTTCCAGCTTGCATTACTTTTGACAAACTATTTCTACAAAAACATTCTTTTATATAAATGTTATCGTGTTTCTTAGGCATCTGAATTATACTTGGAATGAAAAACTAAACAAGGATTTTCAAAAGTGATTTTAGTTGTCTTAGAACAAAAAAACAACATGGAAGCTGTCTTATTAAATGTGTTTTAATATATGAACAATTCTATATTAATACTCCCTTGCCACATTAATATACTGGTATTTAATCACTGTGAAAATAACGATATTAGTCTGGTGAACTAAATAACCTCTCCAGACTCCACTGACTGGGTTTGTTAGCCACTGAGCATACCAAGAAGCTCGAATCTATCTCAAATGAGGACACCCTCATTTGGATCCCTTCATCTTCACCTGTAGCCCACCCTAACTGCCGAATCCAAACAAATCCCCACACACCCACCCACTGTCATTTTGACTGAGTTTGGTGACATATTGAACTCACAACAGTTACACTCACCGCAGTAGTAATGAGGACAACAAAAGTGTATGGTATTAAGGTCTACAGTGAGAATTTCCCCTTCACTACACAAGGGAACAGGCTCAATACAGGATTCACAAACTAAATTAAAAAAAAAATCAGGCATTTACAAAGATTTAAATACTAAAAAGTTAGCACGTGTGAATTCCATCTAATAGACTATATAACAAGCAGTATTGTTTGTTACTCAGATAATAGACCTTTTAAGGTTTTTATGGATATAAAAACTAAACAAAGTTCAAATATAATGTTCAAAGTTATGCTGGAAAGAAAAGATCCCCAAACCCGAGAATAATTATGCTCCAGTCAGCCAGATCTGTGTGAAATCTCACTGACTTTTCCAAGAATTCCTGCCTTAAGTTATTTTTTAGTTTTAATAAAACTTTTATTAAGTTTTAGAATTATAGTCTGGTTTTTTTAAATACTTGACTATTCCGAAGCTCTCCATAAAAATATTGGAGGCTTCTTACCACAGAGATGAGAGAAACAACAGGGATCTTCCTGTTTTGCTTCAACAATAAATTGATCTTCTCTGCAGTCTGGTTGGGAGGCATTAAAACAAACTGAAGGATCACATTCTGTAGGATGTAAAACAAACAACATTTTAAAAGGAGTTATTGAAACAATACAAAAAGATTTTTAAAAAAAATTCTGCATATACTATGTAAAATAAAATACCCCAAATTGATTGTAAATCAGAACAAAAAACACAAACATAAAAAAAATACTGTTTAAAAAAAACATACATCATTGCCTGGTGCTATTTAGACTGTCCCATTCTGTTAACAATGAAAACAACTTGTAATGCAAATTTTCTTCCAACATATAATACAAGCATGGAAAATTTTCCACTAACTGTGGTTTTGTATTTCCCTTACCACATCGGTACTGTGGGCAGCAGGACAGGGGCTGGTAGCCTACCACTAATTTTTCATTGGGTTTGCATGTTGGAATAATGGCATCACACAATGACATGTTACATTCTGTGGGATAAAAAACAATCAATTTTGACATCTTTAAACAGCTACAAGTGCAAGTCCTATAGTTCAAGCTATTTATACCATCTAATACAGAGATCCTCAACACAAGAGCAGCCCAAGTCAGCTTAAACTTCACTCCATACCATCATGTAGACTTCTGATCTCAAACCAAGCAAGCAGTCATATCCCTCTTAAAACTGGTATTCCCTTGCTCTGCTTCCTATTCATGAAGCCAGCTATAAAGTCCCATTGATGTTCCTTTAGCAAATTCACAATACAGCATTGGTTACAGGTATCTAACGAGCAAAAGGGCCGTATCAGCCGGACCATATACTCTCATTTTCCTTGAAGATGTTATGAAGAAACTAGTGTATTTTGCTTAATGTTTTAGGAGTAATAAGCTTATTCTTTTTCCTAACAATCATGGTTAGGCAGAATATTGGTATTCAGTGATCAGCTCCCAAAAAACATCTTCTGCGAAACAACAGTAGATCAGAGGATACTGCTCATCACACCAAAGCACTAGAAAGAAAAGCAAGCAATCTCTGATGACTTCCCCAAATACCAACGTACTTCTATCATTGAATATATATCAATTTATTATTAAGTTCCATGCAAGAGCTTAAAAAAATTTTTCTAACAGAAGTTTTGTTTAACTGATGGACTTCTAAGAAAAAAATTATTGCAGCGAATAATTCTTATAAAGAATAGAAGCCTCAATTGCTGGCCCAACCAGCCACAAGTACTTGAAAATTAATTATAAAAAATGTTACCTTGAATTTAAAACTTTTCAGCTGCCTGTGAATGTCATGCACTTACACTTCTGTTACTGAAAACAAGTGTGGTACATACCACAAACTTTCTTGGGACAGCAAGCTCTCTCTTCAATGACATAGAGTAGAACTTCTCCTTCTCTTTCACAGACTGGTGGCGGATCCTCACTGCATTCAGGTTCTACAGCAACAATGCTTCCATTTTCTAAACAGCCGTACATGCAGCACCCTCTCAAAGACCCATTCCAGATCTCCCCAGCAGAGCGGGGCTGTCCTTTATTATCTGTACATGCTGGGAAAAAAAACTCCATGATATCCTTTCAACAACAGACAGCTCCCATTTCCTGCAAGCAACTACGACTTGCATAACATTATTGCATAAGATAATATGGCTGTGGAGCATTATGATAAAAGAATCCAAAAAAGGATGATGACCTTAAAAGCCCCAAAGGAATAAATGCTTCACTATGGTGAAAATGGGTGAGGGCAAGGGACAGAACCTGCCCAGGTTATTTCTTCATAAGTTCTCAAGGGAGGAACACCTGGGAGCCATAGAAGAATGACCATTATCTTCCTCCCAATAGAGGTACACCAGCAGTGGGTCTTAAAGCCAAGATAACTGAAAGCACAAACTGCTGTAGCTTGAGAAAAAGGTAGGCTCTGTTCAAAGCACTGAGTACTGACACAGAACTTAAACTTATCTCTTACCATGAACTGTTAATATTTCATAACTGCAAAACTACTCTGTCCTACTGTACTTACTACATTTTTCTTCTGGTATACAGAGGTCAGAGTCTGTTCTATGCAGAATGGTGCCATTTTTACACACACAGTCTTCTCTTAAATAGGAACAGGGAGAATCTTCATAGAACCATTTATTCAAGCATGTCTTGGCTTCACAGGGTTGCACACAAGGCTGGTATTCCTTTCCTTCAGGACAGCTCAGTGCTGCAAGGAATAAAAAAGGACATTGATTGCATCTGTACTCTTTCAGCATTTCATTGGATAAATAGGTAGTAATAACAAGTGAGTTAACCCAGAAAGCTTGCATTTATACTTTTAACAGTACTCTAGGTAAGCAGCTAATTCAATGGAGATTAAAGTTCATTCATGACTAAATGATGTATTCTCATCTTAAGAACTTGTACCCTGATTTACCAATGCTGTGATAAATTGAGATGTTACTTACAAGAGTAATAGAAAGAAATATATTTTTAACTTATCACTAAACACTCAATCACTAAAAAAACTTCATCACTAAAGCCACATAGGGGTACAGAATATGGCTGTCTGCTTACAACAGTAATCAGGTGTCCTCCATTTAATGCAGATGTTGTGCTTGTTGCACAAAGCCACATATGCAGAAAGCGCATCACACTCATAATTCCAAAAATTAGTACTGTTGATCCACATCTTCTCACAAAATTCCTGTGGTGACACCTAGGAACATATTGCAATTGAGAATTAACAAGTATGAGGATTTTCTGTAATTAAAATAAACCAGTAATTAAGAGAAATAATACAGCCACAAGGGAAAAAATTGCTAGAAGTGTCTAAATTAAAACATATCTTTTTTGTCAGAACACTCATTCGGCAAAACATAAACTGCCAGAATATTCTGTGCTCATCGGTAGACGCAGAAGGCAGACCTAGTGAGCTTGTCACACTACTTACAAGAACTTTTCAGTATAGCCCTGTCACCTAGAAGTGAGAAATCTCAGCCAAACATTGCTGCTATACCTTCCATACAATCCTGCTGTGAATGAATTACTACTTATTACTCTGTTTCTGTGTCTGTAGGACCTGTTAGCCTATGCTACTGGGTCAAAATGCAGGTGCAACGTATCTTATTTCTGTTGGGTTGGTTTGCATAAATTTTAACAACATGTAAAAGTCAGATTTTATTTCATTCTGCCTGTTCACTACTGTGTTGCAGCCAAGTTCTCCCTGCGGTTTCAGCAAGTCTTCAAGCAGTCTCTCACTTCTGCCAAGAAGGTCGTTACACTGATGACTCTGTTACCTATCCTTGACCAGCTGCTTCCTGACAGAGAGTGCGCAGTATGCTCCATCCACTCTGGCTCTGCCACCATCTTGTACATGAAAAAAACCAAATTTCGTAATGGATGAACCAACCCCTTGAAAATGTTGATGATATGTCAGTTTTTGCTAAAAACCAGGAAAAGATGCACTATCAGAGTTCTCCTGGGAACGTATATGCAGTAGGAATTCTGACTCCTCAGATTTCCTTAAATTATTATAAAATGAGATATGTCAAAACAATTATGCAAAGCATTCTACTACTCACTGGTGCTACTCTATCTTCTAGGTTCCAAACCGCTAACCACTGCTCCCTCCCACTAAGTTTCTGAGGCAAATATCTATTAATTTTTGTATATAAAGAAACTACTTTAGATCCTTCCTTTCAGAAGACCTCCCTGCATTTTTTCTACCTCGGGAAATTGAGGAGAGGTCTCAGGAATTTGAAAGAAGGGGCTCAGCTGCGTGCAACACTTTTAACAGCATTTGTCTGTGATGAAAACCAAAGTGTAACACAGTAAGAACCAAGGGTGGAAAGGCAGAACAAAACGAAGTGAGCCAGAAATCTGAACACATCTATCTTTCAGGAAGAAAGGGCCACTTGAGAAATTGCTCCTTTTTATTTTTAATTAAGTGGGGGAAGTCAGTCAGACCTCAGGGATTTGGAGCTTCCTCATTTTCTGTTCTGGGAAGCAGCTGTGCTGCACTACCCACCTCTAGTGATAGTTTGCATGCTACAGCTATATCCCCATTAGAAAGTACAGTTTGTGGAAACAAATGATAATGATTTCTGTAAGAAAAGCTACAAAATTGTTAACATAATATTTGACTATATCAAAATTTTTAACTGAAAATTTCTTTAGTCCAATAAGTCCCCAACTGCATGAATCACTGTTGTGCGCAGCAGAAGCATGAGGTTTTCTGTTCTAGTGATCCACGTTAAGCATTTAATTAAAATAACACCTTTGGAATGTGTTTATCTTGACATGATGATCCGTTGTCTCTCCTTTGAGAATTGTCCATTAAATAATTTCAAAAAAACAGCATAATAGCACAGAGATCAATATAGATGTGTGTTTACAATGAGCAACATGACTAAAGTATTAAAGCCAACATGACAGAGGTATTAAAGCCATCCATTCCATTGTCAAATCATAAAAATAAGCAAAACATGAAAAATGTGCATGTATCTGTCACTCTTTTCTTAATTATACAGCTTTTATTAGATTTGCTCCTGCAATTTTTCCGATCATCATACTCACTTTCTTGTGACAAGGGATGAAAGTGCTTCTGTTTAACAGTTCCATACAGTATGAGCAATTATCTTCAGTACAGTTTCTTACTGGCCTCCTGGTTGTTACATCAAGTGATTTCTCGATTTCCCAACTCTTAATGAACATTTCCATTTCCTCCATATTTGTAATTATGGTCATATTTTGCATTTTCAGGTCATCACTAGGATCTCCATTACACACCCCTGGAGACAGAGCATCATATTCAAGCACAAACAAACATGCCACATATCTTCATTTGGGAAAGAAAAGTGCACTTGATAAGTTATAACCAACACCGCATCAGGCTCACCTGTACAACTTAGTCACCTGAGTTTATAAATTAAAGCAGCAGTATACCCACTGTGGTTCCAACTTCCTGGTTGTGATTTTACTTCTCAGCTCAATGGCTTAGTAAAGCAAGTAGATCATACAACACAACTCATGATACCTTTCACAGCAATTAACTTTTGAGAAAAGCTACTACGAAAATGCGCTGTTGAGTGCAGCAAATTCACTGACAAGGCACTAGATTCTGATCTCATTCACTGAATATCAGTTAGTTCCTCAGGAGTAACAGTAGATGGTTTTGAAATTAATTGCTCATCACTGATTATTTGACACTGTATTGAAATTTAATTGAACAATCTAAGTGCAAGAAGTTATGAAAATAATCTTTTTATGAATAAATTGCTTTATCTAGAGAAAATATTGTTCTTACTCAGTTTATTAATACAAAACCACTATAAAAAACAACCTTCCTAGACCCCTGACATTCATTGTCCACCTGAATTCATTATTGTAAGTATTCTATTGATTCATCGATTAAACAATATGATCACTTTAAGTGAGAACAAATGACTAATGCCAAAACTTTGATCTTCATACTGGTGTTTTACATTTCAGGTACTGATCAGGCAAAGTTCCTCTCTTGTTTTCACTTTCCTTCTGCACTGTTAAGCACATCCTAAGCCCTTGCCCTCATGCTTACAGCCCTGCAGTCTGATGCTCTCCAGGGTCCTTTGTTAGAACTGGACGAGCTCGGTGTGGCAGGCTGTTATTCTTTCAGACAGCATGGAGAAATACAGAAGATGGCATTTAAATAAGAAGCATTTTACAGTAGCACCACTTTCCAGTATTCTTAACTCTTCTGCTTTTTGCTGCAGATCACAAACTTCTGGCATTAGAATTTGTAAGGACATGCTACAGAACTGCAGAATCAATACAGCTTTAAAAATAAAGCAAATTTATTGCATAGTTCCACAATTTTTTCTAGGATGAGAGGAAGAAGATTGCAGAATCCCAGACAGGAACAAACAGCAGAGAACAGGAAAGAAGCGCTAAAGAAAGCTTCAGATTTTACTGCAAAATATCAGGTAGTGCCACACTTTTAAGCTAGGTTTGGATTTGTCTGCATTGTCTTCCTCTCTTTATCTTTTCATGACACAAAGAGGAGCTATTCTCTAAGTCTTCCTACATTTGACCTCATCTCATCCCACTCGTTCAGCATGCATAGAGAAGATGGCATGATACTGGGAAAAGATGCCGGGCCAGCCTTCACCTTCTCTCACTAGATCTAAGAGAACTTTCCTTTTGTTCAAGCAGAATATAGAAATTGATTTTAAAGACTTGGTTTGTTTATATTTATACTTAAAGCATGTCTGAATTGCTTCATTAGTTTTTAAAACTAAAAGTGGTTTAAAAGATTATAAAAAGTTCATTTTCTTTTTCGATGTGAAGTAGATTATGTAAAATTAAAAACCATCAGAAAATGAACATTTGTGATAAAATAATTTTGAATTACCTGCTTAGACTTTATATTATTCATACTCGCAGAATTATAAAAAGGCTTAAGAGAAGCCTGAAACCTGCTACATTTACTATCATTGTAATTCAAGACTGAGGCAACTCAGCACAGTTTTGGACCCTAGACCCAGCCTCAAGAGGTCTAAATACAGATTCTAAATTCACTATCCTCATAAGAATCAGACCCTTCTCAAGATACAACTTCTGTCCATATTTTCATAGCAATAAGCTGCTACTGTTAACATCAGACAGTTATTCTTTTCTCCATAATCACTGAAATACACTGGCACTACCTGAACTTCTTTAGCAGCCACTTCATTAAAAATTTTCTTTTTCTTTACTTGGTTTCAGCAATACTCTTAAAACAGGCAGAAATAAGTAAATGAGATAAGTAAATTTTTTTAAGTTATTTAGATACAATGTGCTGATCACTACTTGTTCTGCAAAGTACTTTATTAGCACACAGTGATTTCGAACAGAATGATTAATTTATTATTATTAACTGATAGTCTTTCACAGGCCCTCATATAGGATTGTCAGCATAGTTAATGAGCGTCACAAGGAGAGCTATAGGGACATCTGGTCACAGACACAAAAGGGAGCTGCAAATTTCAATTGGGAAGTTTTTGAATAAGAAGACAATTGCCATCATAGCCTCACCACAAAGTCCTTCCGTCTTCCTCGATGTGTTGGAGTGTAATCCATGCTGTATATCTATGATGCCTGTAACATGAGCCCACTTGATGCTAATACCAGCTGGGGTATTAACAACATACATTGCACCCGTATCCTGAATACTCAGTCCTTCTTTGGAAAACGGTAATGGTTGAATTACAGAATCCACGACTACCTAAAATAAACCAGACACATTTTAGAGACAAAGCCAGATTGCAATGATGTATTTTGTATGCATTTCTATTTTATAACAAAAGGTTTTTTTCGCAGCCTCTAACACATATAACAGTCACAGTGCTTAAATTAGAGAGCTTCCCTCCAGTGCTACTTCTAAAAACTGCAAATGAAGTAGGCATGAGGACAAAAAGATTTCTAATTAAGGAAATAATAAATCCTATTTATCATATATTGTATGATAAAAGAAAACCTCATTCCAATTATTCAAAGTCATCTGTTCTGACTTGTTACTGACTAGCAGGAAAACTAGCTTAAGTATTTATCACGTCTGGGGTTCTAGGGTTTCTGGAAGTATAGTCCCAGGTATAACTGCTTTTGCAGCTTCTTTAAAATCTCAAAAGAACTTTAAAGTGTCATTTTGGAAAAATGACATTCAAGTGAAGCATGGTACGAGAAATGTATATTGTTTTGCTTCTAGCATAGCATGAATTACTGGGAACCTGAACTGCAAAAGTAATCCTAATCCTATAATGTTTCATTTTAATTCTGATACATCACATTCTACAACAGAATAACTTTCCAGCTATTTTTTAAGAGTACACACACTGCTGATATATACTTACTTTTCTTGCTAAACGATTGATAAGTATTTGACATGTGTGTGTTGTGACATTCAGTTTCTTGAAACAGAGCCCTGAGGTGTTTGCAGGTGGCACCTTGAAAGAAAAGTGACAAACAAGTTAATTACTATCATTTTTCTAATTCTGTGCCAGTGCTATTGGAATTTTTTAATATTAATTAAATAGTATTTTTTAATATTAATGCATTTTATAATTAGCAAAATAAGTAAGTACTTACTAGTTTTCTTATTGAATTTGCACTCTGGAAAACAAAAATAAATTAGAAGTGCAATAATAATCAGCAGCATTTTATTTAGCAAAAAAATTACTATTTTCTTTGTCTTTAATGTTCTACAATCAGCTAAATAATTAAATTAAATTAATATATTCTTTACAAATAATAAAAAATACACTTTCCAGCAAATTCTGTGCATATGCCAAAAGGCTGTTTCAAAAAATATCTCTTGAAGAGCTAAACACACAGACTTCTAAAGCTCTTCTGCATATGTATTCTGCATTCCCAACTCTAGACTGCAACCAGGAAATGAGAGAGCAATTTAATAGAAAACGCCTAAAACAATGCAAGACTCTTGGCTTTAATAGTCTCAAAGTTCAAATGTACAGTTACCCAGTGAGAGTAAATAAGAGGGATGGGAAGGAGAGAAGCCTGTTTAAGCCCCTCATCACTGACTGGTATATCCACAAACCAAAGATGGACTCAATCCAGTTGCTCAAAGGCTGCATAAATTAGGACTGTGGACAATGTGAAGGAAATATTTGTACAGAATCTAAGGACGAGACTGACCTGACCTAAACCAGCAATCTAAAAATAAGGTGGTCAGATCCCCTCTGTAGACAAGTTAGACAACTACAAAGAACAACTCATCACAAAGCCATTAATACTTTCCTAAAATAACTACAAAATATAATTTTTGACTATTAAAAATATTTTTGTATTTTGACCATATTGTAAAGTATAAATTCAAGGTCACAGGAACACTTCTGTGTGGAGAACCTGAAAGGAGACATGCATATTCAAAAGTTATGTCTCTTATGATAATTTAAAAGGAAGTTACATTTGAATTTCCTTATAACACAACAATTAGTATTTAACTCAAGATAAAATTCTTTTATCTAGACAGCATTATTAAGCATGCTCCTTGAAAATTAAATAACTTGGCATTTTTCATTTAGTATGGGTTTTATGTATAAATTTTAATTGACATATTTTTGCAGAATTTCAAACCTATAGGACAAAAATTCAAGGAACAATTATAATTATTGCATGAATTCAAGAATCTTACCTGATTAGCAGGACATTTTTCAATATGTGCAACAATAATTTCTCCTGGTAACTTGACTAAAACATAGGAAGCCATATTACAGAGGGCTATGTTGTTTCCATCAAATGTAATAACACTCAGTTCAGACAGTACAGAACACTGACCTAAAAAAGAACTGTCATTTAATGAGGTTACCACAAAACTGAATACAGGGCATTTCTAAAAACTTTCAGTTCTAACATTGTTTGCTTTTGCATATACATTCATAGATAGGTAGTTAGATAGATGACCTTGTTCTGCAGACAGCATTTTCAGCCATAAGCAGAAGTGTTTAGGTTACTCGGTGGAAATACCTTAACCTGCTTCTGTGTGCCCAGGGTAGGGGAGAATGTTTAAATTGGTGAAAATTTTCACTTAAGTCAATGTTTTACAGGCAAGGTCAATGAATCTGCACAGTGTGAGATAAAATATATGCATAAATATATATATATATATTTGAAATACTGACTAGGGACTTATCTGTCTTATCTTGAAACAAATATAAAGTGCAATATTGGTTTCGTTAATGCTACAAGGTTTTAAATATTACTTGTCTTTAGCCTTTTTGCTCCCTCTGCAGACATTCATCCACCAGTTTCTGCCATTTCTAAGCGTGAATAAAAACTGCAATTAGAGCTAAATGAAATATGAGGGCTCTGTCTTTCAGAAAATCTAGTATTTAATTTAATTTTCTTCATGAAATGTTGAAATCTTAACATTTCTACTGATAAAAATGCTGAAAAGTCTCAGCTGACAAATATTGGTGTTCAGGCTGCAGATGTCATTTCAATGTTTTCATTAAAAAGATATATTTTGCTTCTCCTGGATGTCAATTCAAAGATACCAAAACATTCAGAATATTTCATTCTGCTTTGCTGATAAATGCCCCTTTTTAATTCATTCCACTATTTAACCTCTTATTCCCATTGCAATAACCCTTTATTTTATTAATCGAAATGCACAGATCAAGGCTCCATGTTTTATTTAAAAATAAAACAGCGACTTACAGGGACATTCCCATTCCGGACAACAGCTATCAGTGTTAACTTGAACAGGCATTCCTCGAAAACCACAATCTGGCTTCAGCACATCCTTAGGGCAGTTCCTTGACAGATTGTATAACATCCAACCCATATTAACACATACATACTGGCTACATTTGTCAACAGGTTCAAGGTACCTCGGCTGTCATGTAAGGAAAAAACAACCAGAGTCAACTTTAACTTCATTGGCGTTATAAGTCCAAGCAATTACTTGTCCATCTCCCAGCTCTGAGAGAGATTCACCACATCTACCTGCTCCTCACTGGCTATTTTGGAATGACTTGCATGTGTGTGGTAGTATCCAGTGACAACGATGCATGTCCATTCACTCACACCCTTCCTGTTCCACCCAGCTTTGGTGGAATACCCTATGTAAAGCATTATGCATTGAGGCTACACGTTATAATCAGTAATAATCTGAAGCCTTTCAAGAAACATGCATTCCCATCATTTTAAACCCCATGACAAAGAAACAAATGGAAAAAGGAAAGCCAGGGTGAGATTATGCAGAAACACCAAAATTCCAAGGATTACGCCTTTTTCTGCACCTCAGAAAAATATTTAGCTATCTAGAACAACAACATGGCTTAAAAGCCTTTTTTTTTTTTCAAAGCAATACATTCAAGTTGCAGAATATATCAGGGCAGTGTAAGAGCAGCAATAAAACTATTCTCTAAAAATAACTGAGAATTTTTTTAAAAGTAAATGAAATAGAAAATAGGAAATATTTTAAATCTCTGATATTAAATATGTAGACTAACAGAATGGACTGAAAATTAATATATATTTTAACATGTAGGGGCAAGTAAGACTGATCATACCACACACTCAGAAGGTGTAGACATCAGTGTATGCATCATCGTGCCAAAGTAAGCCTTGTCAGCTACAGCCGTCGCTTCTGAAGAGGAAGGCAGAGACATTCCACCACTAGAATGAGACAGATCTATTACAGTTCTGGTTTGCAGCTCTGTGGCCTCCGTTACACTAAAGTAAGGTGTTACGGGTTTCTGTGTTGGGATTTTGGACATATCTGATGTCGTTACACCCAGGACTCCAGAAACAGAGATATTTTTAACTGAGGTTGTATTTCTTGAAAAAAGCAAACTCTGAACTGCAGTTACTGGCAAATAAGGTGGGGAAGATTTGTCAGTTGTGGTTGTCTTCGTCTTGGTAGGATTTATTTGCTCTTGTGAAGTCTGACCACCTTCTGAAATATCCATAGTTTTTTCAAATGAAGTTGTGTATTCAACTTCTGATGCTATGTAGGAGGTACCCTTCATCTGTGATAATGGACTTGTAGTACCAGTTGTTTTCATTATGTTAATCTTTGGAGTTTCTCTAGAGCTCTGTGAAACTTGAGTTACAGCAGTTGTAAAAAAAGATTTTTGTGCTTCTATGGTGGTAGGAACTGAAGCTGAAGCCATATAAAAATCCAAATTGACAACAAAAGAATCAGTGGTTTTTGTAGTAATCCTAGAGGCTAGGGTAGTGCCTGAAGTAACTAATAAACTGGCTGAAGAACTAGGCAACATTTTTGCAAAAATATAAGGCGCTTTTGAGGATGTAGCATTCACTGTTGTGTTCGTGATCATTGGTGTAGTGGATTGAGTGATGATTCCAGCTGATATGACTGATATTTTTCCATCTTCTTCTGAAGAACTTACCGAAGAACTCTGCTTTCCTAGAGAAACATTAGAGATAGGAGTGGTCTTAGGAGGAGGTGAAAGCATAGAGGTCTGGCTTTCTAAAGTGATGTCAGAAGTTGCAGGCATTAGTAAAGAGGGCATTACAACAGATGTTTTTAGTGCAGCTGAAAAGTTGGTAGAGAGACTTATTTTTAAAGTGAATTTAGAAAAATTCACAGAAGTTGCAACACCTATAATTGGAATTTTTGAAGTTCCTTGTGTATCTAGAGATGAAACTGATGCTTGGGTAGCACTTATATTTTGTGTTAGTGATGATGTGCTACTGACTATGGGAATAAATGAAGAACTTGTAGTCTGAGATGTCACATATGATGGTACTGACGTTGATAACAAGGTTGTAAATAAAGATAATGACCTTGTAAAAGAAGGATCTTTGGAAATGAAAGTACCTGAACTTTGAGCCACAGGGTCAGTTTTCAATTCTGTATCTGAACTTTTTGGGTACTCTCTAAGCTCTGAAGTGGTTGTTATTGTAGCATTTAGAGGTAATACCAATGTCCTGAGAGGGAAGACTGTAGACATAATGGATTTCATTGGCTTTTTAGAAATGGATGACAATGAAAAGAAATCAGTGTTCATTATCTGCGTATTTTCTGTGGAGGCTTTACTTACTACAGACCTATCAAAGATTGTTGAATTGACTGGAGGAGTGGAAGCACCAGAAGGTACTGTATAAAGACTTTTGGAGGTAACCATGCCACCTGCTATAGCTTTGGGCTTCAGGGAGGTAAACAGAGAATGCACTGGTATAGATACTGTGCATGTTGCAGGACTTGAAGAAGCATTTTTAGGGATTTGGGAAACAACTTGAGGTGAAGATACAGTCATTATTGGCAGAGCAGCAGAAATACTGCCCTCTTTTAATGGAGATGTCTGCTCAGGAGCAGTCACTGAAATTTGCGCTGAAGATGAAAATGGCTTTGGAGGAAAACTAGTTGAAGAACTAGCATTTAATGACTTCAGAGAAGTTTTAGACAAGGGTTTTGCTGTTTTGAAATACGAAACTGTGATTAATTGAGGAAAACTTGTCTCAGAGCTAGAAAAGCTAGTAGTCATAGGAATTTGAGGAGCAGTTGAAGTCAATGCAGAAACGGGTGTTGGGTAAACTGCAGTTTGAGTAACACCAGACCTAGCTTGAACAGACAAAGCGGATACAGGAGAAGTAGATGTGCTTAGTGTCAATCGTGGACCTAGAAGAAATACAGGCCTTGTGAAAGTTGCTCTGTCAGCCAGCAAGGCAGACAAAGACACTTCAGAGTGTATTTCTGCTCCCTTAGAATGACTTACTGAAGGACTCCTACTCTTCCCAATCCCTGCAGACAGCTGAGAAGTGACAAAAGATATCTTGGAGGATAAAGTTGTTAGTGCTGAGGAAGGTCGAACTGTTCCTAGCTGAGCGGTTGATGTTTCGAGTGAAAATGGAACTACCACTACGGAAGTGGGTGTTAATACTGCAGAATGTGTTGGAATAGGACTGGCACTGAGCAGGGTTGTTGGAGTTGTTATTGTAATGGGTAAGGTTATAGATGCATTAGAGCGGGCAGTATGTGATGTGACTGCTGAGGCTTGAAGAAGGATTGGAAAATCTGTTGAAGGGATGGGTTTGGAAAGGGCAGTAGGGCTGGCTGTGCTGTGAAGTACATCAGAAGGCTCCACTGTACTTGGTAATGAAAATGTTGAATAGGTGGCTGCATTAGATGCTTCCAATGAATAAAAGTCTGTAATGGATTGTGCCGACATATTCATTCCCCGCGGAGCTGTGTTTGTATTCATGGTTATTTTGTCTGTCACACTGACGTGAGCTGATTCATTCCCTGAAGTAACAAATAAAGGAGGTGTCTGAGGAAATCTCTCTGTGGTAGCATCCGTGTGAGAGATTAACAGTGAAGGTTTCAGTCTGATTCCTGATTCTGTGGGTGTCACAGGAATGCCTAAAAGGAAAAATGTGTGTTAAACTGTCTTTTATGTATTATTAGTAAAGAAAAATAGCAAATCTATCTCTGCTCCCCATTTAAGTATCAAACCCCATTTAAATATTAGCAAATCAGATCTTGCCAATGGTTTCTGGTCATGATGACTTTGAGGAACTCAGCTGACTCAAAATGTTTTCTTATTTTCTCTGCAAATTAAGTAGTTAATTTTTTATTATTGGTGAAAACCTTGATTTTGCAGAGCAGTTTTGAAGCAACAAAGCAATTCCATAGAAACTTCAGTAAATCCAAAATAGTAAAATATTTGAAATAAATACATTACATCATTAGAAGATAGTATACTATACAAGATAACTTTGTACAAGCAAATATCAAGCATAATGTATTTAATTCAAATTTTGTACAATAAAATAAGATACAGTCTTAAAATGCAATTTGAATGTTAAAGTAATACTTTATCCCCCAAAATAAGCAAATTATGTGGTATCTTTACACACCAGAAATTATGAAACAGATGAGCTGAATTTTTTAGTGATGTGTCATTCTCTGAAAAGACTGAACTTTTTGCCACATCTCTGTGTCTTTCATCTGGGATCTCTCCCTTACAGATATGTAATATACAGCATTATACAGTTAAATATAGTTGCTCTGAGTATAACAATCACAAAAGGTTATATATAACCCACTATTAGAGAAATACAAGAATTAGACTTAAAATATAACTTGTTTGAAGTTGGATGATTTTGGATGATTGAAAATGGAGTCTATGTCCCAGAGAGACTATCTTCAACAGAAAGATGTTCTGAGAAAACATTTAATTTTAAAAAATGTACATTTGATTAATCCTTTCCTGGGATCTCTAGAGTAATATGTAAGAGTAGACCAACATAATAAAGTATACTTACAGTCTTCTGGATAAACACATCTAAGTGTGACCTCATCAAGGATCATGTTTTTGGGACAGTATGGCATGCATCCTTCAACCCTTTAAAATATTGCATAGTCAACTTTAAAGCCACAGTAGAAGGAAAAGTTAATTTTAAATTATTTTACTTTGGTTAAACAAACCATTAGAATGTCTTATCAGAGTTCTGAAAACTTTCCAATGAAATGATGGACATAGCATTTTGAGGCATTTCAAGGTCAAAAAGTTATTGAGCAGCATAATTCTATTTCTAAGCTGTTAATTAAGTATTTGCGTAGGCTGATGAACATGATAGCTTTGGATCATTCTGCTTCCACAACCAGGTGGAAGTTTAGATCCTTAAACAGGAAGGTTTTCAACAGAATGATGAACTTCTCTACAAGACTGTTGTTTTACCCAGATATGTTCATTTTTTATATTAAAATATTTAGACTGATTCTATAAAGCCTTTTTCTTGTGTCCTTTCAACATTGGAGAATGCAGACAAATCACTGTATTCCCACGCCTTTTTTCATGCTGGGGGGACTCTTCAATAGGAAAATCCTTACATTAACAACCAGTGATCCCATAAGGAAAAAGCTGAGAATACCAACTGATAAAATTAGTAATATTAATAGTATTGCTAATCACAAATTGCATATGCCTAGGGAGTCTGAAATTTAAAATATCCTTTCTTTTCCACCACATTCTGCCTTGAGCTTTTAGGCATTTTTCCTTTTAGTTTACTGTGGTTTCACAGAGGTCAGGGGAGAACCATGGAAACAGGAAATCTGTTTACTAAATCACAAGGTAACATCACGCCTCTGAAATCCCTCTCTTCAAGTCGATGGGCATCTCCCAGTATGGAAGTTCCCTCTTCTTACAGGAGAGGGCGTATTCCTCCCTTATTATTCCTGCAGTTTTTGATCTCTGTCATGTAAACACCAGAAAGATGAAGTTGTTTTAGCATCATGGTATGCTGGTTTAGGATGCAACTATAAACCCATAGAAGGAAATAGCCTTCATTTAATTTAATAGCTTTCTACTTAACCACTATCAGAAGCTAATCCTCTGGGCTAAATACAAACCCTCTTATTCTAGTGCTGGAAATCACATGTTAATGGGAATACAAACTGTGGGAAAAGAGAGGCTTGTAACAAATGTTTTCATATTACTTGTAAGAGTTTCTCATAAGAGTGACATTGAAATCTGGATAGTAAAAATAAATGGATATTGCAGCAGCAGTAATTTTCAGAAAGCATGTGGTATGCTTATTACGAAAAACAATACAGTAGCAATATGAGATTAATTTTACTTACAGAGGAAGAAATTTACATGCTATTCCTTCAGGATCACTACATGTCTTAAAACAAGGATTAGCACAAGATTCATATCGCCACTCACACATCCTTCTGTAAGGCACAGAAGCACTGAGTTCTGAGAAGGAAAGAAAGGGTATTATTTATTGATTTTATAGTCAATAAACAATATATTTACAGCCTTTTCTATAACATACATTGGGATTTTCAGATAAATGAAAACATGAAAACCAAGTAGAGAAATACTTCAGAACTTTCAAAAAGGTGAGATTTTGTTCAGTTTCAAGTATTTTAAATTCATTCAAGCTAGAAGACACTTCAAGCTTTGACGAGAAAAATAGCTATTCAGTTTTAGAATATGCTCTGTTTCAAAACCTAAAAGATCAGTTAAACATAGTGAAGATACTGTTGGTTGCAGATGCAATACAGCTACCCAACTGATTTCAAAGAATAGATATCTATAGATTACTAATGAGATATTAACATACATCATTTTGTGACATGCCACTTTCTTTTTGAAAGAGTAAACCAGCGAAAATGTAGTTCAAAGATAAAGTGACTCATATCTGCAAAAATTAGAAAATAATAGCATTTTGAGATGGAATGGAAGACAAAGAGAGTAATTAAAAATAGGATAAAATGTTTGTTACTATAGCTGATGAAAGACAAGAAAGAAAGAAAGTGCTCTGAAGGCAAGCAGAAAAAGAATGTTTATCCCTAGGGATTATGCAAAATTTACCTTCAATACGAAAGCTACTGAAATGTTTGAATTCTTCTGAATCATCGTACTTTTCCACTTTAACACTGGATGAGGTGAGAATGATGAAAAAGCCTTTTTTACTGTGCAGTTCGAAGGCACTGAGCCCTGGACTCCAGAGACCCTGGTGATGGAAGAAGGTGGCTCGTCTCTGAAAGGAGGCACTTGCCTGCCACTGCTCCAACCCAACGGTTTCATTGTCATGTACATACAGAAAGTAGTTTGGTCTTTCAGCAGATTCAAAGGAAACAAGAGATAGAGCTTCCAGAGAAGAAAAAAAAATAATAAAGATAATGTGATTTTCAAAGAAAACAATTTATAATTGAGATTAAATCCTATATATTGACTGTTAAGTGGCTCCTTTTAAAAACTTGCTTTTCGCAAAAAAAAAAAAAAAAAAATTCGGCTTTAGGTTGCACAAAAGAGTTAGAAATGCGGTGCAGGACCTAAAAGAGATTTCAAATGATCATATAATCCAGAACCACCAGGGAGTTAATCAGTTAGATCAAAACTTCATTCAGCCTACTGCTACTAACCTTCAAAAATGATTCATAAGCAGTCTCAGACTGGAACTTGCATATCTTGGGAGTTTTTCTCAAGTTTGGACAAATGTCTGACAGCTTAGCAGTGCCAAAAGTTCATTAGTAAATAATATCACATTGTAAGAACATTGAGGTCAGGCTTTTTTTATATACAGTCATATCCAGAAATACAGTAAGAAAATCTATGGCCAGCTAAGAGACTTGACCTCTATTTGCTCTACCACAAATCAAAAGTGAAAAAAATTCTCTGAAAATGTAAGCATTTATAAGAAGATTGACTTAGTAGTTGATTTTCAACTTGAATAAGGTCTTGAAGTTCTTCATTCTAGGGGAATACTATCTTATCTCTCATTTCTATATGAAAGTCACCTGTGTATTGCACAGATATAATGAATGTTTTACTTCCACTTTACATGGGGAATTGACAAGACTGAATTAATTCTTCTGTTGTATGTATTTTTCATTTCAAAATCACATCTAAAAACCTAATTTCCACATGGCAATAAACACTCAAATGTTTGTAAACTTAGTTTGAAATTCTTCTGTGGAGACAGCCCTTCTTTATGTTGATTTTTGAGGGCTTGTGATTTTTTTCAACAAATTAAATTATTTGAGAAAGCAATGACAAAATCTTTATTGACTTAATTGGCACAAACTTCATATATGTGAAGAAAGAAAAATAATTACAGAAGGGAAAATATTTAAACATTTATTTTTGTTGTATAGTTTGGGTAAGTCTCTCATAAGTGAAAAATAGAGCTTAGGATTCAGCTGTTCACCTAAGAAACTACTTTATACATTGCATAGATATACTGCTTGTTAACAATGCAGAAATAGATTGATCATTCTAAGTTGCACATTTTCTAGGTCAGGAAAAGTAACAAATAAGGTGAAAACATAAAGTAGAACCGATTTTACTGGAGACAAAAATATCCCGCATTGACCTTCAGTGTCGATATTTGCTAGATACTTGTGTAAAATTCACTGGTTTCCAGTTATATAAACTAACTGGATTTTTTCATGAAATTATTCTGTCTTGTAATTATTATTTCTAAAACAATTTTTGAAAAGTCAACTTTAAAGCTGCAAGTGAGGTTTCCTAATATTAAAAAAAACCTAAAAATTAAATCACTCCTTCATTTTTAAATTGGCCACTTACTCCAGTAACTAAAAATATCTAGAATATTTTAGGACATTTGGAAGATGCAGCAAAAATCATTCATATAGTTGGAGATTTATATCTCGCCATTAGCAAAACTGCTGAGAATACTTACATAAATCTTTGTCTTTGAAAAGACCTGGAGTTATCATGAAACTGAAAATTACATTTCTGTGTGCTCCACTTCTAGGCAGGGGAAATATCCTTCTGCTGGATACATTAGCCCCTATAATTGTGTCATTCACTCCAAAACTTGCCAAAATATAGGGTCCTTCACCAAGACCTAAGGGAAGAAAAATCAAATAGAAAAATAAAAATAGTCATCACATAACATACAAAACTTAAGTCTTAAGTTTATCTTGGTTCCACTTGGTAGTGGAAACATGCATAACTCTGTCCTTGACCTTAACCCTGGCAGGAAGCTAAGCACCACACACCTGGTCACTCACCCCACATCTCACGAAAGAAGTAGAGGGGAAGAACTGAAAAAACCTCATGGCTGAAGATAAAGACAGACACATAATGGTTTGGTTTGAGTTTTGTTTATAGAGAAATAAGGAAAAACGAAACAACAAAAAAAAAATTGCAAGAAAAGTGACGAAAAAACCAAAATTTTTCACCACCAACTGACCACTATGTAGGTGGACCCTAAGCAATGCTAGCCCCAGCAAACTTCCCCTCTGATTTCTGCTGCTGAACACAACACCATGTGTTCTGCAACATCCCTTTTGTCAGTTGGGGTCAGCTGCCCCAACTCTGTCCCCTCTGACTTCTTGTGCATCCCCAGCTTGCCTACTGGTAGATCAGCATGAGAACTGGGAATAGTCTTGATCTATGTAAGCAGTAGTTAAAACCCCACTGTCATCACAAATACGAAATATGTTATTAAATTAATGTTAACTATATGAAGAAAATTAGCCAAAACTAGTACTCCTTCCTGCTTTTTCATAGAATTATAGAATAATTAAGGTCAGAAAAGACCTTTAAGATCATCCGGTTCAACCATCAACCTATCACTATCATGACGTGCACCATCAAAACCATGTCCTCAAAACTTTGTGAGTAAGATAAAATTCCCTATTACAAAGTAATTGTGGAAAGTCAGCCATACCTAGCATGATCTACATGCTACTACTGTACTAGGCCAGACAGGAGGAGAAAGAAACATCTTTATAATGATGCTCATTATAGGATGCAAGTCATCCCAGTAAACAAAAAGATACTCTAAAAGTCAGATTCATGTCATTGCATTTAGTCACGTTTCCCTTTTCAGTATCTATTGCTCCCTACAAAGCACATGCACAGTATCCAAATATTAGAGCAGATGACACAGGAATTTATTCTGTTAAATGAATACCACTCTCATTTTAAGGTACTGTTCTTTTTACAGTACAGTATTGTGAGATTTGTGCATAAAATCCCGTAGCCTATCAATGTCCAAATGTTGTAGGTCCCAGCTCTGAAATTTACGGTACAAACACAAGGTAACATCCTTCTGGAGCTTCTCCCTGACTGCTACCATATGTTGTAGGATGATGGATCAATCCACCCCCCATATGCAGATTATGCAGTTATTAATGGAGACGTTAGGGATTACTAGGATCATTCAACACAGCTGGACCACTAATCTTCACTTGTTAAAAATAAAAGCAATATTAAAACTACATACATCAAGGCAAAGAAAGAGCCCATAAATTAACTGAGTTTTTTAGACAGGAATATCAAATACTACATACCTTGGTTGTAATATTCACAGTCATAAGCTAAAAGAAAAAGAAAACAAGCATATTATTATTATTATTACTACAAAGTAACAAGAGAATTCGTGCATATCTGCATCCTAAAAATGTAAAGCTCACTTTCAGCAGAGGAAGTTTCATGTCGCACAAGATATTTCTGTCAGTGATTTTATTTCCTTAGACTTCTGTTCAGTGACAGCAGACCTGAAGCAGGAATTATTCTACGGCCAAGACCCTTTCTTGCTGTCAATGAAAAGAAGAATGAACTGGATCTCTTTGCAGCCCTATACAGAAAACTGGACATCCACCAGTGCCTTTCCCACAGTCTCTGCACAAACACATCCTGAGTACAGCCAGCCCTTCCCAGCAAGACAGTAAATTTGGGTGTATAAGGATGACACAGCTAACACAGAGACAGCTTGAGAGATGTGAACTGTGTTTATTATCCCCCTGCTTCCATCATATTTGTATAATTGGGCAGAAAATAGCCAGAGATGCCTCCCAGCTGAGCTCTGGTGCGTGGCCAGCCCAGGTACATACCACAGAGCAAAGGAGATCGCCAGTGAATTGCTGCTCCTTGCTGGCAGCACTTGTGGGCATAAGCTGCGATACTGGTACACAGACACTCGCAGTCCCCACCAAGATTGCAGTTGCATGTATCTGTGTGACAATTTTTGATAAAAGAAGTCACATCAATCTACAGGGGGGAAAAAAGAAGAAAAATAGGTGACTTAATTGCATGAGCTGTACAAATTTCTCTTGCCGTATTTTCAGCAGGAGTTTTACTTCTGGACTGACTGAAAGAATTAAACATAAAAATAAGGTATTTTTCAAAGTCTGGGCATATTCCTACACAAAAAGTATACTTCAAATGGTCGGTTTGTACCTAAGTTACAGGTCAAAAGAAAAATTCAGTCAGGGACTACTAACATTCTTGTCCACACACCTGCTGTTCATCGGCTGTTAAAGAATTATTGAAGCTGGCAGTTCTGCTTTCATAAGGCAAATACTGCCATCTGTAGTCATCCTGTCAGTTTTGCATGAACAGCAACAAAATCAGAGCTGCAACTCTGATTACCAATTTATTAAAGTAATAAGTTGTAGAGGGGATTTTTCCCAGGGAAAGAAAGTTTAAGACCACTGGTGACATTGGGCAGAAAAAAAAATATTTCTTTTATCACTTATCAAGATTTTAATATAATTTGCCCACAAAACTTCATTAGATCAGAAACCCACACTCTCACTCTAAAATCCTATCACAGTATTTCATGGTTGTACGTGATACACTATTTCTTGAGTTTAAATCATCATTTTTGTAATATTGAGCAATATTTCCAAAACAGTATTCTTACTCAACACATGGAATGTTTAAAGCAATGCTTTTCTTCAGTTTAGTCTCTGGTTGAGCTCAGTTGTAAAGCACTCAAATGGCACACGTCAGATTACAGAAATACCATCCCAGTAACAAAGCAGCACTTATCTAACACGAAGACAGCTTCTCAGCTGGCAGCTGCTAGAAGCTGGCACGGACCAGATCAAGTGCAGAGAGATGGTATTGTGCTTTCATTCTTTTTCTTGTTTTGAAAACAGGGATACCCCTGGGGACATGGGGGACACACATGAGAATTAGCTCCATTGAAAATGGCAGTAGTAGCTTTGTAGGAATCACCAAACAGCAAACTGGCCCCCAAGACCTCAACCTGTCTCTCATGCCTGAGTAACAGCAGCTCTCCATGGGTCAGCAATATCCTGCTCTTGTGACAAACTGGGAGCCTTGGGCCAAAGGTCCTGCTGAGTTCAGGAATTATGAGGAAGCCCTTTTTTCTGCAAGTCTTCAGGTTCCTCAGACCCTGTTGAATTCAGTGCTTATCTGGACAACTGCAATCCTCCAGTTGCTGCCAGCCAGAGATGCAAGATTTTGTCTCCCTGAAAACTGGGCATTGCAGCCTGAGTTGAACTCCAAGGCCACCCGTCCCACAGGCAGGAGCTTGCCTGCATGCACTGCAGGATCTTCAACCACTCACACAGCAGGAGCAACAAAAAGCAACAAAAAGCCCACATCTATTTTTTCTGTTCTTTCCATGCCCCCAGTGTCAGTATCTGCCTGGGCTTTTTTCTCGGCACCCAGTTCCCCACCCCACAGTCAGCTGCACTTGCCCTTGATAGGAGGTTCCTTTACATTACATTTGCAGGAGCTGTACTTTCACATGCTGATTGATAGGTTCTAAAAACACATGATAGATGTTTGCTTTACAGACTGTCCCATACAAGATAGATATGTACATGTGGAAATATTTGATTGCTAATTAAATTACATGTTTTGCACCTGGCATAGATTTTTTAACATAGTTATGCTAAATTTTTGGCATAATATTTGCAAATTCTAATCACAACATGGATATAGAAAATTAATGTTCAAGAGAAAAGGTCTTTTTAAGTTGCTAGAGTAATACAGTTTCTTAAAAACTCTCAAAAATTCCATTTTTATTTATTATTTGCCACTTTGAAAATACACTCATCACTATGTTCTCAGGCACATGATCAGAAAATTCTTTACATAGTAACTTAAGTCAACATTAATAAATCTCTTGAGTTAAGCTACTGCAACCTCCTACACAGGCAAATTCCTAATCATGTTGATGTCCAGCTTCAGTCCTGAAAGTCAAGAGGTTCAGCTGGGACAGCTAATGACCTCATTTAGTATTAATAATCATGAAGAAAGTAAGAGACTGAGATGAAATGTCTTACTGGTTCTTGTTTGCACAGGTGTAAAGAACCACCTAAATACCATCGGGAGGCTAAAATTTGAAATAGGGAAAAGTGTATAAAGCAGGTCTTGCATTGATAATGGATGGATTAAAACGCAATAGAAGACTACCACACAAACTCTTGCTGTCCTCATCTTGTCTAGACTGAACTGAAGGACATTCGTGTAACTCAAGCCCCAGGCTCAGCCAGGTATTGGGAAAACAAGGACACCAAACTTTAGAGTTTTGATAAAACCAGATGATAAGCTGCCAAACAATTAAAAATACCATTGGCTCTGAAGCTGAAATCTTGCTCTCTCATATTTCTTTCTATATAGAGCAGAACACTTAACAAAATAAAACCATTTGAGCTAAGCTGTAGGTTCATTGCACATACACTTACTTTAGAGTCCTTCAATTTATACAAATTTACGATTTATAAAAATTTAGCTACCTATATAGATAAAAGGCGTAAATAAAACCTAGAGAATACAACCTTGATTATTCAGTTGACTAACTCACAACTCTGTTACCACTATTATGTTTAGATTCCAGTCTTGAAAGGAACAAGGAACTCTGCACAAACATAGCCCACCCACACAGAGATATTTGCAGGAATTTACTCTGTATCCTCACATTCAGACTGAGGGTAATGGCAAGAAGAAATTAATTACTGGAATTTTATTATTTTCATGACAGCAGATCTTGGATATTTAATAAACTTACCACATTGCGACAAGGTGCAAAAAGATCACTGTATAAAATTGAGCATTCCTTTTTGGCATAAGGGAACTTGCTCTGATGTACTTCACATGGTCTCAGTGTTTCATTTGGGCTCTTGCACTTGAAAACAAGGAAGAACACCACAAATATTTTATAGGTAGCTGTGTTTATCAGGTACACCACAATATTATATAATTCAATACTTGCATAATCAGAAAACAAAAAATTTAAATGCTATCTTTTTCATCTTCTTTCCCTGATTTGTTGTTATAACTGAAAACATTTGCACAAAAAAGAATCTTTGTGTTTCGTTCTAAAGCACTAAAATGTTCCTGCTGTCTGCTCAATGCATAAAGACAAAATGTTTTCTTTGTGACACATTATAATCATTACCAGAGCAACCAACTGTAACATCGCAAACAAGTACATGGTCCAAATCCATCCTGGGTGGTTTTGCACTGACTTTAAATGGAGTCATACTACAGATGGCTTTAGCCCTGCAAGTTCAAATAAAGAAGCAGTGGTAGGAAGGGAGCAACTCATTTAAAAAAATAGAGTCAAAGATCATAATGATAACTCAAAAATGGCTGAGGTACAACAACATCACTTAAAGGATCTCTTCAAAAAGAAAAACAAAAGAACAGAAAAATACAGGAAAGGGACATTCAGCTCAGAGAACACAAGTTCATCCAAAACCAGGCTGTCTTGGTGCAGCAGGGAAGGTGGGTGTAATGCACCAGGAGGGTATGACTATGAATCCACAGGCATCATCGGGGTGTCCCCCAGCAGCCTCAGCTGCAGTGCAGTCACCCACCTGTGCTGCCCTCCTGTGCAGTTGCTCAGACACTGCTGTGAGGGAAATGTGCGGCCAATCCCAGGAAGGAGAAGCCCTGGAAGCATCTCATGCTTCACAGTGCTAATACAAGAACGTTTCCCAGTAGCAGAGCTGGGTTTTAGGCCTCCAGCTATTAAATACTTCTTTACAGTATTCAGATTTTTCAGAAATGGTGACCAGGATACACCTCTACAAAGGCCAAAGGTCCTTTCTGAAAAAATCCCTAAGGCCTACTGTGGGGGCAGATGAAGTGTCAAGTCTGTCTGAGCACAGCCTACCGGCAAGACCAAGGTCGAACTTAGATCCTGAATGCTCTGGCAGACACAGGCATCAGGAGATTACATGAGATTTTATAAATATATATCTCCACCAAAAGGTAAGGTGAAAGTCTGGGCTGCATAAGCAAAAGTTATAACATCCTACAAGTTAATATGCTGTGGAAACACTATACACCTTTTTAAGGGAGCCGCTGAACTGATAAATTGAAAAAGTCACAGACTTCATACAGAATATTTACACATTTGTTTATGTACAACCTCCTAGATGAGCAGTATCATACTACACATTTTTTTAAGCCTTGTTTGCTTACAAAATTTAAATGTTTTATGTAGAATAAAATATATCTGAATGGAGATACTGAGGCAGAGAAGCCTCAAAATCTCTATTCCAAAGCATTCTTTCATAAGATGAGAAACATTTAGTCAATTTCCTGCTGTGTCAAGGAGAGAACAGATTAAAATCTGGTCCTGACAGACATCCAAAGGGAGTGCTTTACAAATAATGGTTTTTAAGGGGGTCCACAAGACTATAAAACTTTGCATCTCAGCACAAATTAATGAAATACCTATTCTCCCGTGTTATAAATCAGAGTTGCGGTCATCCGCTCTCTACAGCCTCCTCCTCCCTTCTCCTCAGAAACCAAGTTTCCATACTGGGTTGTGCCTGTTGCCGGCTCTGAGCCTTTTCTGCCCATCCCTTCACCACCTCTGCTTTGTCAGTTTACTCTGTTTACAAAGTGTAACTAAAATAAATCTTTGTTTTATTTTCAGTGTTCAGAAACTCTTTTCCAGACCACTTCTTTCCAGCATTCAGATTCTCTTTACTTTCGCTATCCTGATGCCTCCAACCCCAGAGAAATTACAATTGTTTTTAAAATCAGGATTAATCAAAAATATCAGAAGCAGTGCACCTAACTTAATAGAATACTGAAATCCAGACAATTATAATTGCTTTACATAGGGGAAAACATATCCTGCCCTAAAGAGATTGTTTGGTTTCATTTAAATTCAGGATATGTTTGCTATGACACAAGACATTATTAACACATTTCACATTACAGACACAAAAATTAAAATGTCCTGTTATACAGTGACCATAAACTTAGAAAATATCTGTACATCATGTGCTTATAATGTGCTCATTTAGAAATTAAAATTATAATATTTTTTCTCTAAATTTTTATTGGACATGGGACTTACCTGTCCTAATACCCAGCTGTCTCCAAACACCTGTGCATTTCTCACCTCCATGTTGTTTGATGTAGTCAGATCATTTGAAGTATATTTGTCAAAATTTCCACACAAACCTGCCAGTTTGCCCTGAAGGAGAAGATTTTTTTTCACAAACTTACAGTCAATAATTGCCACAAATGACACACATGGAATCTAAAAATTTTTAAGTGAAAAGGGTGAATATAAATCTGACTTATATTTTGAAAATATCTGACACTCTGCTATGCCTGCAGTTCCATATTGAAAATATATTTTAACAGAAATCAGTGGTTTTCTTCTTGCTTTCCAGAACTTGTTCTTAGTGCCTGCCTGTGAAAATGGACTGGAATCTAGTAATATTTTTTTCTGAAAGCTTAGTAGTGCTTCCAGTCCAAAAGTCAAAATTTCAGATGAATTACCTCATGATTGTAAAGCCTGGCTAGCTGTTGTCATTAAATCTTGTTAACTCTAACTTTAGTTCACAATAGCTAGAACATTTGTAATAGCAATTATAAAAGAGACAGCTGCAGCTTTATTGTGTTGGGTATGCACTGCTGATGCAAAACCTGTGTATACATGCATGCCCACATAAATATATATGAAAATAGATGTTTCTGCAGAACAGTAAAAAGTAAAGTTGGATTTTTAGGGTGTTGTGGCTCACGCTAATGAGTTCTTTTTTCTTAAGGTCTGCTGCAGACATCTTACTGAACTGGAGCCTCTGGAAGAAACAGTCATTGGAAACAGAACGAACTGGAAGTATTTGTGTTCCTGAATGCAACCTCAGCTCCCTGTTAGCTTACTCAAAAACAGAAGAAATTTTTTTCTCCATGTGTATTGATGGCCGATAAATCAACCTGTGGGTGAAGCAAGTATGTTACGGCTATTTAGACAGAAACTTATAATAATTTTGCTTTAAAACCACATTGGATGGTCATTATAGCTTTGACTTACACTTCAAAAACTCTGATACTGTATTCTAGCCTAGCATGCTTTCTTTTCTTTTGCTGAACGAGCCCCATCTTAATACATGTGTTCATGTTTGAAACAAAGGAGAATTCTGAATTGCACAGATATAGTTACTCTGCCAGCACCCAAAGACTGAGCTGCAGAAACACCAAGGTAGATGATGATACAGGAACGGAAAACAGAAGAGCAACTGGCAAAAGAAGGAGCCTTGAATTCTTGCTTGCATCATGACAGAATCCTGTCACAATAAATCCATTAGGTTTAAATGTAATTTTTTGTCTAGACCTTTCCTGTACTTCATCCTTTTAAATTAAACCCAAGATGTGACTCTCTGTTCAGAAGATATCATCTCAGAAGTCTCTATTGTATCCCAGGTTGCCGTTCTATCATCAGTCTAATGCAATCTGTACTACAAACTTGCCATCTTCCATGTCACTAGATATAGAAGCTTCTTTTCCATTGGCTTTAGCAATTATGCAAACATGCAGTGAACTGGGTAACTCAAAACTACCCCTCCCTTTGAGCCCCCAAAGTATCTTTGAGTCAGAGCCGAATCACTGCAGATGTCCAAGGCTGCTGTGTATCAAGTGATAGAGTAAGCATACATGCAGCAAGAACTCCTTCTCCTGAGCAGTTGCATTCTCCATCTCTTCTTACCTGGGAAATGCTAGCAGCTGAACACTGATAAACAGCTATACCACTGGGAGTCTTGAAGAAAAGACTATCACAGTTATTCAATAAAAGATCACATTAGCAATATAGAGAATCTACACAAAATCTCAGGTTTATATTTTGGCTCACCTTCCATCGAGGTCCAACTTTAACATGCATCATTGTCTTCTTATCCCATAGAATTGTAATGTCCTGTTCTGGAAAGTGTATCACAGTATAATATCCAGCCTTCCAGAGCTGATAATTAGGTTTGTTTTCCTGTGCCCCTAGGGTCTTCTGACACAAATGAATATTAATTAAGAACTGCTAAAATAATGCTACCAAGGTATACAACAAAAAGATAACAGCAAAATACATATTGAAGAATACTTCAGCATATAGCTGAATCAATAATATTAGTAGAACTGTTGTTTAATACTTTAATATTTTGTCTTTTCAGTCATTCAAGTTTGCTTCATATTTTGGTTTCCCTTTCAAAACCAAGTGGAAAGAAACTCATAAACACCAGTATGATTCAACTTCTTGAGACTTTTGAGCAATCTTCTTTGTAGGACAAATACAACTCAAAAAAAAAAATAATGGGGGGGGAAAAAAATGTGTCCTGGGACCCGCTGCTTTACCCAGGCCTAAGCACTTGTACTATATTAACTCAGACAGGGAGACGCTTTCCAAAAACATGCTCCTTTAGAGCTGTAAATTTGCAGTGCTTATCTTAAAGGGCAACACAAAAAGGAAAGAAAATAACTAACCTGTTTCTCAGAAGGTTCACTAAAATAAATCTCAGTATCTCCAACAGTGATGAAAACATTCTTCGAGCAAACAATATCATTGTCAAAGCACTTTTTGTTCTGAGCAATTATAGATATATTTGAGTTATCTGTGCTCTGCAACATTAAGAAGAAATCATTTTACTTATATATTCAATTGCATTGCACTCCTGAAGATTTATTCTATGTTCACCATCACAAAAATAAGGTGGATAATTTAGAATTTACACACTTTTGAAATTAAATTTAAGTAAGTTACCAAACCAGGAAATGCATTTTTAAACTCAAAGCTGAACTGTGGAGTTAAAGACAAAGAGCTATTATGTTCAGCTGTGACTCCTCTTGCTGAAGACTTCACAAACTCAGAGGATCAGGCTACCCCTAAAATAAGAGTCTGGTTTAGGCTTTTAAAATATGCTTATATTTGGAATCCAACATTTACAGCACAGTGTGTTTGTCAAAATTGAGACATGCTATAAAAAGAGCTTTATTTTTAAACCAAGGTACATGAGATCAAGCTGTTTTTGTATATTTAAAACCAAGAAACCTACCATCTGCCAGTAGTAGATAGAATACTTTCTGTGCCACCACGCATCAAAATTCATCAAAATTCATCAAAACTATGAGTCATACTCAGTGTTATTGGAGGGGGTAAAGGTTTCTGCCAATATTTTTGTTTGTGGGGTGGGGTTATTTTAACATTTAGAAGAGTTGAATACTTTCTGGTCTTGATTTACTGGTGTTTTAGTACTTTAAACTCAAATTTAGTGCCTTCCCAATCCCACATCTTTTGGCTCTACAGCCTGTACGTTAATTTTGCATTCTAGGCACAAAAAAAACCACCTTTGCACCTTGGCTCGACACATCTGTTTATTCACTTACAGCTTCTGTGGTTCTTCTGTATCCTGAGGGAAACTCACGCATCTTGTAATTCCCCATGCTAAGATTTTTACTTGAACAAAGGAGACCAACTTTCTTTTCAGAGTTGCTAACACTACCACAAACAAAGTTGAGTTATTCCTATTATTTCCTATTTTAATTTGCTTTCCTGTTCATTTCTGAAACAATCCTTGCAAATCAAGAAGCAGCTATAACTATAGAAATTTCTTGAGAAAGTAAACTTTGTAACATTAATGAGTCAATAACACTGTTTCTGAATCTGGTTCAATTTTTGATCAAATTCAATCCTATAGTCATCACAAACCTGAGACAGACATAAAATAAAAATCTTACAGACATGAAGTAAAAATCTCGGAAGTGGCAAGTAGCACCCACTGACTAATCTAGTTTTATATGGGACACTTGGGTAGTGCTGGGAACAAAAAGCAGTTTTATCTCTTCTTGATAAAATTCTTCTTGCTCCCACCCTCCTTTAAACACAGTCTCTGAGAATATATTTAGATGAAACTAATTGCAGGTTCTAATGGGCATGGTGTGCAAGATGGAAATGGTAGCTCTCAGCATCTCCCCAGTCTTGGGAACTACTCTTGGCTCCCAGCAATCCTCTTGAAGAGCTCCACTTGGCCACAACAGGAGGCATCCCTTGCCTTGGTTTGTGCCCACAGCATCTCTCCTCAGAGCTTTTCTCCTTCCCGTGGTCGATGTACCACTGCCTTGGTCAGTGTAAACCCAAAAGGTGCTGGCTACTTACTCCTAACTACTTCTTGTCTGTCTCACATTTGTACCCTTATTTGTTCCGTGCTCATCAAAATTCAAGAATTTTTTTAAAAATCAGTAATTTTTCCTCATCAGTGATAAACACCTCATACAGAAAACATAGGTGCTATAGGAAGCAGACCGGGTATTTTTCCTTAATAGAAGTCATAGTGACCAAACTCTTTAGAGAACACTTTCGATCTAAAATCAAAAACAAACCCAGCCCCAGATGATGGAAAGAAAGCATAGAGGCATTTTTTTGCCCCACAGAGGAGGTGCTACCGTTTTGCTGCCCTTAGCCTTGCATGGCCCACAATCCAGAGGATGCTGCTACCTGGCATGGAAAACACTCTACAGCAAGTGAGTGCTTGTGAATGCAATGAACTGTGGGAGACTGCCTGCAAGATCTGTGTTACCCTAATGCCAGGGCTTAGGAAACAGATGGTATTTGTCAGCAGTTAGCTTGGAAGACAACATTTACCGTGGGTAAAATTATTCACTAACTGCTTAGTGGTAAGGGGGTGTAGGAAATCAGATCTCCATGATTTAGCAAGGGAACTCAGTTTAAAAGTATCAAAAGCTTCAAGGTAAAGCAAAGTTCATCTGTTCCATTCTGTTGTAAAGTTGTTTTAGGTTGCACTCAAAATAAAATTGGTCACTACCTTATTGGGAAATACACTATGTTTTAATTAAGCCAGGCTTGCTGCTGGAGTCAGTACAACAATTGTTCCCCTTCAAGTCAGATAACAGCCCAGAGCACTTTTTGATTTATTGGATGTGATGTGGTAAATTAAAGAGGAGACAATCTCATTAGTTTGCTAGATATGATGCAAGCTGATACATTCTGTGCTGGCCAACTGGAAAGTGAGAAAGGGAGATACTTCCCCACCATGGCTCAGCACAGGAAAGGACTTTGCTTTGCAGTCTCTGGGTCTATTTGATGCCCAGGACATTGTGGGGTCTTTTCATGGCACAGTTCATTCCTCTTCAGTTAGCTTAGTCTTAGCAAAAAGGGACACTCAGAGTTAATAGGGAAGCAATGTCTTCCCCATAAGAAAAGAAATGAAGAGCTTGATTTTAAATAAGGACAGTTAAATCAGACTAATTATCCCACAGTAGAAATACACCTTTTTTGGCAATGAAGACAAGTCCTTGAGGCAGCAGCGGGTAGCTGTATTAGCTATGCTAATTGAAGCTGCTGCCTGTGCCTTCTGACAGTCCAGGCCAATCCCTTCAGCTGAACAGCATCAACATACTCAAGCCAGAAGTTTTTGTGTATGATTGGGATTTGAGCCAAGGGCACGAGCTGAGTTATATTTCAAGTTAACTCTGAAGTACAGAGAAGCCTGGAGCCAGGAAGCGTTTTGCTGACCAAAGGCAGAACAGGGAGTCCTGAGGACATGTGCAGTACTTCCTTACTCGTAGGATTGCATGATGGTTAAATTACTAGAAATGATGCAGGATAGAAATGCAGAGAGGCTGTGGTAGTAGACCAGTAGAGTTATGAGTAAACCAGACATTTAAGAGAAAAGGGCTTTGCACTAAATCCTGAATCTTCTGTGCTTTCTCTTTTTTGAATTAAATCTTAACCTAAACACAAACATAAAAATAATCATTATGCATTACATGTCTCTTATGGCTCCAAGCTTTCACAAAATTATTTACTTTACATACATACTCTTGCCATTCTCTACATATACCTCAATAGACACCTTTCCCAGCCATACAGTACTAGACAAATTCAAACTTGAAAGACAGTTTCTATCACAGCCTTCAAATTATTTTGTATCTGCTTCACATGCAGTCTCTTCTTTCAATAAAGAAGAAATAAAGTGCAATTGAAACTTAGCACTTAACTAGTACCAATGCAAAAGAAATGACTATTCAGATTAGGCGAGGATCATCTGATGTTTATGTAAGACAGTGAGGTCTTAGGCAAATCTCAAGAGGTCTTGGAGAATGTGATGGGATAAATGATAATGATCGAGTTCCATCTCTCTAATCTGCACTAAATCCAAACAAATATGAAAACAAGCTTTTGTCACTACCACTAGAAGAAATGCCTGAGTAGATACTAGCAGAAGGTCTAATGAATAACAAGGTGGGGGGTTTTTTTTGGTTTTGTTTTTTTTCTGCACAGCCTCTTTCCAAGGCAGAGTCACTCTTTACCTTTTTAGGTAAAATGCACTCAGCAGGGGATGTACTACAGTTCATCATGTGAAACCTACTTACGCTGACAGAAACTAGAAATAAAATGGTTTTCCCACTGCAAGAGTATCTTCCCACGTAAATTACCATATCCAGCCTGTTCCAACTTAATATCAGTTTCTTTGTGATAACATGGAGTTGCCAAGCAACAGAAGAAACAGAGTCACAGCTCTGGGCAGTCAGTCAAAAGCTCATTGTCAGTCCCACTTCTCAGGACATTCTTTTTCTAGACTATACTGCACTTTTTTCCATATTTCTTCCTAGTAGAAAAAGCAAAGCACTGCTTTCCTTTTTCTGTTTTTTTTTGATTTGTTGGCTTTGGTTTTTTTTTTTTTAGCAGTGCTTGGGAATGCTAGAGTTTATTTTTGTTAGAAACTTTCTATTTCAATATCCTGTTAGAAATTTTCTATCCCTTTTAACCAATAACAATGCTCTGTAGTGTGCTTACATCGTCAAAATGCAGCCTGGGAGAAGACAATTGAAAAGTGGCTGTATTTATTCCTTTGAAAGTTTCATTAAAATCTCTCCAACTGTTCATTGTAAAGACTCATTCTTTTCCATTCTTAATACCCTGATTTACCCACTATTTTTTGTTTGTTCCCTACAATACACTAAATTGCAAACTAGGGTGACCATAAAGGCATATAAGGACATCCTGGGAATGGGATAGAGATAGATTAGGCCTATCTTCCTTTTGATTTAATGATGTTTTAGATGTTTTCATATATAGCCATAAAAAGGAAGTGCAAAAAGCTCTAAGCATACTGAAAAAAATATACAATCGTTTAAAAAGTAGAATTTGCTTTCTCCTTCCTACATATTTTCAGAGAGATTCCTTAGCTCTGTTCAGACCTAACATTTCAGGAGATTTTATGGGAAGTCAGAATTAGTTTGGTTGTGGTTTATTGACTCTGAGTTTCTTCTGAAGGAATTTAACATTTGAAACTATTACTTCTAGTGAGCTTGATCTAGAAGTAAAACATCTTAGCCCAGATTTAGTGAGCATTTGGGCATAAATATGTAAGTGATTTTGGAGAGCAGACAAATGCCTTGGCATCTAACATGTTCTTGCTCTATTAGTTTCCTGTGCCATTTTACTATGGACCTGATCTCCAGATAATCAGTGAAAACACATTAATTATGCAATAATCATTTTAATTTACACTAAGAAGCATCTCTTATTGAAAGGCTTCCTTTGTTTTGCTGGTGCATTAGTCTCTTCTGTACCTTTTCAAAATTACATATACAGCCCAAGTAATTTTATTTGATCCCTGTTTTTCCATCCTGTACTAATTTGTATCAGCAAGTATTCTTCCCCATAGCTATTAAAACAGTGGAGCAATATTGCTTGGAGTCAACAGATGGCACTGAAACACACTGTCTCAGTTTGGGAAGAAATCCACATGAAAGTTGAGAAAAACATTTTAGGAAAGATAGTGGGTGATCCTCTCACACGAGAGAAAAAAGAGAGGAAAGGAATAGTAGTAGCACTTTTTTTTCCACTGATGTTATGGATTTTTATTCAGCTATTAAAAAAAAAGAACCAAAAGACCCATTTGGGACCTAAGAACCTGAGTGCTAAATTGCTCATGCAAATGCATATCAATTTTCCTTCACATCTTCTACATGGCTGCAGATTATTTTCACTCAAAATATGGCAAGGAAGCTTTCAGTACAGTCTTAAGATATGACGTATTTCTAGCTTTGAAGCACAGTTGAGTAGAAATGGAGGAGAGCAACATGACTGAGTAGATTCACTGATGAAAATTCAAGAAGAGTGAGATTATTCCAGCTTCTGACTCATCCTCAAACAACTTCCAGATGTTTGCTAATGCATCCATGATAACTCTTTCCTATTTCTTTAAAAGTGTCTTCTGAAAAGGATACATCTCAGGCAGAATAAACTCTCAAAAACTCCAAACAGATGCATTACAAGTATGTATATATACACATATGTATATATACAAGCAATAGGAAAAACATATCATTATCTCATATTTTCTTTATACATAGGGGTTTTTTTTCTAGCAGATTTTACTGCAATATAGAGCTGTTGGGTGTTCTGAAGGTTTGTCAACATAAAATCCAAATACTTTTTTTAAAATATACAGATAATAATGAAAATACATGACCGTGAATATTTTACTTTATCTACTCAAAGTAGAACCTTGTTCTAACTCAATGTTTCTTAACTTTGAAAACACTAGAGAGTGATCACTGAAAAAGTTCTGATTTTTTTTTAAGAGAACTATATTAAAAGGTTTGAGAAAAAATCATTTAAAGCAGATTTCCTTTTGTTTCATTTACTTAACTTTGCCTGTTCATGTACCAGATTTAGCTTTTGCACAGGTCATATTACTGCAATTCCTTTCTAATTAAAAATTAGACCTTCTGCAGACTGAAGATTTGGGAACATTTGAATATTTGTTTCCAAGTGACACATTCTGCAACATGAACTATTCTGAATTGCAAATCAGCAGCAGAGCTGGTGGTGTTAGTTTTAATATCTAAGCGTGTATTTATATGTATTTATATGAGATCTGTTAACCTTGTATTATTAATAAGTGCATTATAAATGTTAATATTTTATCACTGTTGGTTGTAATGATAAAGTGCAACAGGAAAATAAAGGACAAGAGCTCCAGCACATGATTGCAGCAGCTAGAAAGCTGGAATGTGCACAAAGCTTCTATGTTTTTCAATATAAAAATGTTAAGTGTGTTCATTTACACTGCTGCAGTTTAGTTTTCATAAATTCAGAAAAAAACCCCTCATATCCTGACCTAAATCAGAATAAATTTAATTCACAGCTCTCACAGCTCACCAACACCCAGAGTCAGAGGCCATGAACCGCCAAGCAGCACCTCCAGGTGACCGGCCTGAGCATCCCACCCCTTCAAACACAGAGAAGGGCTGGGTGTCACTGCTGCCACCGCAGCTCTGAAACAGCAGCACATCATGCTGGGTTTGCCTCATCCTTTACTGTGCTGTACCATCATGAAGCTGTACCCAGCAGAGGCGCTCCAACTCAGGCAGCTGATCTTACTGTGAACTGCCTTCTCAGGCAACAAGAGTAAAACATTTTGGAGTCAGTATAGCCGAAGGGCTGTTGGATGACGAACAATAACCCAAAATCAGAAATTCAAGGCAAAAGGTCACTAAATGGCAAACTCCTCAGAAAGAGAATCCAAATTTTGGATCACACTATGCACACACAACCTCCAAATTGCCATTCTCATGGTAAGAAACGTATCCCCAAGCCTTGCCTGGAAGCCCTCCATGCTAATCTGCACAAATTGAAAGAAATCTTTCCTTTGTTGGAGAATAGAAGTGATTCATTCACTGCATAATTTAATGGTCTGGAGAATCAGGTGGTGGAGGCGGAAAGGCATGTAGAGGTAATTGAGTCTGAAATCATTGATCTGAAGAAAATGGAACCAGAGCATAAATCCATTGCCAAATGTAATCAGATCTTTTGCTCACAGAAGGAATAGAACAAACAGAAAAACAGGTACAGCTGAAGACAAGATGGAAAGGGATGTCTCCCAGAGGGAGCTTGCTATTGACCCTTACAGGACTTCCAGAGACCCAGAAAAAAGAGGGCATCCAGAAAGGTTTCCTCTGAAATCATGGGGCTGATGAAAAGCAAACTGTTGATATTCTTTGCAACTAGAGCAGGGCAAACAATTCACAGTAAACAGTGTTTTCACTGAAATGCAGTGTCTCTCTTTTTTGTACACAAATTTTCATGCAACACATCATTATTTCTACACTTATATAGTTGCTGCTGCTATAAATAATTTGACAAGTGTTTTAGGTGGAAATATTTTGGTACATCATTGACTCATGAAACCACGTGCTAGAATGTGACTTGAGGATTAAATATGTTAATTAAAAAATTAAAGGCATTCTGATTGAAACCCCATGTACTGTTTTATTCCCTGAAAAAATGCAAATTATTTTTAGAGTCTGGTGTCCAATTTTAAAATTTGTAATTTCAAATTCAACATTATTTTTTTTCCCATTAAAATCTTCAAAATCTGTTAAAAGAAACTATTTCTCTTAACTATGAATAGTCAGCTTGAGAACATTGATTAACCATGCACCTGAGGCTTCAATCCACTGTAGGGTGACTAACAGCAAGAGAAAGCATTTATTTTACAAATAATTATTTTACAAATACATTATTTTACAAATAATACAAAAAGTAAATAATAAGAGAGACCATACAGAATATTTAATTCTACAGATTTGCAAATTTCATCGATCTACAGTCTGGCTACCTGGCACAAATGATGTTGAAAAAAAACTGTAGAAAATATTACAGATATTCAATAAGGGAGATTAGGATAAATGCTACTTCTGACTCCCCAGATGTGTCGAATGAATAATTGAAAATTGCTGCTTTCTGTGTGATTGCTCCATCTTATGCCCTGTCATCATCTAAAAAATTTGCCAGTCAAGATAAATATATCAGCAAGTAATGGCTAAAAGATTATCAGTACATCAACTAAGCTCTTTATTAAGCACTCTAATAAAAGTATCGTTAACTGAGAGTTTTGAACTTGCTTCAAGTTACAAAAGAAGGGGAATGCAAGAAAAGAGTTCCCTGGCTGTATTCCCCAGGGCAGTCCAGCAATATCTCAGCAATAGCAGAATCATTTGGAAAACTGTAGCAGTGGCTCCTGAGATGATGCATGTTTTGTTAAATGAACTTAACAAATGGGCTCTCATGTAATGTCTCCTGACACAAAAGAGTTACATCTGCACTTCTAATTGGCATAATGGTTCAATTATTTGATCAAATGGCTCAAATGGTTGTTGCTTTCATAATCCTCCAACTTTGGCTTTAAAAGAGCTTTTATGATTGCATCAAAAAAGCTTAAAATGGTGACTTTAAAATGCTCAAACCCACAATGGCAGGTAAAAAGAAGTGAAAATATTTTTATTGCTTATTTTGAAGATAAGACTAGTCTATTAAATAGGAATACTTGAGGATGAGAGCTTAGTTACGCTGGCCTTCATCTTACAGTATATAGGAATGAAACAGTCCATCCTTTTCTGTGCTTTAGGACTTCCTTGACAACCTACTAGAGTTAGCGGAAATACTTCAGTGGGGGGTTTGGAGTGTTTTTTAAAAGGCAGATGAGCATTGCAACAGAGCTCTTTCTCATTTGAGAATATTCTGATGGGTAGTTTATCCCTCTAAACTCTTGCTTGAAGTCTGCCCCAAAGCAGAGAAAATATTTTTTCTGAGAAATATTACTATTAATTTTTCTGAGAATATTTTTTCTGAGGAAAAATTCTCTTCTTCTTCACAGAAGAGAACATGTCTGAGGGGCTCCAAGTGCACTGATCCTACAAGCCTTAATGAAAATGCTGAGCTGCAGGACTAAAAACCACCACAAAGAGAGAAAAAGGCCAACACTTGTCATAGAAAGACATCAATTTTACTATAAAAGCAGAAGTCTATGAAACAGGTAAGTGGAAGAAACAGACTGCAACTAGTAAAAAGTGTGCCAGAATAATAACCCCAAATTTCTTGGGGAAATGCAGGAAAGAATGCAGCTTCATCAAAGACAATAAAATAAGGCAATAAGCAAGAAAATGAAAGAAAAAATATATTTAAATATTTTTAAGTAAGAAATTGTTTGATTTTATCATTCATATTTCAATTAGCAAAATGAAGAGTTTACATGATCTACACTGATAAACGAGTTGGTCTGTTAAGATTTTTTTTTTTTACCTTTGAAATTACTGAGATTTTAAATTGTTAAAAGTAAATATTGATGTCTTCTCTGTGATCGCCATTTATCTATACAGGGACTTCACATCTCAGTGTGTAATGTAACTCCCAATTCCTTGATAAAGGTGAAGTTATCATTTCATGAGACTTTACTGCCCTAATTTTCTTAATTGCTGCTCTAAATATTTTCCGTCATTTTCTGCCCAATGGATATATCTGTGCAACTATATAGTTATAAAGGCCATTTTCATACACTTACTGTCACCTTAAACAAATAGGCCTGACAGGGGACACTGATGTTGAAAACAAGTTTCATAATTGGCTGTAAGATTATACTTGATTTTTCTCCCACAAAAACACAAGGGCTTCTTATTAAAAACATAATAAAAAGTAAGGATGAGTTCTTTGTTTGGTACAGTGCAATATGATGACAAATTAAAGAGTTGTTCAAACAGATTGGATTTAGGGAGGCCAACAGCCAAATCAAAGAGTGAGGGCTGGTAACGTGGATGGGAACAGCATATTATCATGCTTCTGGGGATGATGGATTCAGAACATAATCCTTGCACTCAGTTCTATATCTGGGAAGACCTCATATGCCAACAAACTGATTGTAGCTATACCTTCCCTTATTGCCCTGCTACAACACCTTTAGGGTATTCCTGTTAGTAGAAACAAAGCAGTCCACTGCTTACATAGAAAAGATTAAAGGATAAAACATTAAAGACTAAAGGGAAAGGACAAACCTATTACAGTGTTGTATATACAATACTAAAGCTAATTCAGCTGCTTCCGTTTCAGGTGTCTGGTGAGCATTTCACATTATCCATAAAAATCAGCCTCGCAACAGCACTGCAAATTAGCATTAAATCAATGGCATGTGTATTAGCAGCTATCAAATCTATGACCCGTGATACCTTACAGGCAGGAAACTTGAAGCACACAGCACACGCATCCCCATGGCAGGGCGGTTGGACTAGAAGACCTTTAAAGGTCCCTTCCAACCTAAATCATTCTGTGATTCTGTGATTGTGCTAAAAAAAAAAGGTTTATAGAACAGGTAGCATGGTTTAGGTGCTACTGCCTTGGATAGCTGTACCTGCCAAAATGTTAGGTAAGGAATTTAAAATTTTGCTTTTGTATACACCCTTCTCCACCTTTCATCTGGCTTCTCTATGTGGATAACGGGCTATAAGAGACAGGGCTCTCTTGCATACCTTTTCAACAAATATTAGCCCAAGGTAGACTCACATTGCTTGGATACGACTATTAAAAATGCCACAACATAGGGGAAGAGGACTGTACAGAGAGAGAGAGACAGGGCAACCTCTGCTCTAGGAACAAAAAAGAATACTTCAAACAAGAGCAGCCTCATCATGCTATCATGTCTGCATATATAATGCAGCTTAACCACATCAGTATGTGGTACATCTGCAGTGTAACTGTGTACATGCAAATAAAAGCATGTGTGAAACTGGAGAATGGATGACACTGGTTATCACTCAGGCTATCACTATGAAGATGTCCATTACATGTGTTTCATTTATTTTTCTCACACCAAATACTATTCCTGCATAATAGTAGCTAATTTAGTGCCTACCTTCATGGTAATGTTATTATGGGGGGGTTCTGTTCATTGATTTGCATTTGTTCATTGTGGAATTTCCTCTTTCATTTTGTTGTGCAGTGTTTTCTGCCGTAAGTTCTCCTGAAGCTTTTGTTTCAGCTGTTCAGACTGATTTTTTATCATCAGAATACTCCACCTCAATCCTCTCATCACCTTTCCAAAACTGTTTCTGATGCTGAGTGCAGGTCTCAGCATGGATCCCTGTGGGATTTCACCAGGATTTCTCCCTTCTAAAGAAACAAAACGTCACTTGTTCCTGTGGTTTAACCTCTGATTTGTAATTAGTTCAGCAGAGGGCAACAAAGATGATGAAGGGACTGGAGCATCAGTCTTACAATGAAAGGCTGGGACAGCTGGGCCTGTTCAGCCTCCAGAAGAGACGACTGAGAGGGGACCTCATCAAAGTTTATAAATGTCTGACGGGAGGGTGTCAAGAGGATGGAGCCTGGCTCTTCTCAGCCAAGCAACAGGAAAGGAGGCAATGGGCAGAAAGAGGTGCACAGGAACATAAGGAAGCTCAACATAAGGAAGAACTTCTTTACTGTGCAGGTGACCAAGCACTGGAACAGATTGTCCAGAGAGGGTGTGGAGATAATGAGAACTGTCTGGACACAATCCTGTGCCATATGCTCTAGGATGACCCTTCCTGAGCAGGAAGGTTGTACCAGATGACCCACTGTGGTCCATTCCAACCTGACCCGTTCTGTGATTTTGTGAATTCGTGTCTCAAAGAATACTCATTCTCATCCTATATGAGAGTAGTTTCTAAAAAATATTTTTTGAAATCTTTCTCAAAAAGGTCTTTGAGCTAAAGTGCACACATATTAACTTGATTATCCTTATCCATATATTTATTGCATTCACAGAATAGTCACAGAAGATTAATCATGCCTGAATTTCTTTTATTTAAAAAAAAAAGGGTGGTACAACTCTTCCCCCATTGCAATTTCTCTATATTAAAATTTCTGTTAAGTTCCTTCATATATAAGTCAGATATATTGGTCTGTTCCTTTCAAATTCAGCCATTAAGTCCTTTTAAAATACTTGCTTATCCTGCCACCTTCCACTCCTCTGATTCCAGGGTTGCACATCACATAGTTCATCAGTTCTGTGTTTAAGTTCCCTCAAAACTCTGGGGCGTCTGCCATACAATCTCATCCTTTGTTTCTTTTTCATTTTTTTCCCGCTTAAAAATTCTCTAAACATTTCCCAGTCAAAAATAAGCGCACAGATACATCTTCTGTTCCAGACATAATTATGCAGTGCCTAATTTGTACTAAAGCATCCCTCAATATAGATCACGAAAGCTTTCCATATACTAAAGAAAGAAAAATTGTGAACAAATTAGGCATAGTTTTTCACATTAACTGAGTTTGGGAAAAAAATAAAGCTTGAAAAGCTGGAAAAGGTCTGAGAACTCTGAAAAGCAGATCAGTAGGCAGCATTTTCATCATTTGTGTCATGTTCACCTGAAGAATGGCCCATTGGCAGTGTGCCACGTGCCTTATTATCTGGCTGCCAGCTTTATTCTTGGACACCAAATGCTCCCCATGGTTTGCTTCCAGATAGGTTCTTTCTTACACAGCAGAGTGACAGGTGATATTTGATTGTAAAAGCCAAACATTCCAGTATCATACTGAAGCTTGAAAAAGCATCATAGATTTGTCTTACAAACCTGAATGAATGGCACAAGAATTAAGAAATTACAATCCACCTTCCCTCATCATCATACAGGCAAGATGATTTTACAGGTAAAGTAACCCCTATTCTTTGCATCTTAAAGGAGGAAGGCTTGTACAAAGGTTCATATATCTCCAAGAATAAGAGCTCTTTTATCATATATGATACATGCCAGGAATTTGCTATGAGATATTATTATGTTTTTCAAATCTCTCTTTTTTCTTTTTAAACACACTCAAAAATCTGGAACCAGTGTATTTTGTTTCACAACTGTGAATACTCTACTAAAGCATACTTGAAATAAACTATTTGCAGTAGTCCTTGTTGAGAAACTATGCTTTATTCTTAAGGTTAGACAGTCAGGAAAATTAGTATTCTTCTAAACATATTACAGTAACTGAGAAGACAGTCTTAAAATAGCAACAATTATAATAAACAATAGTGGTTTTAGTAAAAGATTATAGTTTTTAATGTCAGTAATGGTATTTTTAAACAAAAAGCTAGCAATGTACTCTAAATGTGTGCTATGAGGAACATTAGTATATAGCTGCCAGACAATTTTGATGAATGATTTCATTGTTGAATTATGAAATCATTGTGTTTGATATTATTATACACATACAAACCAGATCTGATGCAGATCATGTTCAAGAAGAATTCCAAGCAGCCTGATCTCACCATTAGCCCTAGGCAAAGAAGGGCTTATAGGTAATTATTAAATAAAACTATAGATTACACCTAGTTCTAGCAGTTTCTATAGTGTTATTCTTTGCTCATTGTGACAAAAGCATGGTTAAGCTAAAACAGAAAACATTGATTTTTCTTTTTCTCTAAACCACATAGATATGCAACAACACACTCGTACCATTTTCAAACAGATGAGCAGAAAATGTCATTTACAGATTCTTCTTTCACATCTGTTCTACACCTGCTTTCTTAATGCTTGTTTCTATAGATAAACTCTTGATGTTCAAAATATTTGTTGTCTCCTGGACACAAGAAAACGTATGACCAATCCTCTTACCTTTAGCAGGTAAGTTTGGCAGTCACTGACATAATCATACTCCAGTCCATCAAAGGTGTAATAGTGTCGGTCTCCATAGATGGTGCACACAGCAGGACAGGGGTAACTGGTGCAGTTGAAGACGCCTCTCCGACAAACACTGCAAGGGAAACTAACAATCAGTATCTCCTCATAATGGCAGTCATTTGCTGTATATTTTCAAGAAAATGCTTTCTTGTGGTCTTTATTTCAAATCATACAGAAATTCCTGAATGGAATAAAATTCTCAGACCTTGAAACAGAGAGTTATACTGCGGATTGCTTCTGAAGATACTGGTGATGCCATGGCAAAAAAGTGTTGAACATTTTGCCATCGGCCCATACGTACAACAAAAATACATTAAAAAGAAGTGCAAAATCTCAAAATTTGCATGGCTTATGCAAATATTTCCATCACTGCCTCCAATGTAAATAAGGCACAATGCCACAACATGCTCCTTCACAAGATATCAAGAGTCTATTTTTTCTAAATTTTGATAAAGGAAATAAATTTTTTCAAAGGAAAATATTTCAGGTGCCACCCATAAGATTTCAGGGTAACAGACATACATGGAATGAGTTTAAGAAATTAATGCTGATATTTTGCAAGATCACTTTTCCTGTCAGCTACATTCTATGGCTCACACAAAGTTGTATGAAAGTAGTACTGGCATCCTCTATTTTTGCTTGTGTATGTGTAAATGCTCAGTTGATTTGCCAGTGCAGTTTTTAACTCATTAAAAGCTGCCATGCCAATTTTGTTTTCATTATTAAATACACACTTAACTGAATATAGATATTTTGGCTAGCAAATTAGCATGGATGAAGAACTGTTTTGTGCCCATGTGAATCAGGTAAAGCTCCTTATAAAAGGTGCTGGGTGTTAGCTCGTTTTTCAATTCTAATGGATTTTTTTTTTTCAATTTGCTCTTGTTCTCCCTATACAGTCACTCATAGTAACTGGTAAATTACACTCCAAACCACCCAGTTCTCAAAGAAACAGACTACTTACTGCTGCCATACATTTAATATCTCTCTTTTTCTCCTTGGTTGCCTTTCATGATATTCTGTTCTGCAAAATGTCACGTGTCTTCATTTCAGAGACTAACAAATATGTGTGAAATTAAGCATTTGTTCTTGACTGTTTTTTAACTTGGGTATCTTCAGCTCTCTTTTCAGACCTGAAAAAGCACTCACCCCAAAGGCTTCCTACTTATCCAAGTCTATCAGTAAGCCTAATAAAAGATATATCCTGTAACTATCTATAAACAAGCACATATAGTTTTGATTTTCAAAGTACTCAACACATTTTCTGTATCAGTTTCACTTTGGGTCTAGATCAGAAGATTTGAAAGTATGCAAAATGAACTCACCAGGTGTAACATGGAGTAGCTATCACTTCTCCTGACAGAAACTCCCTGTCTTTCCAGGTGCATGGACAACTTTCAGGAATATAGCATTTCCCTCTGTGCTCAGCCATCCTTCAAAATAAAAGAATTATTGAGATGGAAGAGTAAATCCACAAGAAGATCGATGTAACTGAATGTGCAGTGTATTGTTGAAACTCCAGCAAGGGCAACCAGTGTTCCATCCAGCCAAGGAAAATTGTTTCATCAGCAAAAGCTGTCCAAATCAAATGATCTCCACTGTGCACAGCTGGAGACCTTGCCAGGCTCACAGCTGCAGCTCTCCTTCTATCTAGAAAGGGATATGTTGGTGTGGGCAGCAGCTCCCATGCAGGAGTGTAGGTAGCGTAGGTATTCCTCTCTGAAAACTGCAGAGCACCTGGGTACCATGCAAGCTGCTGAGGCAGCAGCCGGATTCCCCTTCCCTCTCTGCTGCTCTCTTGTCCTGCAGTGCCAGGAAAGCAGCTGGACTGGTGTGCCTGCTCCTCTGCACAGACAGCACCTGTCCTGCTCTGAGTGCAGAACAGTGAGCTGGCCTATGGCACTGGTTGCACACTTTATGAAGGGCGGTGGTGGAGGTTACACAAGGGAAGCTGAAACAACTAACAAGGTTAAGAAAAAACAGGCATTTAATGCAAAAACTGTCAAATCTAATTAGATCAATACGTGACCCAGAAATATAGTCAGCCACATTTTTGCTATCTCATTTCCACCTATTTAGCAATATTAACTTTTTTAACAAAAATGTTGCTGACACTCCCGGTGTGCTCTTCAGGAGAGTAGCTCCTGGAGTTGTCATGAAACGTGGCTCAGAGTACAGTCTTGAGAGGCGAGACAATGACTTGGGCAGCAATAAGCAGGAGCACAAATGTTTTACATCACAATTTTTTGTCACGTTTGCTTTTACATTCAAATAAACTATACTCTGCAAGTGGTGGAAGTCATCTCTTGTCCAGACAGTCCCAAATAGCAGCCAATTGGACTGGGAGCAAGCTGGATAGCTGATGGCCTTTTAGCTGTTACTGTGTGTCTGCGACAATTTACAGAATAATAGTTTCAAAATTAGAGGTGTGATACCACTGGAATTTAAAAAGCAAAAAAAATTAGCAGAGTTGAACTGTGGAAAATATGTACTTGGCTTGTGCTCCAGGTTGTTCCATCAAAGCTTACCCAGAGGGGCAAATGCAGCCACTTGCACAGGGTGGTGAGGGGACACAGGAGAAGTTCATGGCAAGGTTCGCACAAGAGATCCCACAATTCGCACCCGCTGCTGGCAACCCAGGCACAGGAGATCTGCAGTCATAGTAGATTTTTCCTTCAGGGCATATGTGAACTTCAAATGCAAAATGCAGGTTAGACAAAATCAACTGTTCTTTTATGCTGAAGGTTTTCTATTTGTTATTGTTCACAATCGATTTATTTGGATAAAAAGTGAGGTTACATTACAGTTCATATAAGAATGCAATCTGAATAACAGTCTATAACAATCTATATTACAGAGATATAAAATTAATATATGTTCTAATGTAAAAAAACAGTAATACTAAGCATCTGGATGTATGCACCCTGGATCTGACACACAGTCCGTTCTTAAAGACGGAGCCATTATGCCTTAGGCAGAAGAAATCTTTAGAAGTGGCATAATTTTCAAGGTACTTCTAAAACCACTAGAAATGTATTAAAAATTTACTTTCTAGAAATCAAGATCTTAAGGCTTCCTAAACATGGATAGTGAGCCTAATTATAGGTATTCCCATGAGAACACATTGACCTAAATGTCACATGCAATTATTTATTTCTTTTAATTTCCCTAGTGACTAAGTAGTACAATTTGTGCTACAGAAAAAGAGGAAAAAAACCCCAAGATTATTTGCGCTCCTAACCTCCTATTTTAAACATGTTGTGATGCAAAGTATCCCATATTTAAATACGTATGAGGAGAAAACCAAATTACTATTCAATATCAAATTCTCTATTTGCGTTGCTTTTATATGGGACAAGACTGTAAATTACCTGTGTTTTCTGTAGTGGCTTCAATACATTTCACTGTTCCATTCAAACATTGACTAGAAAAGAAAGGGAAACTCATGTTTATTCATGGAAAAAATGTTTTGTAGTCACCATGTTAAAAAAAGATTATACAATTCAACCCAATTTAAAGAACAGAAATCAGGAAGAGAAAGCTGATTAAAATCCAAAAGCTTGAGTGCTGCTCAATATTTTGTTGGTATTTTCTAACTGCGGTTCTGTAGTGAGGGCTTAAATTCATAGTTTATGTACTACATCATAGCCTAACTTCCACCAAAACAAAAAAAAAAAAGAGCTGAGTATGTCAACCCCTGTGAGAATGGAGGGCCAGGTGATTCAGGATGCAGGCAGTATAACACAAAACCTTATCCACCGTGGCTTACAGAATTTTCCAGGTACTTTGTTAAAATAATCAGGTACGTAATCCAGTTTATACTAGGCTCCCTTTTACTAAGTGTGCAAAAAAATCTTGACACAATAAACTTTCAATCTACATGAAAACAATTCTCAAACCACTTAAAGTAGCATCCAAAGTGTGATACAAGAAAAATAAAATTCTTGGCAAAGAAACCTACCAGGAACCTGATGGTGTAGGAAGGATTTCTCCAGGCTGGAGGGCTTTGCCTTTGTAATGACAATGACAGCCAGATCTGTTAAAAGAATATTCATGCATTTAGATACAAAAGCAAGATGAAATGGGATTTAAGGGCCATCTATTTATCAAGCTATTATGATAAGCAGGACTTATCATATAATAACATATAACATATATATAACTATTCATTAACTAAGTCCTTATGTGTACAATATTCTTTGAAAGACAAAAATTAAAGATAACAGTCAGACTGTATTGAAATCAGTGGCAAAACTCATATCGTCTTCAGCAAAGCCAGGATTTTCCTCAATCTCTCTACTTTTAATTTGCTGTTTCTGTGCATTATTCTAATAGAAAGGACTTCTTCTTCGCAGTTATGGGAGTAGAATGGCAACATGCAGCTCCTGCTTAAAGTATTGCTAAAATCATGAGATAGAGCAATTATCATAGCAAAATCCATTAATTCTGTCTGCGATAAGAGCCAGATGGGTTAGAAGCAGCAACAGAATTACCTGGAAACCATGCAAAGATATGCAAATAAGAAGTTAGTTCACACTCTTGAATAATTTGAAACAGTCTTTATCCCTACAGTATGAACTTTACTGATCTTTCCAAAATATATTTTGCAATGAACGGAACTAACTCTGTAACTATCCATCGTGATAAGCTGTAAAATTTTGGTACGCAACATACAAAAACTATTTCTTGTCGTTGAACATTTCCTCCCATTAAACTGAAGAGGTTTGTATTGTGAGACAGAAAACAGGCACTTCTAGCCACTCTTTCCATACTATCCCTTACTTTATAGATTGCTGCTTTATAGATTCCTTCTCATTTTTTTAGATGTTACTAACAGGGTTTTCACATGAAAATGCTATCCCATGAATTAAAAAATTTCATTACCCTTCTCTAAAGCAGTTTGACATATCTGCTCTGAAGTGCAGTAGATGTATGTACACACAGTAACAGATGAGGCCCCACTATCGATTAGTAAGAAAGAATATGAAATCTTCACATATTGTTTGTTATCTTCTCTTGGCAGTCTACATCTTAAGGGAAATAGCAGAAAAGCTACTTTAAATCTTGCTGGAAAGAGGAAAACGTGCCCATACATATATTCAATTTTTTTATTACTTACATAGATACACAAAAGTTGACCGACTCTTCAAAATACTTCCCATCAGGACAATTACATCCTTCTGCACAGTCATCAGCACAGATATTTGCCATAGAAAGTGAAGCACAGGAACGTTTACAAAAAGAAGAGCACTGATGATAAAGCATACCACTATGACACATCACAGCTGGAGGAAAGAGAGGGAGAAAGAAGGAAGAACAGCATAGTCTTAAAATGTGAAAAATAAAAAACAAAGTGGTATATCATGGAAGTTCAAAAAAAGCAGAGCAAAGTGGTCTCTTATTGCACTGGGTTTAGTTGCAAAGCATGAGAAAAATATGCTGGTTTACCAGTTTCTTAAGTTAGAAACGTTTAGATTCCGGTGGGTTTGTGTTAAAAATAATTCTTTGACTGGAATTGTCTGTTTTGTAAAAAGTAACTATCTATTCTTTCTGTATGTTAAATTGGGCGTCTATCTAATAATTCAGGCTTCCAAGAAAGAATGGTCCAGTTAAGGCTGAGGTATTGCCATATGGCTTAGAAACAGAAATACAGGAGTTGGACTTGGATAACCCTTGTGAGTCCCTTCCAAATCAGGATGCTTTAAGATTCTGTGAAATGCCTTGTTTTAAATCTAATGATGGTATCCCTACTTGTCAAATCACTGCCCACTCTGCTCTGCCCACCCTAGGGAGCCCCTGCCAACCAAGTTCCTTATGGAATGGCTCCACTCCTGCCCCTCCCTGACTACTTTATCCTAGTAGAGGCTTCCATATGACTTAGGGGTTCAAAGAAGGAATTCCATTTGTCTCTGTGACCAACAGAAAGGGCAGGGACTCCCTGTGAGGCAGGTCAGGGGCCCCAGCTCAGATGCCTAATGTAAAGGCAATTATCATTCTCCCGTAGTACATCATTGGCGCAATACTAGTTTCCAGGAAAAAGCCAAACCCTGTATTTTGTGGAGAGAATGAAATTTGTAGACTTTCACATATTTCTAAAAGATATTTCATTATGGAAATGTTACTCACCACAGTAAGAAACATGAGATCTGAAGTCAACGATGACGCCGTGCTTGCCACAGACATAAGCATAGTGCGCCAAAGCGTTGCACAAACAGCTGCTTCCACATTTGCACGCGTCAAAGCGGCAGAGCTGGTAGTATAACCCTGGACTGATGTAGGCATGGCAGGGAGCGAAAATGTCTTGGTTGATGACATCACAGTGAGATGCGTACCCAGCTGAGAGAAGGTGACATTGTTTTAGCCAGATCCATTTTAATGTAACAGTTAGTCAAATGAATAGCATGGAATATTAAAACCCAACATAGCCAGCTGTGCAATAAAACCTTGCATTCAACGTCTTTCTGTAAATTCTATAGTTTAAAATAGATATTACAAGCAACTCCCACAACAATAAACTCCACTTAAGATAAAAATTACTAAAAAAGTTACGCCTTCCTCTAGCAGCACGGGAAATTTAAATGCCAAAATAATACATTTCAAAAGAGTAGTTAAAAGAGTCCCCAGAGCTTGGAATATGGTTTTCCTACTTGACATTTCATTTAGCTTTAACATCAACAATGGCCATGTACTTTTTGGCATGTGGTCTCAGGAAGCATTACAAAGCAGAGCTTGAGGGCATGCAAATCCCAAATTGGCCACACACCTTCTAGCAGCAACAGAAGTGGCCCTCCAGCCACTGAAGCAGACTACCACCACAAGTGATGGAATAGCTAAGGAACACTGTAGTGGAGATTATATTTAAGCCACTTTTGCTCCTAAAAGAATGCCCCTACCCATCAACCTCCATGTTCATTTCCATGTACACACATTGACAGAAGAGTTTCACATTTTATGGAGTCTCTCAGTAAACTAGATTCAAGGACTGAACTTGACTTGGTTGGAAATTAACCTGACAAAATAAGTAACCAAACAAACAATAATTTATTTTTTTTTAGTTTCATCAGATCAATATCATCTCAGACCTGGAAAAGATGCCTCTGCTTGTAGCATGGCATGGATCACTTCACTCTCCACTGCTTTTTCACAGTGATTATTAGAGGATCATGGGGAAGTTCGGGATGGAAAGGAGACTCAGAAAGTCATGCACTCCATCCTCCTGCTCTAAGCAGCTTACATTTATGTCAAACTTCCCCTTCACTGAGATAGCACAGAACTGAGGGGGAGGCACAAAGGCTCTGAGCTGATCTGGCTGAGAGATACTGCTTTAGAAGACCATGAGGAAGGCATAAAAACTCTTAGAATGCCCCACATTGTTAGAGGTTTATTGTTATTCTAGGCTTGCTTCAACAGGCTCTAAATATGGATAAATCCCACATCTTTAGTGAGATCTGATGTCTGAAACATTAAAAATATTAGACTACATTCCGTCAGAATTGGCAACTACAGTCTACCCATTGTATTCATTAATTGAAAAGAACAGCAATGTAAAAAGGAGACAGTGAAAGTTCAACACAAGCCATAGGCATGCCAACCAGCCAAAACTAAATCTTTACTCAGGAATTTGAACAAATCCAAGGCTCTCCTATTGTCTGCATCATTTTCTGTCAGAGAACATAGATGGAGGATAAAGAAACTTTTAATGCAACAAGCATTAAGAAGTCAGAGACAGAATGTTCGACCTGAGTGCTGTCTCCTGTACTTTCTTTATCGATCTAAAAACATGCATCACATCTTTCCTCTCAACTGGCACAATTTACAGGACCATAGACAGCTAACACTCTGCGTGTATAGTAGACAGCAGAACTTAGTACTCACAGCCAGTATACCCAGCACTAAATGACCAACTAGCTTTTATTTATCAAGCACTTACTTCAATTTACATGCTAAAGGTATGGAAAGAACGGTCTTTGCCAAAAAAAAAAAAA
>VZRS01014182.1:220181-336343 GCA_013398055.1 Ifrita kowaldi
TCTATAACAAAAAAAAAAAAAAAAAAATTAAGAAAAGAAAGTGCACATCTAAACCTGGAGCTGAAATACATGAAATACATGTATGTGAAACTTCTTCACAGAGACTATCCCATAATAATAAGATACAGCTAATTCCAGACTCCCATGTGAAAACATACCATTTTGCTGATTAACGTTGCAGGGATCAACCACAGGAATATTGATAGGCATGGAGCAAGCTGAGGAAACCTTCCATGCATTGGCATGAAGTTGTGGGGTCCCTTCTATCATCCCTGCTGGAGACCTGAAAAAGAAAAGATCAACGCTGCAAGCATCCTGCTGACCTTAGGGACTACATGGGTGAGGATGCAAGTTCATTAAAAAGGCTTAGATGCATAGTCACATCGAACAGTCAAAGTGCCAAAAGAATTTCCATCTGTCAGGTATAGAATAAGAGAGGGCATGTGGAACTTTTTCCTCAGTATTTTATTCATGTGAAAATGTTCCTACACTCAAAATTTTCCTTCACTTATGCTTAATTCAAGTATTCTGGAATCAGTGGAAAGATGCATTAGAGGAGATTTGGCCTTTATCCCAGTACATAAATGGAGTGAAATGTCAAAGTTTGATCTGTCAGCCAATTTTGGAGTTCTAGAGCCAGGCTGTTTGCATTTTGATGCTGGCTACCACCAAGTATTTCAGAAGCATTTATTAATACCAGACAAGTTTTGTGACATTATAGCTTGAGGAACTTTGTAGGAAATAAGGTTAAAAAGTAAGGAAAGTGTGCCCTTCTAATTAAAATATTCCTGTGGTTCAGAATTACATTTTTTTACATTAAAACTTGATGTGGGGAGGAAAATCAAGCAGTAGTAAGTGATGCAACTATTATCACCCACTCTTTTTCTCCATGCTCATGTATTTGCTCTGAAGATAAGGGAGCAACAAGAAAGGAAAAAGTGCATTCAAGTAATATTATCATACAGTAACTTCTATAAATAATGTGGTAGCTTTCTATAATTTCTTAGCAAAACATCTTAGAATGCCTAAATTTGTGACTTTGATATTTTTGAAAGTGACTACCATTTTAATTAAGACATTTTATATTGGTTATTTTAATGGTTTGAGCATGTTAATGAAATTAAATAATCAGATTATTATGTTCAACAAAACTTTTCACTTGTTACTAAACACGATATAAATGTATAACACGCAACTTACAGAAAATCGTCCCTTAAATTTCCATTGTATGTTCCACATAGGCCTAATGTTCTTCTCTTCCATCTGACATCAACTTGAACATAGATCCTCTCTCCATCTTTAGCAAACAGTATCTTCAAACCAAAGCTAGTTTTCAGTTGAACAAAGAAAGAAGATATATTCTGAATTTCAATAGCCCCTGAACATAGCAAAAGAAGAAGAAAAACAAAGTCACTGAAATCCAACTTCCTGGTTGTACTGGTTTACCCATTGAAAAAAAAAATTTGAAAACTCAGAAATAAAATTAGAAACTATGCACAGCCTGACCATCAGACAAATAACGTCACCCATTCTCCATCTGAGCTTATTTCCAGTAACAACACAAATCAGGAATTCCAGCTACTGTTGACAGTAAAAAAATCTCACACCTTTCTGTACCTGTGAGTTATCTAGAAACCATATGTGCATCTCTCTTTGTTTTTTTTTATTTTAGAAGAAAGCAATGCAACTGCAGGCCACTGGCAATGAGAAGACAAGACAAAAAACCTATTTGTTTCTTAGTCTCCAGTGATATTATAACACTAATTAACAGATCTCTGTAAAGTGTATTGAATCTTTGCATAGAAGGTTCTGTCTTACCACTACTGACATGATATCAGTATAGCTTCTTCCTTGGACTGTATGTGAACTGAGCCCCTATCAAATTCCCAGCTTTCCTTCCCAGCAAATCCATTATGTGAGGAAATGGAAATTTCACAGTCACAGCATTCATTTGCTATACATTGTTGGGCTACTCGCAGCTGTAGGCTTAAATTAGATCTACCTTCACAAGCAGCCTCTGCATGCACGCACACAGACTCAGGTGCATAAACCGAGAAAAGAAGATAAAATCCTTAAAGATGTCCTTAGGTGATCAGACTCACTAGACACATACAATTAACAAGAATGTGACACCAAAATATTTTTCATAGATTATATTTGTTGCAGACTGTGGAAAGGGGCAAGAAAGTGAATAGGGGCTGATTCAAAAGAAACAAAGTGAAGTTGCCAATCCAATTATGAAGCAGAACTGTCAATATAGAGCATAACTGAGCTATGAAACTCATTGCCATAGAAAGCTGTGAATGCCGAAAGAAGAACTGCGACTGGACAAATTCAATGAAGAAAAGACAAAGCTGCAACCACCAGCACAGGACTCCTTAAACTCCATTTTGTTGAAGGCTGAGTAAGAACTTTACTCTCACTTTACTCTTTCAGGAAGAGACTAAAAATCCAGTAACTGGTCAAAATAAGTTTCAAAATTTAGCAATATAATTTCTACATTCAGTGTTTAATTTTATAACATGCTTTTAAGGCTGGTTTATTTTACTATCCTTTCCAAAAACGTTAAGTAACTTGTCTGAAATCACAACATAAGCCAGCAGTGAAATCAATACAGATCCCGTGGAGCACATGGATTCTATTCCATTCTATTTAGCCAAAAAAGCTTTAAACAAGCTAGACCTTAGCATCAAGGTCTCTTCATCTCCTTTATTTTTCTCACCTCCTTCCTCCTAAACACAAAAAAAAATGAATGGAATTTCTAGGTACTCTATAAGATAAGAAATGCAAACAAATGAGAGCATAATAAAGAACTGTTTCACAGACAATAAAAGCAAATTTCTATAATTATTACTAAAGTTCCAAGAGGTAAGTGATTGCATTCTTTTATAAGTTATGTTTAAAGAAATTCCCTTTTCATAGACCGACACTATTAAAAAGTTTTGGAGCATATAAGAGACAGAATGTGAAGTCTGGTAAAATTCTTCTCCTTGCACTTCTTACCATTGAGATTAAAAACTTGGTTAGGGACAGTTTGGATTTGACCAGATCTTGTGAGAGTTACTTGTTTCCTCACATCATCTTCAAGAACTAGTGTTACAGACTCAATGCAGGCGTGGTCAAAGTTCTAAGTAGAAACAAGTTTCACCATCAGAAACAGGCAATGATGTTAATATTACCATGGAAAACAGAATCAAACAAACGGAGGCAGGGGGAAAGTCATACAGAAAGGAAATATCAGAACTGTCATTAGGTAAATCAGTTGTAAACTATGGTTCAAAGCATTAAACAAAGCACTCAAAATTGTATGCACAACATAATAAAACATTGCTTATGTGTAATCTCCATATGGTAGGAGAATGCACTTTAGCTGTTATGGCAGTCTTACAGTAAGCAGACAGAGGTCCCCAGGTACTGATTGCATTCAAAATCCCATATTTGTATGCCCACCCTGGGTACTGCTCATTGATGGATTAAGCAGCACTAGAGCACAAGTCTGATCCTGTCTAAATCAAGCTGCTGCCATCAGAACACACTTGCAGCAATGCAGGAAAAAGAAACTTGGGCGCACATGAAGGTGTTGCTCACCATGAAATGTAGTGATCTCCGGTTACAGACAAAAAGGATATAAATTCTCCAGTATTATATTACAATAATTTATAAATATCTGACTATTGAAAAATGGTGGCCTATAAACTATGTTACATGCATCATTTTAGTGTGCAATCCAGGCAGAATTTATGAACCTAAATACAGGACAAAAACCCACACAGAATTAGCTGAAACCAAGCATCTTGTGCTCTCCAGGAACCCCTCTGTTTTCATCCAGAAAATTTTCAAGGTGCCTAGAGTTGTACAAAGGGTTATTACCAGTGGAAATCTTGTTTCTTAATGGCTACCTAACCAATCATTTCAGGCTTGAGGCCACCTGAAACACAGAAACAGTTGTCTCAACATCTATGCAGGAGAAGGAGGTGCTTACAAAAAAAGGCAGAGAGGCACCAGCTCATAATAATCAAGCTTTTGAAGGGAGGACATGAGAGACAGTCCCATACTAGGACATTGCTCTCTGCTGAGGAGTTCAGACATTCCTGTCCTCAGCACATGGGCAGCTGTGAGTCACACTCTCAAAGCCTCTTCTCCTGAGAGCCTAATAGCCTCATAAAATCCACTCTCACAGGTAAGTACTTTTTATAAGCACCTTTACTCCTAAGCCTGCTTTTGAATGTCTGCCAAAATATTTTCAAACAAGTATGTGTGGTGACTAGTCTCATAGATTTCTAAAAGGCATTGTTCCAACAAATTAAATATGCTATGTTATATCAAATAAAAATCTAAAGTTAAAAAAAAAAAAGAAAAAGAAAAAGAAAAAAATCTTGCCTAAATAGTGATGTATTAAACCTACAATGTTGCCAACAGCAGCTTTTCCAAAGCCTGACATGTTGGTACCATAACTAAAGGTGTTTATACAACTTTAATATGCATGAATGAGTAATTCTTTAGTTAGACTTGATCCCACTAAAGTTGCAATAGCTTTTACAAAGGGCAATACAACATGTAGCAACACAAACAATTACAAAAAAAACAAGCTGAAAAATGGTTTCAGTTTATATTTTCTATTTAACATTACCAATAGTTTACAGTAGAATTCAAAGAAGATTGCCTGAAATATGGATGGACTCGTTCGTTTCCACATTAAAAAAAAAAAAAATGTGGCATACCTGTCCACAAGGGGCTTTTTGTAAAGTGATTGTGAATTTGTTTTTTCCAGTGCCTTTTACCAAAATGTACTGGCAAATCCCAAGAAAGGTAAAATGACGTCCATCAAATGTTGTGAAATGAGAGCTGCCTGTGATGGAGCACTCAGCTTGAGAGAAAAAGGATAAAGAATGTTCACTTCCACAAGAATGTACCATTATTCTACAAATTATGTGAGAGGAAAAAAAAAAGAAACTTTCTCCTGATTTCTAAGCATATAACCCAGGCTAACTTTAATCTATCTAGCTATAATGGCATTTAGAAACAAATTATGCTAGAGACACCTATTTCCGACAGATACCATCTCATAAAGAGCACATCCATGTGCGGCATCTTTTGGTTCTAAATAGATGAGATACTTTTGACAAAAATACAAAAGGCTTTTCTCTTTATTACAATTCAGAAGTATCCTAGAATCTTCTTATCTTTTTTATTCCATGACTCAGCATGATAGAGGACAAGCCTCTTTCTCCATCCTTCTAGGTATTATGGCACTGCTTGTTATCACAGGTATGAAGAGGATGCAGGTTTCAGTGTCTGTCCTTGGGGCACATCTTTTCGGGTTTTTTTTCCAGCTCAAATCAGGAATGCACAGCTGAAGCAAGTCTCCAGCTCATCCCCACTTAGTGCACTTTCATTCACACATAGGGCAGCATCAGAGCACATGAACTAGATTCATTTTAGCTGCAGGAAGTGCTCTGTGGGAGCACATCTAACCTGCCCCCACTACAAACAGCAACTCAGTCCCTAGGACCAGACCAAAGTAGTCATCATTAACCCCCCAGGTGAGCACACAACACACACAGGACATAGAGTTGTTCTCAATGTCAATTGTTTTACATTACAGATCCACACTGTCAAGCCTTGCTTAGAAACTGTTAAGCCTTATTACCTCATTCAAAGAGATAATAAGGCCTGATTTGTAAAAAAATCTCTCTTTCACAAGCTTCATAATATAATCTTGTCTGAGGTGCAGAACTATCAAGGGAGTTTCACCACCTGCCTGCTGCATGTTCCTCTGTGCAACTCATTACAGAGACCATGCTATCTTTAAAGATAAGGATCATTATTCAAACATGAACTGCTCTTACGAGAGAGAAAATCCAGCACATAGCATCAGAATGATGGTTTTCTTATTACTTACATTAAAGTTGCACCTAGAAGTGAGGAGATCCTTATACCTGGCCTAGGTACTGCACAGGCAGTAAAAACACACCATCTGTGGCAAATAACACTGAGCATAAACAAGAGATAGAAAACAAGAGGTGGATGTAGCACACTGAGGTAGGGACGCAAGTGGGAAACAGCAGGGTGAGTATGGTCAGGCAATTAACAGCTTCATTCCAGCTGGCCCACAGCTACTGTCAATATCCATCTGCTTAATCTTTCTTCCTAAATTAGCAGCCAAAAGTTTTGGATCATATTTGGTTCTGTTGTCTTCAGAAAAGTTTATCATTTTTGCTATGAAGTGAGAAAAGAGTAATGAAATACAAATACCTGGACAATCATGATCAGTGCAGTTCCAAATGCCACCAACACAAACACTAAAAAGAAAAATCACAAAACACAGAAATAGTGTTCTGATCTTTAGCAAAATAAGTAGCTTTGAGTTAAGTAATATGCCTTGAAATCACGCAGAATAGCCTGTATATTTTAGTGATACACAGGCCTCAGACTGTTAAACATAGAGAGTAAATATTATTTAAAATGTAAGTGTAACTACGATGTTAAACTAACTATGGACAGTAGTCACAGAGAGATGAAACACACAGGCTTTCACATACCAGTTGCTACACTCTTGTTCAATTTCTGAGCCTACAGGGAAAGCAGTCCCATGATAAATACAAGGACAACTCGACAAAGAGATACAAGTTCCATTTTCCATAATGAGACCTATTGGGAAAGAAGTTAATAAATGAAATATAAAACAAATTAACAAACTCCAGATCACTGCACTTCCCCCATCTGACTCAAACATTCCAGTCTGCCAGAAGATGATGTCATCAGTCTTAAACAAGGACCAGCAAAAACAGTTGCCCAGTGAGTGCAGAGAGCTCAGAGTGAAGCTCCATAAAAACAAGTTTTCACTCTGAACCATTGCTTTATGAAAAATGTCTGCCTTAAGCATGTAAAACTGTGCAACCCAAAAATGAAAATATTCTGAAATCTCATTATCTTTAGTCCATCTAGAACTAGGACAGTTCATAGTCCAGTCAATAATTTTTATTCAGTACAGGTCTCAGAAACTTTGGTTTCTTGTACAGAGCATGACACATTCTCTTTAAGCAACATTTCTATAGGTTTTTGAATAATTCAAATAAAGGAGACTAAATCTGTGCAATATCTTCCTGCAGGAAGCATTAGTAATGGCTCCATATTTTAACTGATATTGCATGCTGAGACAATGGCACACAATAAAGGACAGAATCACAGTGACAATAACAACAGCTATGGCAGAATTTACAATATTCGTAATTTTCAGGCTTTAATTTTAAGCACAGTCTATTTAGACTTCATTATGATCTTGGATACTAGATTTACATGCATTTTTTGAAATAATATTGACAATATTTACCATCTGGACAGTAACAGCCATCTAAACAGTGCAGGTTGCTGCCAAGACACTCTTTTTCAAATGTGCAGGTTGGTGGACAACAACTGATACAGTCACGGTGAACAAAGGTGTCTTCACACTTCTCAGCTGAAAAAAACCCCACAGTATATTGAACATTAGTGCAGTTTCTCTTTCCATGCTAGAAAACCCATTTCTGTCAAATAAACATGGTGCAGCTCTTCTGGTATAGGTAGTTAATCAGATGAAGTACAATGGACGTTTTGGGGGAGGTTTAACTGATGAACTATGGTGAAGCTCTCATCAATATTTAAGTCTTTCTTTAGCAAATCTTTATATCATCTCTCTAAAATGTTATAGCCTCTGTGACAGGAAAATGTGCTCCTATCTCAGCTAGTTCAAAGCCTTGTGCATGAGACTGAGCTGCAATTGATGGGTGGTAGTGATAACAAGAAGGAGCTGGATTAACTGCATTAATTCTGTTATAGGGCCAGTAGAGGCTGAAAGATGTTTGTTCTTTGTCCTAGAATATGATCAGCACACGTGATGTTTCAAGCAATCCACAGAAACATGAATTTTGTATGGATCTAAACCATACCACAATGGAATTAAAATATTCCTCTAGAAAGTCATTGACTTCATTGTTTGCCAGCAGGAGTGAAACTGGCTGATCAACTTGAGTATCAGATTTGAGTTCTACAGGGAAAAATGTTGCCAAGATAAAATTATTTGAACTGAATACATGGGGTATCTCAAATGTCACACAGTATGCTTTGTTAAAGAGTCTTACTACAGGCAGGAAAGTCATCCCTCCAGTCCCGCACCGGGGACCCAGCGTGAGAGCATGCTCTAGCGTACTCTGTCACTGCCCTGCAGTATGTTTCATCATCATCCACTCTGAAATGATAAAATAAGAGAGTAGTCAAGGAACTTAAATCCCATCTACGATTTCTGCCATGTGACATGGCACAGGATATTTCACACATAGCTGACACCACTCCGTCATAAAGGCACACAAGAAAAATGTAAAAAGGAACAAGCTATACTGAATACATCATTGTGGTTTTGTCATTTGATCTCACAAAAAGTTATTTCATTTTAATATTACCACAATGAAAAAAAACCGCTAATCTATTATTTTTTAAAAGTGCCGCTTATAGTGAAAGAGAAACAGGACCTTTTCTTGAAGACAATGGACAACTCAAGAGTCTCAAGATCCCCATCTCAGGCCTCTCCCTCCTGCATGATGTAGAAACTCTGACCTACACTGATAAAAGACATTCTGGTTCAAGTAAGAACTTCAAGTCTCCAATTGCCTTGAACTTCGATGAGAAGAACCTTATTAGTTGACCCCTTTTGTGCTGAAATTCACAGAGCCAGTATACCCACTCAATACCATGGGCAGGCTCAGGGATTTACAGCACAGCCTTGGGCAAAGACAAGATTTCTGCCTTAGTCTATACAGAAGAAGCTCTACAGTGGATTTTTACCAGAATCAAGCAAAAAGACATTCATTAATATTTAGGCAAGTTCAAATTTTATTCAGATGTAGGTCACATACGGTGAAATACCACCAAACTTTTGTTACTCTCAATGTCGAACAACTCACATCATTCACTGTAGAAGATTTGATGCCAAAATTAACCAGTCATAACATGATATTTCTATTATAAGCATGTTTATGACAGATCAACTGATTTTGCTTCTCAGCACACAAGATCATGCTTTCAAAATTAATCATCTTAAGAATGTGTTATACTATGTTTGTATTCTGCTTTCAACACATCTGTTATCAAATCAAACACCACTATGCTCTTTGTTACAGTGATCAGAGTCTCTCCAACTCTCCTTATCTAATCCAATTAAATGGGTCTTAATAGAAAGAATACTTGGCCTATACTATGGCCTCACAAAAAACTTAATAAACTGATACTAAGCCACAAGAAAATAGGTTTCTTTTATAAACAAAATAAGCCTAAATTAATGAGGTTCTGAGACACAGAAACTTCAAGGTTTGTAACATTCACAAAATTCACATCAACACACATCAGATTGTTGACAAAAATCCAACCCTCCTTAACACCACAGCACCGATTCAATATCCTACTTGAAAATTTTGGTTTTTGCTATTCTTCAAAAGCCACAGTAAACACCTGTGTTACAAAGACACCATACAGAGGCAACTCATCTCTTTTCTGAGCAACATCAATGTTTGCCTACAAACACAAATTCTTCCATCTTGACTCTATGGTAAATCAGAAAACTAAACATTCATCAAAAATTGAACTAACAAGTTTTAATGTATTATACTGAGTGATCCTTATGTTTAGTCTTGTGATCCTTTCTGTATGTTTTTGCTTAAACCGGTGATACTCAGAGAATTATATACTCTGGTAAATATCCTCCTATTTGTGACAATTATGTCTTAACTTGAAAACCTTACTAAAAAGAAAGTGGTACATTGCTCAATTATCTATTCAATTACTGGAGTAGAAGCTTAACTTGAATGACAAGAACAAGTCAGAAGTCTGGAGAGCTAAGGGAAAAATACCAGGTTGCCTACAATGCCAGCAGCTGTGGGGGTGAGACTCCCACCAAAGCAAATGAGAGTTGAATTTCTTTTGGCAACTCAGAATTTAAGTATATGGAATCATTTTGTAAAAATTCTACTAATTTGAACGATAGTGGTTACTCATAAAAAAACCAGTCCAGCTGTATCTGACAAATGGTCCAGCTTCTCCAGTATTGTTGATATTTCTCCCTAGTATCATCTACATGTAGTTCTGTTTCAGGGCCTCCAGACACAAGTTTCATGGGGTTTTTGTGATTAGCAGCTCATCTTTTGTCATGAGTGGTTCTCCATGAATTTATCTTCCACTTATTTGTCTAGTGTTTCCTTGAATCTATGTAAGCCCTTAGCAATCAAAATATCCCTTGTCAGGCTGGTTCTGAGCCCTTTGTTCCCACACAAAATCACCCCCTGAGGAATGCCGTCCCTTTCATTTTGAACTTAGTTCTTCCTAACTTCCCTCAATGTTCTTTCATTCTGGTCTCACACAAAAGAGTGAGCATTCATTTCATGTGTCAAGATTAAATACACAAGAATGCCAGTACTTACCTGCAAAGATCATTCATACAGCTTGAAATATAAGAATATGGATCTATGCTTTCATGACAGCTGAGAAAAGGAAACTGTAGGAATATTTGGCACTTGAAGAATATGTCCTGTGCATTAAGGAGAATCAGTAAATGAAAGTTAGCCAATACTTTCTGAACAGGCATCATTCTTCTTTGTTTCCCTAGTCTGAGGTCCTTTATATTTCCATTAAAATTTGAGCATTGTGCAGCCTCAATTTACTATTATATCTCTTTCATTATTCTTCCTAAAATTTGTCCTCTCTGCCTAGGCCTGCTTGACTGCATGCTAAACCAGCTGGGATGAAAAAGTGTGAAATGACAAAGAAAAGCATTTTGTATCAATGCAGGAGCTGACCTGCAGCTATTTCTCCATTATTTCACAATTGCTAAAATAATGAGGTATAAGATGCCAGGATTGGAAACTGAACCCAAGTTTAATGCAGTAATGAAGAGCTCTGCCAGCAGACTGGTGCCACTTGGCACATCCATCTGAGCCTTGGTACTTTTAAGCTAAACATATGAAGAACATCAGGGACTCCCTAGCAACAGCCCTGATCTGAATCTTTCCTTTCTCAAAGTCTTAATGCATTTAAGGTTTTTTCAACATTGTGTATATTGTTAGATTCTTTTACCATCAGTAAGCAGTGAAGATTAAGAAAATTCATGTATTTACATGTATATGCATGTATCTATGTATATATATAAAATATGATAAGTTTACCTCAGTGGATTCTGCATTGGCTGAGCAAGGACTGGAAAAATCTGAGGCAATAGGGACACAAGCTATATCATCTGAGGCTTGCACAGCCCAGCTATTTGCAAATTCAGCAATGTCTTCTGTATATTCACCTACTGCATGAAAACATTGAAAGAGTAACAATAAAAAAATTGTCCACACAAACACTTAAGATAGCTTTCAAACCTTCAATCATTTTTCAATGCGTTCATTACCTCAATTACAGATGATTTCAGAGTACTTTACTTTCAGAAAAGTGGTATTTTTCTTTTTTTAATTTCAGGTTGTATTTTATACTTCATTTAAATAAAAATATTGAAAAAATACATGACAAGGTGTTGGTTTGTGTTTTTTTAAGTGCAAACACTGATAGTTTTATAACAAATATACAGATAATGGCAAGTGTAAGGCATCGAATACTTAAGAAAAAATACATTTCTTTGAAGCTATTTAAGTCTTTCATCAGGTTTCACAAAGGTCAGTTAGTGCTATTATCTCCCTCCTTTTCCCTTATTGCAGAAAAGCCCTGCAACACACATTCAGGAGATGCCCAGCTCTCCTCACAGCACGAGCATGGAAGAATTAACAAATAAGATGCATGACTGGAAGTCATGGCAACAGGCTTAGTCAGATACATGAACGTACAAGAAGGTTGGCAGTAAAGAAACAGACACGAAAATCCCATATACTTGCAGCAAGAACTAAATATTGCATTTTCTCTACATTCTTAATTAGGTTAAAAAGGGAATATTGCCTCCACTTTGAAGAACCTTATAGTAATTGGTATCTATGCTATGGTTATCTATACCTATGCATGGCTGGAGACAAGACACTGAAATGAGGTTTTTTTTCCCCAGAGCTGTACCATAGAAAACTTAATCTAACTTCTAGCACAAGAGGTACAAAGTTGGACACTTGCAGTGTGGAAAGCCACAAAGCACACTAATCAGATACATATACTTGGATCTCCACAAATAAATGACATCCTAAGTAACATCCTAACCATCAGTCTGTTTTACTTAAGAGTGAGGCACACAAAATATTTCTTCCTCTGTGACAAAGTATTTCTTTATGCAGAAAACCTTTCCCAAACGTAAAAGGCTGGGTTTGATCTGGAGGTGAACCTGTTGATATAACTCTGCTTCTACAAAAACATCAAAATATTTTATGTACATGACATGGCTTGAAAGAAACTTCTAAGTCTTTAAAAAATACCACAAAATAAAATCACTTTTTTTGAAACAGTTCTGTGCATAGACACAGTCTTGCATATTAAAGCAATATAAAGATGGCATTAAAGGTGAAGATAAGGAAACAGAAAATGAGTTTGTTTTCAAACTGTACTTTGAAATGGAATATTATATGCCTCTCAGCAACTTATGTATTCGAGCATTACAAATAATGAGCATTTGGACTCTGAAAGACTCAAGATAGATGTAAGAGCTACCTTTACACTACTCAGGGAAGTTGTTTTGTTGGGAGAGATAAATCATGATACCAAATGATTGATAAGATATAGAAACTCTTAGAAAAATGTTGCAGCTTGGAAGGGAGGTGAATTAGCAATCTATTCTTGTGAAGATCTCAGAACTTTGTGCTTTGCATTTGCAGAGTCAAGGCACCGTGTTATACAACTAGTTCACGATTAAAGTGATTTATATGGCTCTCAGCTGTACAGTGCAATAATGCTATCATTTCTGATAAAGAAAAATGCTAGAAGAAATGATGATGGTGAATAAATTTAGCTCAGAAAATGAAGACAGGTATGAGCTGGAAATCCTTTATAACAGATAATACATTTAAAGCTACGGAAATTACTATTTTCTGGAGATCATTTGAATTCATTATTTCCTCCAAATATTATTTTTCTCTATTATTACACATCAGCAGATTACACTGTTTATTAAACATACTGTACTCTGGTGTGCAGAAGTTGCTGCAGAAAACTCACTGCTCTCACGGCAGAAAAGCTATGAAAAATTTATACTTGGGCAAATTTTTAAAGACTCCGCAAAGATAGGTACAGTGAACTTGCCTTCCCTAAAAAAGCTTAAAACCTCCACTACCAATCATAAAAAATGGGGAAAAAAGTTGCAGTGGGATACCTTTTGTGACTTAAGAACATGCAGAGCCATGGGACTAGATTCTCTCATAGTTAATGGCAACAGTAAGATAATCTTATTTTGTTTTCATAAGAGTGAGAAAAATCCTCCTCATATTTTCAAGCTTGTTCTTGTTCTTTTTTTTTTTTCACATCAGTTGCAAGTAGGACAAAAGTCCCCATGACAGAATACAGGTTTAAAAACTCATCTCTGCCTCAGTCACAGCACAAAGCAGCTCCTCATCCTACAAGGTAGACAGAGGCCCATAGTCCACCATACCAACCAGAAGATACAAGGAACTCCCTGGAAACAGCTTGGAAATGTATTTATTTCAACTAGGATTTTTATGATGCTGCTATAAAGGAATGACTCGAGATGGTGCTCTTCCCTCCATCTTTAAACACAGAAAACCATAAACATTTGTTTATTTATTCATTGTTTGAAGGCATTTTTATCAGCTAGGATAAACATACCACAAGTGCTTTGCTGAGCAAGAGGCTTAAATGCACATATAAATACTTTCTTGAACTAGGACCTGTTCCTTTTTGCATCTTTAATGATGAAGAGAAGGAAAAGTAGAGCAGATATACTTTTTTTACTGAAATAACTGAAACAGGACTGCCTTTTTACAGCATTATATTTATAAGCATTGTATTTAAAGCAAACATGGAAACCGTTCACACAAAGTAAGGGTAAGCTATTTACTTACTATTTTGAAGTAGCAGGTCATCATATTTATTGCCATTAAAATTTCCACACAGGCCACAAGGTTCTCCCTTATGATCTTCTGTCAGCTTAATATAAATACCAGAGTTTCCATCCCAAGCAAGAGAAAAACCAAAGGTAGTCTTCACCAGAATATAGTCAGCCAGTCTCTCAATGAAAGCATTTCCGACTGTCTGAGGCAATATTAATCTGGAAAAATATAGTCTACATCAAAGATCTCAGATGAGATGAGGTTCATGCTAGAAAAATACCACATAAAACATCACCTTCTAACCAAACAAACACTTTTTCCTGGGTGTACACAGTCACTCTTCAGCTCTTCATCATGTTTTTACTATCTTGTGTTTAATCCTCTGTATCGACCATCAAATATGAGTGCTTTCTGTTGCATACACCTATCAGTTGTACCAATTATAAGCTTGAAAGAATAATGCCTCTCTACTTTCAAAGCCTGGCACACTGCATTGAGGAATACTTGAGTTCACAAGCATGTTGCGTTGGGCAAGGAGCTATATGGTGCTATGACCACCAGCAGCCCTTCTGTGCGCTGAGTCACCACTGGGTTAGACATCTGTAAATGGAGGAATTTGCAGTACAGAAAACATCCCTGACAAAAAAGTTGTAGCTCTTCCTCCTTTGGTGGAAGACCACTGGACAATAATAAGCACAGATCTAATCTTAGTCTTCCAAACTTGCTTCTGTTGGGTTGAACAGTACCGCTGTATCTATCATTCTCAGATACTAAAGGCCATGGCATTACAAAGGGGATGGCAAAAGCACTCAACAACTTTCTTAAATTTTCTGTACTTTATCAACCAGTAAATATACTTCTGATAGCCTCAGGCGCATCTTTTTGCTTATTAAAAAAGAAAAGGTAAATTTGGAGGTTTGATGTACCTCAGAGATGTTTTGTAGAGTTTTTGCCCCAAAGGAGCTTAAGATCTTTGTTTTAACCAATTCAGACTCGTCTAGAAGAAGATCATGTCTTATATTAGCTATAGCTACCAAGAATAAATAATAATTGCCTTGTTCAAAATGGTATCAGGATGCACCAGGGATTAACTAGGACTGCCTGGCACAGACTTTGTCTGTACAAAGAAGGAATGAATAATTGTTAGGTTACAGCTGAGAAGTTGAACACACCTAATACAGGGAGTGTATTCTATCCTCACTCAGGTATTATATCAGTACTGTTACATCTGCTCACACTAGAGCTCTATCAGCCCCCATACAGAACAGCAAGAGATCAATAAAGATACAGATCAAATTAATTTATCTGGATTGTGTAAGAAGCATCAATTTCCCAAACTCCACACTATCTTTTTGCAACAGAATATTAAAACCCACCATTAGAACACTCACCTGATTCCATTTTTTCTTACTTCATGTCCTGAAATCATTATTTCTTCTTGGTTTGAAAAAAATAAGCTGATGGACCTATGACAAGTATATACTGAACTGTAACAGTGAGGACTGTTGTGAACCTTTGAGGGGAAAAATAGACACACAATAAGAATAAATGCTTGTCTTCAATAATTTCACACCATTTTTATCAAATTTGTATATGATATTTTACATTTTTATGCTCTGGTTACTCAAAGAGCTTTACAAATAAATACCTAGAATATTACGAAGTCACAATTAAAAAGATATGCAAAACTCAAAGTTCACGCTAAACAATACTGCTGAGAAATACAGCAACAGTTTAATAGCGCATAGCATCACAGGTCAGTAGTCTAAATACTTGATGAAAGAGTCAGGTATTGTACACTTGACAAACTTCAGAGACACTGTAGTGAGCTAGCTTATAGTGGCCAAAATAGGGGCTTGTTACTTGCACTGAGGAAACACCCCTATTGCTCTGTTTCTAGAGGTCTGAACTATAAAACAGGATTACAAACCAATACAGAACCTCAGTGTAATAGGAGCACTCTCCCTGCCACCTGAGGCTGGTACCAGCTGAACTACAATATGCCTTCCTGAACCACTCAGGATTTCTTGAGATTTTGAAGTGCTCCCACAGATCATGGCAGGCATCTAATTTACATGGATCTGTTAAAATCCATTTTGCACTGGCTTTCAGCCCTACTAATGGAAAAGGGTGGACTTTTCCGAAGTGTGCTTCTCCTCATTATATGTATATAGCATAATGAGCCAGGGGATTGGTTTAGTCGCATATCAACTTATCTCGCTTGAATAGAGTACTCTCAGGACTTGAAAACTGGGTTTGTGCTTGAGCAAAACTTACACAGTTTTCATAAATCTCAGACGGAATGAGCCACCCAAACCTGCAGAATGTCCTACAGTGCTTCAAAAGCCTATGAGCTTATTTTAGACACCACTGAAGAAAGAGGGAAACGTATTGAATCTTAGAGGCCAATCATTACCCAGATTAAAACGTAGACAGAGTTTAGATAGCTCAAATATGACTTATGTTACTGTGTGTGTCATCATTCTCTGAGAAGGATGGAAATTTCATTACCAGTTTACTTGACAGTGCTGTGAAGCTAAATAAATTTGTAATTGGGAACATTTTACCAACATAGTGATGGAGGCTGTAAATGTAACTGTTTTGAAGAAAATATCTGTGAGTAAACACATACAGTGTTAATGAATACTTGAATTAATCTTCCTTAGCTGACACTAAATCCTGGAAGTAAAAATCAGTTACTGTTTCTTTAGGTGAAATAAACTAGACCAGGAAAAGCATTAAGAGTTTTTACATGTATAAAGATAATTATAATTAAATACAACATAAAATTTATTACTACTGGCAGATGGCTTCTATGTAAAACCAGCCCAAGACAGAAACACAATAAAGGAAAATCAAAATAATTCTTATGTTTTCTTCTCCTCTTGAGGGGTGGATTATTAAAGCCAGAAGGACCATAATGTGAGGATTTGGCAAGGTTTTTGTCTCTCCATTGCCCAGTCTGTCTACAGTCTCACATTACTTATGACTTTGCTGAGTAAACGTTTTCAGTTTTCAGTAAAACATTACATTTGTTCCAGCAATTGAATGGAACCTTCTCGCTTTCCAGAGCCACTGGAATCCACTGACATATTGATTCTAGATTTTGATATAATCTTGGACTTTGCTACAGCACTTTCTTAAAACCTCTAAGAGGTCACAGCTGCACATAGAATCCAAATAATTAAAATGAAATTGTGAAAGACGGGTGTAACACCATCTCTCTGTAACTTTAGTAGGTAGAAGTGGCAGTTTTAATCATAGATTTATCTTCACTAACTGCTGTTATCTGAGGGAAGAAGGGGTCATCTGTTTATAAATGAAAAACAGTCCTCAGAGCAGAAATCAGCATCTAGATCTGCCCTCATCCCTACGACCACTGGACCCACATGGGCTAGAATTAGGACACCTCTTGTCCCTTCTTCCCTGCCCAATCAACTCCAAATCCCAGCCATTTTGAATAAGGTAATATAACGAGCTTGTATCCTCTCCCCACAGTAACCACCAGTCTGACAAACAGGGCATCTCTCTTCGAAGAGGGTAAAGGTTTGAACTCCCCCTGACCCAAAGTCATTAACCATGGATACTCAGCAATTTGAAGAAGCTACTAAAAAGAGCGCCTTCCATACATAGGTCAAGATGAAAGCTTTTGAGCAGTTAATCTTCTCTGCATGACATAGAGGTAATCCAAAATTAGAAAGCAAATCCCTAGAGGGGACAGGGTGGGGGAGCAAATCCCATTGGCCAAGGAGGCAGATCCTCATAGCGTGCCAACAGCTGTGAATCAGGGCCTAGCACATTTGTGTTCCTCACTAATAGGCAAGTGATAGCTGTTTGCACTTTACTCAGCAGCTCAGTGGATTTTTTTACAATCTGATAGCTGAAGTGTACTGAAGTTTCTGCTGTAAGATCCACTTTTGGTCCTGGAAGGGAGAGAGCAGAAATCCCATTAAGGATAGGAGGAGTAAGAAATACTATTTTTAATATACTGACTCTTTTGATTATAATTTCATCAGTATTTTGAGTTACTGCATGTAGGTTTAGGCATTTCCAGAAGCTTTCCACATTTCCGCAGTTTTAGATTTAAGTAATTAATGCCCAGTTTGGTACATTTATTGTCTCTCTACTTATGTTACTTACTTATTTACTTTTATATGTATTTACATACTTACTTCTAGTGTGTGTTCACATACTTACCCAAACAGTGTATTGGGGTTCCAGAGTACTGCAGTCTTTTGCAAATATGTAGGAGCAATTCCCTGGGAAGTAGTAGTAGATGCCATCAAATGTTTCAAAATTATACTGTCCCCACGATTTGCAAATCCCGTCTCGGTCCTTACCAGTGTTAGGTACTGGAGAGAATACACTGAGTTTACAAGAAGCATGGTCATCAAAAATTGACAGGTGTCACATGCATCTACAAAAGTAGGAGCTCAGAAAGGAAACGAGCTTATGAAGAAAATACATAGCAAGTACAAAAGATAAACTTATGTCTTCAACTTTAAATAAACTCAGTACTCTTTTTAATCTTAAATCTGCAGTTTTAGCCATGTGCAATCATCATTAAGTTTTTTATTTGCTTCAGTGGAGACGTTTTAATTACAAGTAGAGGCAAGGGATATTCTAATATTTAGCTATTCTGCACATCCTGGAAGGCAATTCTTGTTTATCCCTACACACAACAGATTCCAGTAACTAGTGTCTTTAAATAATAGGTAATTTAATTTGCAATAAGCCACTGTTTGTTAGAAGAAATGCAGTGGTTTTTTGGTTGTTCAGCTAACTCAGAAAAAAATTGTCTGGCTACTGATAGACTACATAATGGTCTATCTGTTATGGCATCTATGTATCATTACAGCCCAAGTGCTAAAATGTAGGTATTTCTGATGTTGTTTTCTCTATGTCCCTAATGCAAATAATTTTAATCGTCCTAGCTAATGGCCAAATGAGAGTCCTACTACAGAGTAATCATAAATATGCTGGTAACAGTATTTTTTTCAAAATCTGTATCCTAAATCTCTCTGAAAACTGGCACTAAACTATTTTGGCCCGAAAAACTTACCAATTTGGCACCTGCTTCCTTGAGCCTGAAATAACTGGCAGTCACAGTCACCTGCCTCTGTGCAGGCTGCTCCATTAAGGCACTCCTGAGGACATGAACCTGTAAGCAAGCATTCCAGCCTTTCAGTAGATACAGTATTTTGCAAACAGGCTGAGAGATCACAGTTAAATCTGTTTATTGTTAAATCACGAGCAGCTATATTAGCTGAGAAAATTAACCAACGACAAACTCCATTTTTTAATATATGCTTAATTTTATCCTTCATGTTCCTTGGTTAAAAGAGAAGCAAGGTTCTCGTTTGGTTTCAGACTTATAAACTAACAAAGGAGCAAAAGGTCAGCCTCCTCCAAGCAAACAAAAGGTCAAGTTCCCATGTAAAGAAATCAAATCCCAGTCCCACTGATCTCAAAATATACAGGACACAGATCATTCTAATTCACTACATTCAACATAATTTATACATATATTCAGCTTCTCCCTCCTAAACATTACTGCAAAGGGTACATTCAGTTTATGAACAGGACAGAATATATATTTTAGAGAGTCAAAACCAGTCCTAAACAACCTTCCCCACATGCTAAAAAAAAGTCAGCTAAAAGGTTATTTCTGCTTCAGAGGTGACTGGAGCCAGAGACTAGATTCCATGGGAATGACTTGTTTTATGTTATAATCAGTAATTTTTTCCAAAAGCAGTTACATTAAGCGGTTTTATAGTCTGTTTGAAAGCTAAGACCTCCTTGTCATTTACTAATTATTCATTGAGGTGGCTCTAAATCATAATTCCCCAAAAGTAAAGAAGAAAGCTAGTCCCAAAGCAAAACTTCATCAGGTTTTGCAGATAGTTGCTTGCCTTCTTGGAGTAGGTTTAAAACTCTACGTACATACAAAAGCTTCCAATGTTGCTGATGGAATTAAAAAAGCATTGCAAAAGACAGGAAGTAAATGAAATGAATAGGCCCTTCCACTCCCAATGAGGCCACAGTAAAGCTGCAAGTGACATTAAATGGGAGAAAAATGGGACCTTTACAGTAAAGGTACACAGAAGCTACCAGTGATTAGGAATATCATCCATCATTGTGAAAATTCCTTTCCATGCATGGCTTTGAATTTTTTCCATTTAAGAACTGCTTTCCAAATATACACAGATACTCTGAAAATACCAACAAAGCAAAAACGACTGTTTCTATAACAGCACTAATGGGGAAATCTTCTTTGCTGTTTTTAGAATTTTGAGTGGTAAAATTGCATATATTCATTTGCATAGAAACATGCAAAAGAAGGCACCTAACCCAGGCATTTTCCAAGAAGGATACCAAAATTCCAACCAAAGTTGCATACACTGAATTTCTCTGTAAAACAATTTCTGTAACTTGGGCCTGCTTTACATGTTTGTTCAGTGCTTAAAACCCTCCATGAACAGCTTCATGCTCATTGCCTGAGTATTCCTTTCCCTTTGCACAACTAGTTACAAGCCTCTCTGACATACTTACATCCTCTGACAAGGCCAGAAAAAAAGTGGAAGAAATGAAAAATTGCAACAGAACTAATCTTAAAAAAAAAAAAAAAGGAAAATGATTGGCATCATTAGCTGCTCATTTTCAGCATTAGCTGTTCATATTCAGTTGTAAGGCCTTATTTTGAAAGCACAATTTTAACAGAAATTTTTCCTTCTTTAACACGGATAAAATGGGACAATGAGACAGGACAGGGTTTTGTAGGAGCACGAGGAAGAGGGCTTCCGCAGAGCATGGTAACACAGGGAAGGAAGGCAGCATTTTCAGGGCTCTCTCCTCCGGCAGGTGAGGAGCACAGCACTGACCTCCTGGCGGACTCCGCACCAGAGCCCCATGATGGTGAAACCGAGAGGCAGCTTGAACCTGTCAGAGAAACATAAAAGCAAAATCAGGGGGTTTGTGGTTTACAAATGAATTGATAAAAGCCTGAGGCCTTGCAGTCAAACACTGGGTTGGGACTTTTAATACAGAAGAGTTATTTGCTGTGGCGGTGGCTCAGGTGCCCTCTGGCCCGGAGCTGATCTCTTGGGTCCGTTATCCACCAAGAGACAGTGACTGCCTGGATGAAGAATCCATTGGAAGCAGCCCGGGAGCTGCAGAGAGCACATCAGTCACCCCACAGGGACAGCCCTAAGGGGCCTGTCAGTCAAAAAGGGAACGCCCGGTAGGTGTTAACCCTAAGAGGCACCCTTTGGCTTCCTCCCCGCCCCATTCTAGAAGCTTCAGTTGAGCACACAATCTGATTGGGTTTATGTTTTATGTTTATTCATTTTGCCTGTTGCATATTACACTAGCTTCTGGAAACTTCTCTTGTTTGCTGCTCCCCATTTGTTGTATCCTGGTTCTCCCTCCCCCGAAACTCTGCTATTTGTCCCCTGTCATTTGCTTGTCATTCCTTAATTCGCCAGTGGTTAACCACGCCCTGAGATTTGTTGCTGTATTTAAGTTGCTGTCCCATGCTCCCGGCGCTTCTTCTCGCTCCACGTCTCCACTGCCTTCTCCCCTGCGTTTCTTCAATAAACCCTTTCCTGCGGAAGAAGCCCTTCTCAGCTCCTTTATTCCCTCCGCCTTTGCCTGCCGTCCTGGCGCTCAGCTCAGCCCTCGCCACGCGGTGAGCTCGCCACAGCCATTAGACATTTCGGGTCCTCGGCCGCGGAATTGTCGGCTCCTACTCCGGGCCACCGGGCAGCCCAGAGTCCAGGAGACCCCGACAATTTGCATCTCAGCCAGCACACGGCACAGTCAGGGGGGTTGCTGCTGGAGGGATTGGCAGCCTGGGGAGGAGAAGCATGGCAGCTTTTGAGGGGACTGGGGTAAGATACAGCCGCTCTGTGAGATCGTTACTGGCCTCTCATCCATACCCTCCAGTTCCTGTGAATCACCAAGGCTCCACATGGGAAGTTTTGCATTTACATTTGGAAGGAAAAGGGAGGGGACAGAGTGCATTCTGCCTTTTTCACTTCACTCATACCCACAGTCAGAGAACTCCCTCTATTGCATCCACTCCCCTGAGTCATGCTCTGAGCTGCACCCTGAACATCCCACTATGGCCAGTCTAGCTGCAATGGATTATGTGTTCTCCTTGACATCCTTCAGAATTGCATTTTGGTTCATCCCAAACAAAAGAGAAAGCAGATCTGCCTGTCCTGCTTCCTGTTTAGGAACAGGGAGCCTCACACTATGAGGAAGCCCTGCATCTGGCCCAGCACTCTGCTACTGCAGTTTGTCACGTTGCATTGTCCTTTCCAAGAACTGATCCCATTCCAGACTGAAAGTACTTTGGGGCTTTTGCCCCCACTAGCCTGACTGGAAAGTTTACCAGGATGGAGTGCTGAGTACTTAAATATTTCCCACTTATATTTATTCATGGCCAGTTTTAATCCCTTCTTTTATAAATCTGGTCCTTTTTGCTTAAATAGCTCTTCTTTCCTCTGTTTTTTTATTTATTTCTTATCTGATGTCCTATGAAAAAACAGTTACCTTTCTGCAGTGCCCACAGATTTAAGTGCCAGCCTTCGGCTGCACAACTAAATGAAAAAATTGTTTCAGTCTTTGCTTGTAAGATAATTTCCTTCTTCCCTCCTGATTCCACTCATTCTCCACAGCTGCAGTTTGAACTGACGGATTGCAAGGTGAACAACACTGTGCAAGGAACCTGTTAGTGTTGGTCTTGCCAAGGCCTCTTGCAGTGACATAAAAACTTCCCTTTTCCAAATGGAAATACGTTGTGGGATGCATCCAGGTAGTACAATCTTTCTGAAATCAATTGAATCAATCTGATTTCATTGAATCACCACCCAGAAGGCCCCTGCACCAAAATTATTCCTGGTGCCCACGGTCCATTGCTAGCCGGAAAGGGTCCCTTCCCTCCTTGCACAACAAAACCCAGTTCCATTTTTCCTGACAGCTACTCCGAGCTGCCCGCCTCAGGAAAGCAGCTTTTGGCCTTTGTGTCATTTTGCAGAGGCAGAGCGACAGCACTTCCCTACCAGGGGCCCTCCAAGGACACCACCAGTCCTGCTTCTCTCAGAGGTTAGATTACCCTTAGCGCAGTGTTTCATACCAGCTGCCTTCTGACTTAGTAGGAGTACGTAGATCTCAAGGGGTCTCAGAGAAAATCACCCCTGGTTCAGCTGCAGACTCCCCAAAACACCCCGAGGCAGCCTCTGGCTTCCTGCCTACCCGCTTCAAAAGGGTTCATAACCCTTGGCTGGGCTCCATAGCCCAAGTGTGTACAAGTGGGGGAACAAGATTCCTCCGTTTACGATTGAATTTCAGCACAACATTGCCGGGATGCAGCACCGAGGCAGTGTTGGGGCCAGGGCAATGGGAACCAGAGCCAGGCTGGAGCCACCAGGGCACCTTGTCCAGGAGGGAACCTTGCCAGTGGCGCCGCCATTGTGCCTCTCACAAACACAAACACCTTTCCAGGGCGTTCTGTTCACCCTCACAAAAGACAGAGATGTCCCGAGTTTATTTCCCATGGTGTGCATCAGTCATCTCGGCAGGGTAGGTCATCCACTGGGCGCTTTGCTGAGGGAGAATGAAGGCATGAGGCCACGGCTCAGGCGGGGTGAGCAGGTGGGGAGTAGCTGTTCCTCCTCACCGTCCTCCTGTTACCGTAGTCCTTCTCCCCACAAAGGCTCGTTTGTAAGGATGGCAAAGGCCCAGAACAGAAAAGGGAGGAGGAGGTATAACCTACCTCAGCTGTTACAAGATCTCTTTTCTGTCGAGTTGCATTAAACTCATTTCTGGAAGAAAACAAAAGGATCTTGTATTATCAAAGGTCCCTGAAGCAACCTGAATAAGCAAGTCCCCAGAGAGAAGTGTTTCTCTCTGATTACCATCACTTTATCAAAGAGGTCTTTCTTGGGTTAACATTTAAAAAGGTGATTTTTTTTTGTCAATGTCTCATTTTACAGAATTGGGCGGCACTCCAATTTCTACTTGGACAGGGAGGTACCTGGAGCTTTGAAGAGACAAAATAAATAGGCAAAACAGACTTACACAACAGGATACAAAATTGTAAATCAGCTTCTTATTTACTTCATGCTACATGTGACTGGCTACAAGTTCCCTAGAGTGTTGCTTGAATATACTCTGATGGTACATTTGATAGCAAGCGATGACTCTTCAGCTGGAGCCAACTTTAATTTGTGATTAAGTTTAGAAACAAGGGCATCAAACTATAAAACACACATAGTTCCATCAACATTCCATGATGGCACATCATTTGACATGCATGTGTGTCCGCTAGATGTATTAGAAGTCATAACAAATACAAAGCTATATCCAATTGGATGCTTCCATTGAAATTGATGGCATAGATCCCATTTAATTCAATGGGATCAGGAACACTGCCTAGTTTGGGTTTTGTTTGGATTTCAGCTTCTATGTGAAAATTTGTATTGAAAATATTTATTTTAAGGCTGTACAGCACTTACTTCTCTGTGCTTCAAATAGCAGCTAGGATTTTATCATGCAGTTAAAACTGTAGATGGATACTCATTTAATGTATTTTTCCAGTCATGAAATCATGATCTCATGCTGTTTTCATTCCATTATTCCTCTAAGCTTTCTCGAGGACCATAGAAGTATCATTTTTCATAAGGACCTCCATTTTTCTAACAGAGGACCCATGCTCATTACGTAAAAACTTGGAAAAGAGTTGTAAACATTCTGAAAGTGTGTTCTACATCCAACCTACATGTAGATGACATTTTACATGTTGAATTCAAGGCTATATTTTACTTTCTAACTTGCACTGCATTGCACTTGCTAATTCTTGTTCTGTTTGTAGGACTTGACAAATAAGGAATAAAAACTTACCTCAAAGTTCTTCTCAAAAGAGAAAGCTTGCAATAAGATCCTGTAGATTAAAAAATCATGAAGTTAAACATTTTTTTCTAAAGCCTGACTCTGGCCTTGGCAAGCAATGTCAAGTTTAAAAGAACACTATTGAATTTTGAGATTTAACAATCCTGAGTTTTCCAGGGCACCTTTGCACAAACTGTTTCCCAGGAATGTAGCACTACTTGCTCTCCTTCCTAAAAATTTGATTCTCTCACAGACTCTTCACCTGCAGGTTTTCATGGTTGTAGTTCTGGTACATGCTACCATGAAAAAGTGAAAACAGCTCATAGTTCTTCAGAGGCTCATAACAAAAAAATAGAACAGGTAAATAGGTAAAATAGAACCTGAGCTTTCCAGAATCAAACTTCCAGGGTTATAATAATTTTCTGACTGTGGCTTGTAAGACTCAATTGTAAATAATTTTAAATGAGTCCATGATTAAAACAAACAAACAAATAAACAAAACCAAACAAAACCACAAAACAATTTTTCATGTTACATTAGAAATCTTTCTAATTGTTGCAAGGAAATGATCTATGTCATCCAGTTGCATTACATAGAAAATAAGGTAATTTCTGTAACTAGGAGAGCAATTATTTACCCTAGCAGTCTAAAAACATTTAAACAAACCGCAGGTGCAGCCTGTTCAAACAAAATCATATCTCATTGAAAATCATTAAATGCTTACTCATCTGATCATAATAGCAAGAAAGGGAAGAAAGTTAGATTTTGTTCATAAATAATTATTTTGTAACAAATTCAGACACTAAAAACTAATCTTAAAAAGAAGTTGTATTTTAGTTTCTACACCTGTGAGACAGAATGGTGATATATACTTGTTTAAATTGCAGTTACAAATTCCAGCAAGGTCAAAAAATATAATGATAGAAAAAGAAGCAGCTGTAATCCTAAAATATTTAGAAAAAATTTTCTAAAACTTAGTATTACTACAAAAAATGGAAAAAAATTCTTACCTTGCAAAGAGGACAGCAGTGAATGAAGCAAGAATATACTCCATGGTATCATTAAACTGAGCTTTCCTACAATGTTCATTTCAGTATAAGTTAGAAAAAGGGAATTTATCCAAATCAATGGCTTTGATTATATGGCATCTTACAACTATGTATTTCTACAGTGTGTTTAAATCCTTTAGAGGTTAGATAATTGGACTCATTATTTCAAATAATGCAATGCAGAAAAGGGAAAGAGCAGGAGACATCAAGCTTGGTAGCTACATACAGCTCGAGGAGCTTTGCGAGCGTTGCGTTCAACTTCCTGGCTGCACGTCTCTCATTAGCAATGCATGGTAGCTCCTCAGCACAGTCTGTATTAGTTACACTTCCACCAGACCTGCGAGCATTACTCCCCTGTTGAATTGAATCGGCCCTTTATAACACGGCAGACAATGACAGAAATGCTGCCATGTCGTGGTGGTTTGAGAGATCCTTCAGTCGTCACACACCTCTGTGTGCTTCGAGGCTTGAGCTGAGTGCTGCTCTCTACTCCTTAGTACAGCAAAAGGTTTTTGCGAGACCCTGAAATAATACTACTGTATAAATTATAACCAGATGGTTTTAGAGATTAACATATTAATGTTTTTTCTCTGTCCTAAAAGGAGTTAGATGAACTTCTATTAAACAATACATCTGGATTGTAAGAATATTCTGGATGCATTTCTGGGTACAGTTTGCTTACAGCACAAAAGAAGGCTTCTCAGGGGATAATTATATTTTGGTTTTAATAAATCATATTATGAAAACTTTGTATTAGGAAAAAGGAGGAAGAAATCAACAGGACCAGAGGGTTTCATTTCTAATTTCCATTAAAATATAAAACCAAAATTTTACCAAAATTTAAAATGATCGTGTTTTAAAATAAAAGACTCTTACCTGCTTTACCATAATGTAAACAGAATCATGAAAAAGCACAGCTTTAAAGGCACATATAATGCTACTTGAAATTGCTGCTGCTCATTTAATTTTGCAATGCCTATCTTTTGCCTAACCCTCCATTCTTCCTAGGAGGTGCTTTGTGAGGCCCTCTGAGCATGCTACAGAAGGTGGGCTTGGGCCCAAATAAAATTTAGAAGTTGATGTCCTCTCTCTGGTAACAAGTTCTCCCATCCCTTCTTCTAACCCTTTCTCTTTCCTGCTCCCCAGATGGACAAGAGAAAGCAAATGAAAACTCAGCTTCTTCAAGCATAGACAAGCACAAAACCCTGTGTCCACAAAGAAGCCAACTACTGGCAAAGGTTTGGGATCACTGATGGCACAAGGGTACTGATTGAAAACTCATACACAACACTACACTCTTTGGGGAGTATTTCTTCAGGACTATTTTTATTACTGTTGGATCTAAGAAGCTGACATTCCCATAATTGCATTTCAAGAGGGTTTTTTGCTTTGTTTTTACTTCTGACTAGTTATGGGCTGGTTCCATGGACTGGCTGCTTGTCTGCAGCTGGACTGCATCTCTCAGCTCAGTTGCACCTGCTGCATGTGGTCCAAAACCACTCCACACCACAAACAGAAGCAAAAGAAGTGAATTCCTAGGCCATATGGACACATCGATACAGTCACTCACAGACTTTTAACTCCTATGTGAGAACTTATAGGAAACAGACTTTCACCATCTCAAGGCTGCTCTCGAGATGACACCAAGCATTACATCTTCCAAATTCCAGCACCAACCTCTGTGTTATCTTACTGTCAAGCTAAGTCTGGTTTAGAAACTGTTCCGAGCTCCTCTGAGAAATCCGATTTGGGATTCCTTCTTTTCTCAAGACTGTATTTCTCACCATGCTTCATATGCAGTTTCACAGCTAAATTAATGTAATATTAATAGAAATTAACTCTTTTGGTTTAACAGGAGAAAAAAAAGCTATCCAAAATAGCTTTTTTGTGAGTTTTGTTTGGTTTGGGGGCTTTTTTTAACAATTTTTGTATAGCAAAGTTGGTATATGTAGTATTTCACAGTTGTTTAATTTCTAATATTTAAAAATAGGCCAAGCCTTATGAGCTGCAAATGACCTTTGTAAGAGTTAAAGCAATAGGCTTCATAAAGTTCAGACATCTCTGCCAAAGGCAAGGTACGAAACAGCGAAGTCCCAAGCGCATTAAGCGTGTCAGCTAAGGAAAAAGAATTATTCAACCAAGTACTCTGAACTGTAACTCAGAGGACTATATTAAGAGATTTAAAAAATTGAATCCAATTATATCAAGGCAACAACACACATTATCTACACAAGTATTAGAATACTCCTAGACTGGCACTTCTGAAAAATTTGAGCAGAAAAAAATGCACTAGAAAATTATTGCTTTTGTAATAAAACAAACAAGCACAATACAGAACACACTTGTCCATACCTTAAAAATGCCAGTGTTACATTTTTAAGCTACAGTTTTTTCTTCAAAAATAAAATTTAAACATTTCAATGTTAATGTATTTGTATATTGCAGTCAAAATTAATTTTCTCCAAATTTTCCAACATAACATCTGAGAGGACTTAAATTTATATACAGGTTACAATGTTTATCAGGATTATAAACAATGGATAAGGAAAGAACTGCCTTCCATGCCGTGGGCACAAACTTGCCCTGGTTTGGAACCAGGTCCACTGTCATCGTTAACAAAACACGGTATTTTCAATAAAGAATTCAAGTGAGGCCACATTTTGTTGTGCACAGACGATCTTCCTAAGGATTAGCATTGGTGAAACTAATGAAAGAGCTGGACAATAGCAGGTTAGGGGTATTTCCTCTTTTCTGAGAACCATCTCCACAGCTGCTCAAGAGCCTTCCTAATGGTTTGAAGATCAAACTCTTACTATTTCTCTGTTGATCTGTGTGTCTCTGGGCAGAGTGGGTGCTCCATGACAAGTGCTTGATTACCATCCCTGCAGAATGAGGACATGAGGAAAGGAGACATTTTTACAAACACCTTGAAACTTTACTTAACAGTGGTTACAGTTCCCCAATGAAGTTAAGCCCTCTAGTGGGTGATCAGTAAGCAACTTCTCAGAATAAAAACCTTCAGCCATCCAGGCAGACAGCAGTCCAGTTCTACAAACATTTCTCATTTAGAAAGCAAGCATGTGGGAATGACATCACTCTACAGGATTAATGGGGCATTTTTATAGGATCCGAGTTCAGTTCAGAAAGCGCTTTTATTATTTTAAGAGTCTTCTGGTTGAAGAAATGACATGCAGATACCATCTCTGAATAAATTAGTAGCAATGCAGGTTTTATTTTCAGCCTTTCCACAAAAGAACAGCAAAACAATAATCCCCAATTGTTACAAGCCGCTCTGTGAGCAGAAAAACAGATCCATCAGGCTTCCTCATAACTGTGGAATCCACCCCTAAGGTTACTGGCATCAGGTATTGCAGCTGCCCCTGCCTCATTAAGTTCCACACCACTGCAATTTTGCATCATCTCTTTTCCCCTCCATCCCACTCATCTAACAGCTAGGCAAGAATCAGTTTTGGACAAGCCACAGCATAGGGTATGTATGTGCCAACTGGCAGGCAATGAGTGAGCCGTTGCTTTTCAGTCACACGAGCCAAACAACTAAAAGACTTCATTTTCCCTCAGCTGAAGCTAATTATCATCAAGACACAAGTTTTCACAAAACTCACAGGAATTCAAGCAATCAAACTCAAAGTTAGCTCTGCATAGCATCTTTTCCTTGGAAAGCTAGGCTAAGAGGCTGAGCACAGCAGTTTTCAGCAGCCCAAGAGCTTAAGAGTGCAGGAAAGGGGGACTGAGGATAGCAGCCCATGCACCTTGCCAAAGACAGCAGGAGTCTGGGATGGAGTATCCCACTTGCTTAGTGTAAAACCAAAAAATCCTGGTATGTAAATTGGTGATAGAACATAGAACAGTCCCCTTTGCTTCAATAGGAGCAGGAGAGGTTTGAATACGAGCATTCTTTTTCTATTCAAATCATGGAATGCAGTTATTTTGTGGCAGAAAGTGACAGCTAAAATAGCGAGATGGATGCAGAATTCCTTTTTTAGAAGGAATTTGTTTGCTACATGTTTAACTCTTGAATAACTGTGAGTATACCTTTAATACTTTTCTACTGAAAAAGCAGAGGCATCATGACAAATGCTTAACATTAATAAAAAGCTGTAAGCACCTGTTTTATTAAACTAGAGCAAAAGGGTGGAATTTTACTATTCATTCCAGTTCCCTAACTCACAAAGGAAGCTGGTTTAACTTTGTGTTGACTGAGTACACTGAAAAAAATCTCCCATTAAGCAAATGAGAATACCATGCTAAAGAGAAAGCCCAACAAAAATCTCAAGTACGAAGGTGCTCCTCTGACAATTCCAGTACTGGCATACAAGCCTGTGACATTAAAATACTAGGCTTGGGGAGCAATACAGCAGTAGCTGGGCTGTCAGTGTCTCATCCTCCAGTGTTTCTTCCAGTTCCACCCCAAACTGGCTTACTAACACAGCAAACAGCCCAAGGCTGTGCTCACATCAGTTGGGTCAGCTCATATCCAAGGCCTCACACTATTACTTGCAACTCTTCCAAAGGACAGAATGAGTATTTTCAACAGTCTTGTTGGCCCATCCTACACTTACTCAGGATTTACATCTTGTCCCTGCGTCAATGGATAGGAACTGAAACTTCTCCAACATTTAATACCCACATCCTCTAGCTAAATTTTTGAAAACTACTTTTCAACTCACTTTTTCCACCCTTTCTTCCTCCAAGGCTTTCAAACTGCCTTGCAGCTCGTAACATAAGCAGTTACTCCTCTATGCTTGTACTGTGCAAACACATGGCTGAAGGATTAATTACTCAGACCTAATCTTAAAATACAAAATCCTTAATTTATTTTTACAAAATACTATTTTTAAAGTGAGTATTTAAAGTTTCCTACATTTAGACACATGAGTCCAGGACTCTGTCTCTGCATTATCTGGTAATGCAAGAGCTCAACACAAGCCCCTCCCCTGCCCCCATAATTACTTTGGTTTTGACAATGTCAACTACCAGAAAGGTTAGGACAGAAATATTCCATGAACCACTGTGTTGTTGCATGTACCCACAAAATCCATGTGAGCCTTCTTTATGTTTGGATTCAACACACACATTCATCAACAGAAGAAAGCTCTTCTTTACCCTTAAGACCCTAACTGCCCGGAATTACTATGAAAAGATAAAAAAGAACTGCCATCAGCCCTCTGATTTTACTTAATACAAATCGCTTTGGGTATCAATCTCAACACACAGTGAAAAAATCTATTTATCCACCCAAGAAAAGGCAATTCAGAAACATGAGAATTATCAAATTATTTTTGTTTATTGACTGCCACATGATTAGAGACCAATTTTAACGGTAAGACTTCTGGTAACGTGCACGAGCACCAGGTCCTCCAAATTTCTTGGATTCGCAACGGCGAGGATCTGCAACAAGCAGAGTCCTATCATACTGGATTAGAATATCCTTGATCTCTTTCTTGGAAGCTTCATCAACATCTGTTTAAAAAAAAAATCTTTAGTTTAAGCAGTTGCACATGGAACAAATCCATATTAATACCTTTAGCAATAAAACAACCAAAAGCCACACATTTCCACTTAAAGCTAACACAACAATCAAAGTTACTTACATTTTTGATAGTAAGCCACCAAAGCTTTGGAAATAGCTTGACGGATAGCTATTAAAAAAAGATAAAAGAACAGTAAGGATTGCAAATCCATTTAAAATTTAAACACCAAGTGTCAATTATCTGAGAAATGTGCTATTTTGTTCGCTGCCAAATTGTCCTTCTCTCCTTAATATCCCCTCCCACACACTCCACGTGACCTTTACTTTGGCAAATCTTAAGAAATCTGTGCCAAGAGGCCACCCACGACTCATTTGTCGATTTGACAACTGCCAGCTAACCAAGAAATTGCACAATTGTCTGATCACCTTCTCTCCCGAGTACTAATGTAGGTTCATTGTCTATCTACAAGCAGCCAACTTGCAAAATCCTTAGAGAACAGTCCTCTGAAATGTCTATACTTTTCAACAAAAATAAAATTGATTGTGTGTTGAAAGACTAAGGAGGCAAAAGGGTCAACAGGATAGTCTGCTTGCTAGAACAGAAAAACTAGCACAGTACACTACAGCAAGCAGAATTCAAACCAGGAGAACGGGAAAAACTGTCAGGATGTTGTTACACTTATCTGTCAAAACATTAACATTGGGTTTTCTGATCAAAATATGAATGTTCTGAAAAACAAACACTACCAAGTTTGAGCCTGAAATTTGCCTCTGCTTTTTATGCAGCATCAGCTCCACTTCATGAACTACATTCAAATTAGAAGCAGAACAAACCTATCTTTTGTCAAGATGAACTTTTATCAACAGCTAATGCAAATCCATTCCCAGCCTTCTCTGCAAGGGGAAAACTGCCCAGCTTTGCTCATCACCTGAAAGATGCTTCCAAACAACATGGAAATATACAACTAAGGATATAATTTCTAATGCTAAATCCCTCCCAAAATCCTTGTGCTCAGCTGCACTTGAATCATCCTGTCACACTGCACAACGTAAAGGTAGTTCCCTAGCATTTCCTCAAAACTTCATCATTTTGCTTCACTCTGCTTACTCTGCTACAGCTTTGCACGTAAAAGGTAATTAACAAGCCCTTATGAAAAACTACATTTGCATGGTGGAGAAAGAAACAGAACAGAGTTTGGAAAGTCACTATCCCAAACTCAAGCCTCTTAAATACATGTCTGCATTGGGCCTGGCTGAGATGGTTTTCCCATGACAGCTCTCACTTGGTTTGCATTCTGGCTACAGCTCAGCAGTGCTTGCACAGCACCAACACTCTGCCTACAATATTTCTCTGTCACCATTAGGCTGGCAGTAGTCAAGATCTTGGAGGAAACATAGCCAGGACAGCTGATATTCAAACTGACCAGAGGGAATATTCCACACCAGAGGATGTCTGCTCAGCAGTAAAAGCAAAGGAAGAGCACCTGCTACAGGTATTGAGGACCCACTTCCCGGGAAGTGGCTGGACATTGCCTGCTGATGGAAGTCTTTTGTTTTCCTTTGCTTCAGCACAGCCTTTGCTTTTGCTTTATTAATCTGCCATCTGCCTTCATCCTGACCCACAAAGTTTTTCCACCTTATTTTCTCCTCCTCCCCATCAAGATAAGGAGAGAAGTGACGTAGCATCTTGGTGGGCACCTGGCATCAAGCCAGGGTCAACTCACTACAGTGGCTTTACCCATTCCAGCCCACACCAAGAACCATACCATAGATCTGTGCTACGTGGCCACCACCCTTCACACGGACTCTGATGTCAACACCAGCAAACCGTTCCTTCCCCAGGAGGAGGACAGGTTCAAGCAGCTGAGAAACAAAGAAAGAAAGAAAATTTATTTGTAATGTGAATTAGAGCTTGTGATAATTTACCAAGTGTGATGTTACTGAATACTCTGAAAAACAGAGCATTGATTTTAAAAGCACACACCAAGGTCAAGCACACCTCTTGCAGAGCTCTTTAACATTTACTAGTGCTGTCATAATGTACATTTACCGAAGTCTTTGGTTTATTTAAGCTTCAAATATCTTAACAGCAAAGCACATGCACATGGGAATTAAGAGCAAGGGAACAGTTTAACTAGAATGCCATAACTACGTGCAAAAAACAAGTCCATTGAAGCTGACAACCTGAAGTAATTTATAGGTAGTTTTCTCCACTTTATAGTTATCTAAACAGTTTTAAAGTCTCTCAGCATTTTTCAGCAGCTATTGTATAAAGTTCTAAACAACCTTTTTAAAATGAGGGCACCTATGCCCTATTGAGAGCACCTATTTCAGCTTATAAAGTGTATAGGAAATACAGAAAATACTTCACATTAAGCGAAACCAGTTAAACAAAACACCCTATCACAGAACTGCACTTTACTTAATTTTCCTAACAGTATCTGTATTTTAGGTAATCAGTTAACAACCAAAAATTTGGTACTTTCAGTAAGACAAGCAACTCATCTCCAGTATCAAGCAATTACACGTATAAAGGGGAAGCAGGGTGGATGCTTACTTTATACTGCAGAGTTCTGGGCTCAATCATTTCCAGAGGTCTTCCATTAACTTTAATGAGGCCATTCCCTCTCTTGCAGTGGGCAACAGCCGTTGCAGTTTTCTAAAAAGCCAAATGCGCATTAACACAGCATTCCATTTTTGCACAAGCAGCAGGAACTTTCACTTCATTTTAACCATCTAGCAATCTTAGTCTTATGCCCAAGACTAACATTTTGCACGAAACAAAACAGTACTTCCCCTTACACCTTCAGGTACACTCACAGTATTAAGGCAGAATCTTAACAAAAGTTTTAGTGTTTGATTTATAGTTACAAGATTTAGTTGTACACGACGGAAAAGACTCCTCCGTTCTACAACACCGTATTTTTATGGCTCGTTTTGTCGCAAAAGATTGGTACTCGAGACTCTGCATTCCAGCAGTGCGAACTTCACCTTCCCACCACCACCTCACAACGAGGCCCTCGAATACCGGCAATGGTAAGCCAGGCCGCTGTGGACTGGGGCGGCAGCGGCGGCCACTCCCGAAGACTCCGGTGGGAGGCAACCCAGACCCACTCCCGAGCGGAGCAAACCCTTCCCCCCAGTTCCGCAGCGCCGCAGGGACACGGCGCGCTCCGGCAGCCACGGAGCGGGACACGTGGGCTGCCGAGCGGGACTCACCCCGCCGGCCCTCCCGCGGCCAAGTCCCGCCGCACGGCCCTACCNGGGTCCCGACCCCCGGCCCCGCCGGAGGCGTCGGGCAGAGCCCAGCCTGGCCCGGGCCGGGGCCTGAGGGGCGCCGCGGGCACCAGCCCCGCCGGGGTTACCCTGGGAAGGGCTCTCGGCACCGATCGGGAGCCTGAGCGGCGCCGCGGGCACCAGCCCCGCCGGGGTTACCCTGGGAAGGGCTCTCGGCACCGATCGGGAGCCTGAGCGGCGCCGCGGGCACCAGCCCCGCCGGGGTTACCCTGGGAAGGGCTCTCGGCACCGATCGGGAGCCTGAGCGGCGCCGCGGGCACCAGCCCCGCCGGGGTTACCCTGGGAAGGGCTCTCGGCACCGATCGGGAGCCTGAGCGGCGCCGCGGGCACCAGCCCCGCCGGGGTTACCCTGGGAAGGGCTCTCGGCACCGATCGGGAGCCTGAGCGGCGCCGCGGGCACCAGCCCCGCCGGGGTTACCCTGGGAAGGGCTCTCGGCACCGATCGGGAGCCTGAGCGGCGCCGCGGGCACCAGCCCCGCCGGGGTTACCCTGGGAAGGGCTCTCGGCACCGATCGGGAGCCTGAGCGGCGCCGCGGGCACCAGCCCCGCCGGGGTTACCCTGGGAAGGGCTCTCGGCACCGATCGGGAGCCTGAGCGGCGCCGCGGGCACCAGCCCCGCCGGGGTTACCCTGGGAAGGGCTCTCGGCACCGATCGGGAGCCTGAGCGGCGCCGCGGGCACCAGCCCCGCCGGGGTTACCCTGGGAAGGGCTCTCGGCACCGATCGGGAGCCTGAGCGGCGCCGCGGGCNAGCAGTGCGAACTTCACCTTCCCACCACCACCTCACAACGAGGCCCTCGAATACCGGCAATGGTAAGCCAGGCCGCTGTGGACTGGGGCGGCAGCGGCGGCCACTCCCGAAGACTCCGGTGGGAGGCAACCCAGACCCACTCCCGAGCGGAGCAAACCCTTCCCCCCAGTTCCGCAGCGCCGCAGGGACACGGCGCGCTCCGGCAGCCACGGAGCGGGACACGTGGGCTGCCGAGCGGGACTCACCCCGCCGGCCCTCCCGCGGCCAAGTCCCGCCGCACGGCCCTACCCAGGAGCTGCGGCCGAGACATCCCGAGCGCGAACGGCCCAAAGGCGCGGGCCAGCCCGGGAGCGAGGAGCAGACGGTGCAGGCCGCCATGCCCACGCCTCACCTTTCGTCCGAAGACCTGGACGCTCTGCAGGGGGCCCTTGGCCGGCATGGCTGTTCCTGCAAGAGAGAGGGAGCGGCGTCAGCGCGGGCGGGAGCGGGGGCGCGGGCGGGCGCGGCCGGAGCGCTCCGACACTCACCTGCCCTCGGCGGCGGCTGCACGGAAAGGCCGAACGGGGCTTCCTGGCCTCGGATCAGGGGCGCCGCGCCGTAAAGCGCAACGCCAGCACTTCCGGCAGCGCGACGGAGAGCGCGCCCGCCTCCGCCGCGGCTGGCGCGCTTTGCGGCAGTGCAGGGTCCCGACCCCCGGCCCCGCCGGAGGCGTCGGGCAGAGCCCAGCCTGGCCCGGGCCGGGGCCTGAGGGGCGCCGCGGGCACCAGCCCCGCCGGGGTTACCCTGGGAAGGGCTCTCGGCACCGATCGGGAGCCTGAGCGGCGCCGCGGGCACCAGCCCCGCCGGGGTTACCCTGGGAAGGGCTCTCGGCACCGATCGGGAGCCTGAGCGGCGCCACGGGCCCGAGCCCCGCCGGGGTTACCGCTGCGGAACGGCTCTCGGCACGGATCGGGAGCCTGTGCGGCAGGCTGTGTCCGCTGCTCACGCCACAGTGCACTTCGGTGGGTCCCGGTCGCAAAGCAGAGCCTTTAAACCTCTGCTTTAAAGAGAACGTAATGATGCCATGCCTGAAAGGCTTACAGTCGCTCTTTGAACCTCCTCGAGATGCAACAATACAAACTACATAGCTTTTATAATTTTAAAGTTTGGTAAACCGGAGAAGATGAAGCGGTAAACCCTGTCTTATAGCACTGTACTCTCTACACTGTACACTGAGACATATTCAGGCAATGCTTTATACCCACTTAAATACTCAGTGATTGCTATATTTAAGATCGACTCAGAGTTCTCTTTAGGTTTAATGCATTCAGGGAACCCCATCAAATTTAGCTTCTGTCTGCGTTTTTTCCTTGTTTAATACCTGTCATAAAATACGGAATTTAAATCACTTTAAGACTGAAAATATTTTACTTCCAATGCTGTAGTATTTAGTATGCAAAATTTTCCAGGAGAACAGAAGGAGAATCTGTTGATGAAGTGAGGTCACGCTTCTTAGATATTTTAAATGATAAGGATTTAAATTACTATGATGAATTGGAAAGTTGACTGCTCAAATGAAACAATCAGTTCCTTTGTCTTTGGACAGGATTTTAAATACTGAACATTAGTCATCAGTCATGTGAGGATTTAAACAAGCACTTAGCTTTATGCAGTTTGAGTGATTAGTTCTGTTCAAGTGAATAGGACTGTGCAGAACGTGTAAGACTTAGCACATCTCAAACCCTCAATTGTACAAAGCTTTAACATGTGATCTGAAAAGTGATTTATTTTTTTAAGGCTGTTTCCTAAGGAACAGTGTTTATTCAGTCACACGTGTCTGTCATCCAGTGTTTCTCTATCATCGAAGGGGAATGGTCACCCCCTTGTTGGCCAATTTCAGGTAGTTTTTGCAGATGAGTGGAAATTTCAAAACCAATTCAGGTTTTACATATTTTGTGAAAATTGGTGGCTCTGCATAACAGAGATCTTTAACTTGCGCAATGAAAGCAGCTGCAGGAGCTGAAATATTAAGACATTCTAAAACCTTTATTTAGGTGAAAAAGAGAAAAGATAATACCTAATTAACCCAGTTAGACAAAAAGGTTCAGCTAAGACTTATGATCAACCCAAAGGTGAGCCATTAGTAATTCAGTTTTGTTGGGTGTCCAGGGAACTTTTAAAGAAAAAGAAAGCAAATCTAAATCTATTCGCTATGTGGGTATTATCTGAGGTCTGCTACTGAAGACCTGTGTTTTAATATGAAGTATACCATTAAATAGGTATTTTTCAAATGTAGAAAACTTACATTTTGGGAGCATGCTTTCTTAGGTCTTTAAAATGTTCATCTGCTGCATGCTCTTCCTGGAACTGAAAACAGTCATCCTAGAGGAGCCTGTGTGAAAACCAGGGATGTGCCTATGTACATGTATCTGTCTGCCTTCTGTTAGTAAAAGAAGACAATAACCAACAGATAATGATAAGTTCATGTGGAAGATAAGGTTAAAGACTTTGTGCTGCTTGTTCCCTTTGCTTCCTAGCATAAAAATAGGAATAAGAGCTAAGAGGTTGTAGGGTGTAACATTGTAAGAGTTAATTGGAACATGAGTATCACTGTACAAAACAAGCAAAAAATGATAGCGGAATGGAAAAGAAACCCCTCAGGTAAGATACTGTACTTTTACAAAAAGTCCCAGTACTAACAATGTCCCTATTTAGTTTTACTGAGCTCAGAGTACTCTAAAACGGTAATGTATCTCAGATTTCAAAAGGAATACATGGTAAGGATCTCCAAGCACCACCTACAAAGTCTTGTGCTCACTTCCTTTTTATTTGTGAAATAATTGCACCTGTGGAACGTAAGGCATTTGTTTGGTGGCCTTCTTTTTTTTGTTAACCTGATTTTGTGCCAGTGTGAGGAAATTAAGGTGTGTTTGCTGGTAAATCACTCTTAGCAGAAAGAGCATCTCATTAAAAAGCTGGCAGGTTTGTACTTATCTAGATAGGGCATTTTATTATTTCCTAATAGAAGGAAAACTATTTGGATTTTACTCATGTAAGTCCTTGATTTCACAGTCATTCTTCATTCTACTAACAGATGATGTGTTGTGTATCTTTGTAGCAACAAGATTCTTACAACTACTAAGTCTTTTACATGAGCATTTAGTGAGGCTCTAGGGGATTGAGAGTCCCACTGCCTGACCTCCTCTGCTGGAGCTGCTTTGACCTCATTGCAGGCTGTGATGTAAGGTGCTGCTGTGATCTACTCCTGTCCTACAGACCAGCCACATGCAGTGCTGCTCCCTCAGTTTTCTGGGAACAGTGAGGGTATGGCAGCAGGATATAGCACTGTAAGGAATGGCTCTGACAGCGTCTCCAGTTGTTCCTTCACTTTGTGACAGGAGCACAAACCTTGTGCATGTAACAGGGCTCCCCAGGGAGGAGGGCTGGAAGGGAATGGCAGGAGGTGGGCAAAGGTGAGCTAAGCAGTCAGTGAGTTGGGCTCAGGAGAGCAGCATTGAATCTGTTTGTTTGGAAATTTGCCGGTGCAGAGCATATGGAAAACTGCAGTACAAAACCTTTATGTCAGTCCACTGCCCACCAAGACTGTCAGGCTGATGTAGTGCAACCCATGAATTTTATACTTATTTGTTACTTGAATGCTTCACTTGAATTTATTCAGGAACACAGAAGTCAAATATATTGAAGATTTTTGTGACTTACATGCTTATGGGGGGGGGGTTTTCTGGGTTTTTATGTAAAAATATGTTTTTATGTAAAACAGCAAGTGACTGGACTTCCATGTGAAATCATGATGTTGGTTCTCCGCTTGGATCTTGTCATCTTTGAAATCAAATTCACTTGTAAGTTCAGAAGGTAAACGTTCAAAGAGGATGGCATTTTAGCTTCCACTTAGCACAGAATTACGTAGCTGCCAAGAGTGTAAGGCAACAAAGAGTCAAGGTCAATGTGTTAGCAAGGCCATAATGTAATGTGACTCTAAATTTCTTCCTGTTTAAAAAGCAGAGAAAATGCTCTCATGGAAAAATAATGGGACAAATAGTGAGATTATCTTCCTTAAGTATTATCTGAAACATTAATAGAAAGGTAAGAGCTATGGCAAAATACAGTCAGTTACTTCTACATATATTGTCATAGGAAATAAAATTATTGTGAAAGTAAAGGAGCCTTTAGGGGAAATACAAAGAAACATTCTTCTACACAGTCTATAATCACATTTAAAAAGATCCACAGCTTCTACCAAAATGCCCTGATTTGCAATTGATTGTAGGATTTTGTGTGGTTTTTTAGCAGAGCGGATAATTTTAACTAGGGAACAGATTTGTTCAGATTTCATGCATGATAAACAAAGCAAATTCTCTGAAGTTTTTACTTCAGACACCAAAATCATCTCTTCAGAAGGCAATGTTGGTCTTTTACCATTTTGTATCTTTTGAAAATTCGTGGATTCCTTCACTAGGAAGTATGAAGTATTTCAGGAAAGAAGATACTGACATCCCTTTTTAATGGCAGCTCTTGTAATCTGAAAGGTCTGGGATACCAGAATATAGTTCTCATATTACATTTTGCAACTGATGCATGTTTGACGATAAAGTGTAATTAGCTAATGGATCCCATTATTTCTGAGGCTTGCTTTTCACAGATCATATTCATCCAGGCAGCAGCTGAAGAGTTTTCTAAACTCAATTAGTGCAAGAATGCTGTGGCCAATGGAAAAATGTTTGATGCATGCCAGAAAACAAATCTTCCCAGCTCTTGGAAATATGTTCTGAAAACGAATATGGATCACACAAGATTTTTGTAGCAATAAATATTTTATTTCCTAAAAATATGTTTAAAATCAAAAGCAAAATTTTTGGTTTAATTATCCTTCTCAAATGGAGCTCTGTAGCATAAGCTCTGGAACATAAGGATATGGGTTATCCTGATTGGTGCGAATACTGACTGCCATTTGCAGGTTAAAAATGTTAATGTCGCATTGAGATTCAGTGAATCGACACAGTGATAGGCTCATTCACACTGGAATTCAATGCATGTAAATAATTAGCAATACAATCGTTTACTTAGGACCAGGCTTTGCATTGCTACTTGGGGAAAATCACAATTAATGATTGTCTTGGTGTTCATTTTGAATGAATAGGCTAGCTCTTTCAGTACAATAAACAAAAGAAATACAAAGCACATCTTGTATCTGAACATATAGACAAAGATTAAGGCTCATTGTTTCAGCTCTGTTACCTGGCTTGTTGCTGAAATCTGAAAAAGTTGTGACTTTGAAGTTGTGCATCCTATTTACAATGGCTGGAAGTTTGTATTATCAGTTAACATACTATGGAAAAGTTAGATGGAAAGTTATGGCTCATTTTAGAATTGGTCTGTATATGAAAGGCTAAAATTTAATGATTTAGGATTTAAACTTGGAATCTATAGTCGATCTCTCTTGCAGCATACATGGCTGTAGTGAAATCTATTGACAGCAAATTAGAATTACTTAAAACTCTTCTCCTCTGCATTCACAGAAGCTGTTTTTAAGTATGTGTGCGTGAGCTCACACACTCACAGTTTTGTATGTCAACAGGAATCAAAGCTGTAAGAAGCCGACCTGGCAACAACCCAGTACCCCCAAGCTACACAAATAAGCAACGAAGTAAATAGAATCACGTACATGAAACAATTTATTTTTTTAGAACAGAACGGCATCTCCAAGCTTCCTGCTGGATTTTGCTGCCCCTGGAGGCTGCTTCTCAGTTTAGTTCCCATTTTTAGAAACTAAACACAGCAGGGTCTGGTGGGATCCAGCTGCCCTCTCTCAACTCTTCTGCAGAAAGGGAAATACTGGGTCTTAGCTTCTGCAGGACTACTGGGATCCTTTCTAGTTTCTTATATTAAAGAAATATGGGGAAAAGTGACAGTAGAAATAGACAGCTATTTCATACTTAAAATACGGGCTTTTTGCTCCAGTTGCCTTAGTTATGTTGAGATTGCAAATACAGTACTGCAATCCGTTATCCGTAGGTCTGCATTTCTCTTTAAATCACACTTTTGACGTAACACATACAGGCAGTTACTGACTTCTAGTAGATAAAAAGGTGCAATTATTGTTATTAACTGCAGAAAAAGACTTAAATATGCACACACTTACTTTGCTGAAACATCAATCGTGGTTTAGAGCAGAAAGAGATAGGCTTCTGTGAAGTTATATTAATATCTACTGAGGCAATTTCTATTTCTGATTTTGAATGTTTGTTGTTTCAAGTGAAACATTCTCCATTGCCTGTGGTAAGAGAGCAGATTAGGCAGAAGTATCAGAGCTCGTGAGCTGCTGTGTACTTACTGACCTACCAGAGAACTGAGACATTTTCTCCAGAAACTGGAGCAGTTGAACTCTAAAGGAGAATGAACCCTTTTGGCAAGGCTTTGTAAGAGCTCTGGATGGAAAATCTTGTGTTTATGAAACAGAGAGAGCAAGCAGAAATGTAGTGACTGTTCAGCTTGTAGAATTAAGGGAAAATAATAACACGTTCACACACAGCTGAACACAGCTAGGTTATCTGGACACTGCGTGCTGTCAGGAATCATGGAATTGTCAAACACAGCAGAGTACCTGTCTGGTGTAGGATTGACAAGGTGGTTGTTACCTGTTACCAGCTGTAGCTCTTGAACTGAAACAGTTCTCGATGCCTTATTAGATGTTAATAGTTGATGCATTTTAAGGTAATCTATCCACCCTCACCTAGCCCTTTGTTCAGGGACCGCAGAGAAGTTGTAGAGTGCTGTCTCCAAATGACTCTTCCGTAGTTCTTCCTCCACTGTTCCCAAGAGAATCTAGCCCATAATATCTACACACTAGGAGATCTGCACAGTTCACAGAAACACAAACACACGCAGTATTACAACACACGTATTAAAATGACATTTTTTACAAGATCAAAAACAGATAGAAAAAATGAAGGGCTGTGGGAAAGCTTTTACCAAATAAAAATGTCTGTGGAGGCTTGATCATATGTGGGCCTGTGAATAACACTCAGGAGACTATAAACTTTAGACAAACCAGATGGTTAGACAGCAAACCAGATGCTTTTATTTATGAAGACAAAGTTCACATTTTGCAAGGTACTTTGTTCTTCTAGAGAAGGTTTCACACACAAAAGAATTATATATGTGTCCTATGATGGTGGACTGGAACATTCATACAAATAAAGTCTCATCCAGTAGTCCATTGTTCTTTCAGGACCCAAAGGAATGGCCTGAAGTTGTGTCAGGGGAGGTTTAGGTTGGCTATTAGAAGAAGGTTTTTCACCCGGAGGGTTATTGGGCACTGGAACAGCTGCCCAGGGAAGCGGCAGAGTCACTGTCCCTGGAGGTATTTAGAAGAGGTGTAGATGTGGTACTTGGGAAATCGTTTAGTATTGGATTTGGCAATATTGGGTTTATAGTTGGATTCGATGATCTTAAAGGTCCTTTTTGACGTACATGATTCTGTGATTTTATGATTGGTGCCTCTAGTTTTACACGTGAAAGACACTGTTGATGCAAGCTTACAAAATCTTGTCAAATAAAGGAGTTTGGAGAGTAATGTAAGTATAGAAATACAAACTCTGGTGATTTTATACCACACAAAGATCAGGTGGTTAGATTGGAAATGAATGCCAGATTTCAAAAATGTTTAAAATGTGCATGCGATTTAGATTCTAAATCTCCAAGGAATACAAAACCTCTGCCTTTAGGTAATTTAGGAGCCTGAGTTCTGTTTGCAGAATAACAGATTCATAGTTCATATCTAATTGAAAGTTAATGAGATTAAGCTTTTTGAAGTACCTCTACCTTTTGTATTTAAGACTTCTGTTCATTATCACTGGAAGTCTTTGAAACATTTCTTTTCCATCTAGCATGCTGTCTGTATCAAGGGGAGCAAACCTTTCTGTTCTGCCGATTCCATTATTTTGAGGGGTCTGAAAGGAAACAGGTCGAGTATCTCACAGACACACCAGGGTTGTTCTTGGGACAAATACATCAGAGTATTAAGGGTTTAAAGACTGTATTCCATTGGGTTTAAAGATGCTCTGCACTTTTCCTTTTTTTTTTCTTTTTTTTTTTAAGATTGGGGTTAAAAGCTCTTTAAGTCTGTTTATTATGCATTCTGAACTCAATTGGTAGTCGTTTATTTTAAGAGTTAAAGTATTTTGAAAAAAAGGTCCCATATAATCTCTACCATGTAATTCCATTCCATGGTCAGCAGCATTTTAGATAGATAAGCCACAAACATAATTTTGCACAATCTTCCATCATCCCAAAATCTGTTTAATTGTAATTATATATTTTTGCCTCTTCATATGGAGCTGATATAAATACTTTTTTATCCATAGACAGCATCCAGTTTCAGGTCAGTTGATGTTCAGTTTGAATGTACTTGGTGTTTATACCTTTTTTACAAAAATAATAGAAAACTTGACATTTTCTGTATTGTATTAATTTTTAAAATGTCATTCATACAGTTCATATGTAACAGAAATAATATTAATAATGCTTTAATAAAATACTAAAATGTGATACAGTGATTTATCATTTTGAACATAATATTCTGCAGTTAGTTGTATGTCATGATCTTGACAGATATTTGCCTTTCAACAGCACAAAAAGTCAAACCATCATTTGTGCAAAAAGAAAAAGAGACCATCTCTGTGTGATCTCAGGCTGTGCATGCATGAATTTCCTCCATGCAGTGATCAAATCCTCTGAATACAAAGACTTAAACAAACTAACCTATAGTTCTGACTGAACGTGCACAAGGAGTCCTTGCCTTCAGCATCAGGAGCTGCAGTTTAATTTAACAATTTAATTCAGTCCCTTTATTGATTTCTCAGAATGAGGCCATTTGGAAACCCTAGCAACAGAAATCTTGCTTTATATAGAGCAGTGTCAGTGCAAACTTGCCTGCTTAGAGCTTAAAATGCACATTGTATCTAAATTTTCTATGTTCCTGTCAATGTCTGCAAGTTTGGATTTCAAATTTGTTGACATATGTCCCTAAGTAATGATGTGACGACTGTTCAATAGGTGGCTCTAGTCCAAACAATGTAACACTGCTCTAAAGAATGTATGCAGTTATTCTTTCCCAAACCTCCAAAAGAAACAACCACCTTATGGGATGTTCTGAGAATGAAAAATTAATCTCAAAATGCATTATCTTTCAGTTATTCCTGCATTAGCTCTCCAGAGAAAAGGCTGGGCAGAGGGTTTCCCTCAAGCTACACTGTAAGGACCAATTGATGATTTCATGTGACTCTTGCATAACCATTTAGTGATCATACCTCCAGTTGTTCTAATCTGATCTAGATTTGAAATCAGTTCACTTAAAGTGACCTTTGCAATGTCTGTCATCTGTTTGGAGTCCTGTAGAATGCTTGTTGCTGAAGGCTTCCTCAAACACAACTGAAAATTAAAATCTATTCAAGCCTTTTCCACTCCACATATGTATTCCTTCCATCTCTTCCCTCCTTGCTAATTCTCTCCTTACCCTTTATCCCTTTGCCTCTCTTTGCTTTGTCAGAGGGTTGTGACAAGCCTGGAACAGACTCAGTGCTGATCTAAATGCACGTGGGTGGCAGGAGATGGGGAGGGTGAAGCCAGCTAGCGTGCAGCCCAACGTAGCTGTGAGTGTCCTTGTAACATGGAAGGTGGGATCACACTGGGTCAGCATTAATGCCAGCTGCCATGGGGGTGAATGTTGAAGTTCCTGTAGCTTTTCCATCTCCACCAAGTAAGACCTGCACCTCAAACATAGTAGACAAGCTACAGTGAGGTGTGTTTGCACTGACTCAAATTTGTCACTGCTTACCTGTACTAAAGAACGCCTAGAAATCAGCTGATTTATATTACTGTCATGGACTCAAAAATAATGCTTGAAAAAATACTGCAGTAAACTTTGATGTGGATCCCAAAAGCAACACTTTTCAGTCTGGCTTTGTCAGGGAGCAGGAGGAGTGGGCCAGTTCCTTGAGGTGGGAAGAGCCAGTAGCTGAGGGTGACCCCGGCACAGGCAGTGCCCCACCAAATGGGCACCATCCTATGGGGTCTGAGCTGGGGGCTGGTGTTGTTGTGCATTTCACAATTTTATATTATTTTGGTTTTGCAAGCATGGCTTGCTTTTTGACTTGTCTGTTTCTGAAAATCCTGCAAGCCCTGCACAACACCCACTTACCAAGAGAAATACTTACTGCCTTGAACTGTTGACAGTTTAGTATAGAAATATTGTGGATTGATTGACTCTTTGTGAGCTACAGCCCTTTTGAACAGTTCCATGGCTCCTTTGTTAGCTGCATCTGGCAGTTTGAGCAGCACTGCTCTAGCCAATAGTTTATATAGTCAGCAAACTGCTTTGTTAATTAAAAAAAAAATATTAACCTGGAAGTAAGCAGGCATTTTTCTTAAACATGAAACCACTTTTACTGAGATGCCTGCTGGCATTAAGATAACTGAAGAATTTATTTGTAGTGAAATTGTCTCTAGAGGCCTCCACCACCCTAAAGTGTTTTCTGTCCTCTCCTTAGGCACATGCATCCGGCATCACGCACAACCAAGAGGCTTGAAAAGAAACAGGAACCCGCCAGTGGTGGGTGGGGAAAAAAGCTGTGGGGCTGCCAAAGGGACCTGGTAAAGGACAGGCAGGTGATGAGAAGCAGAGCTGGTCTGAGCCCTCACCTACTGCTGCCTTCACTGAACTCCGCTCCCCATGAGAGTTTAGATTCCTCCGTTTGCAAACTGTCATGGATGCTTATGTGCTTTTTTGTTCCCTTTTCCTGTGCTTCGTTCACAGAAGGTTATTTCTGCTGCCCCGGGAGAGTGGAAGGAAGCCCCAGCTGCTGTATTTCCCCTCCATCTTGCAGCCCTGACGGAACCCTGGCTGTGCCAGCTTGACTTGCACACTGGGGGCTCCCTCCGCCATCCTGTAAAGAGAACAGGGGGGATTAGGGTTATTGCTTGCAACTTGCTCCACGGCACTGAAACATGTACCTCCCTGTACAGTCTATACCCACTTGTGAATTTAGGATACTTTAGCCCATGTATTGAATGTTTTTCTCCCACACACACACACAAATGCATCTGTCTTGGTTTCGACACAGTAATGATCCAGCTTCACTAGTTTGCTCAATCTGCTTTGTGGCTCTCCAGCTACACAGGGCAACTGTAAAGCCTGCCTAATTGGGCAATTAAACTTTATGACCGTTCTGCATCCCTGAAGCAATAAAAGGCAGACAGAGTGCACTGGGAAGTCTTGCCCGTCATTTGGAAAAACTAAGGAAGCACAAACCTCCTCAGACCTCCCCCCATGTGGAGACACTGAGCATCACTCTGGTAGCAGTGTGTCCAAAAGACAGGCATGTGCAGAGATTAGGCAGAGTTTACCTTTGCAAAAATGCAGCCATAGCCCCTTCTTTAAAATGTAATTTTCATTGTTTATAATGCAAGTTCTCCAAAGATAAGGTGCTTGGCATGTAAAAATTGCACCCTGATCTCATCAAACCTTTGGGCTATGCATGAGCAGAAAACCTAGAATCTGTGGTGATGTTTATAGGAACAAATCTTACTTTTCAGAAGTACCACTGATGTAACATTTTGTCTTTGGTTCTAGTAACCCATCTAGAAGAATAACTACTGCTAGCAGTCTCATCACCATTCTGTTTGTCTTTCTTGGAGACTGTTGCAGTTGTTATTTTCTATACGAAAATAACAGATGTAGTCCAAGCACAGGAGGCAGGACCAGGAGCATTGCTGATGCCGGTATGTGCTCTGAGTCCACTCCTGACTTGCTGGCTGGCCTTGAACCAAAGTCCTAGATCTGAGCACTCCCTCCTTTGGGAAAGCTGAGGTCTGGGTTTGAAGCTTGCATTTTAGACCTACCCCTTCAAATGTTTTCTATAACTATTTGGTTGAAACAGTTCTTCCAAGGGCAGGGTGTTAAATATTCCAGGGAGGGGTTAAGTGGGTCTGGCTGTTTGATTCCCTAAGGAAATGGGAGCTAAATTCTAGAGAAGGAAGGAACGTGGGCTGTGCATGGTTCTGAACTTCTCACAGAAAGGCTCAAGATGAAATATGTAGAGATTTTAACTGGAATATCAAGCTATTGCTAATATGTTTGTCAGCAAAAACCATCTCTAGGATGAAGAGCTTTTATTCTTAAGAAGGAAGATTTAGTTTAAGATTATGTAAGTAAAGCACCCACACAAAACCTGCTGTTTGTTTTTCTCATTCCATTCACATTAAAAAATATGTTTGTTCTGTTATAAAAGACTTGCTTTGCACTTACTCTTAGCAGTGCAAGTAGCTGGAAATGTCCCTTTTGAATTTTGTGGCTGCTTAGTTACCACAGCTTCTTGCTATCCAAATAGACTCACTCTGTCAGGGCTGCGAGATGGGGAGAGATAAACACAGGGAGCAATTGTGGCTTCCTGCCACCAGCCCTGCTCAGAAAGCAAGAAAGCAATAGCACTGCTGCGGCAGCAGTGGGAAGCTGTGGCCTCAGAGGAATAGGGGAGAAAAAAATCCAACCAAATATCCTGAGAGCAGGATAAATAATGTCAAATAACGTGCTCTCTTCTAGTCCTACTTTGCTTAGTCAGTAGTTTTAAGGCAGCTGTTACTCTGCCAGGAAATAGTCCATGTAGATATGCTTAGAAAGTATCAGGTCTGAGTTAATGCAGAGGGATATTCTGTATGCAAGACCTACTGTGGTGGCGGCCAAATTAAAAATAATGTGGTATAGTCGTTTATCAGCTGTAATTGTTGCATGAGTTTTGCCTAAGTGTAATTGTCAGGTGTCGAGTTTTGTTACCTGACCATGTATTTTCCTTGTTTATTCAGTTTTGGAAACTGTGAGTAGAAAGAAACAAAGAAAATTATCTGATGGGAGAGAAAATGAGAGAAATGGAAAAAAATCCCAAACGATAAAGCTGAAAGTCAGGAGCTCCAGTGGGGTGAAAAAGGCAAGATCCAAAGCATGAACAGCTGTCAATCAAACTAGCCTTCCTGTTCCCTCTGGTGGGATATGGAACAGGCAGTTTTCCTATCAGAAACTGCAGGACTCACTTCTGCTGTCATAGGGCTTTGTAACAGGAGTTTAATCAAACACACTTTTGCAGAGGGAGGGAAATAACAGCATTTGTTTGTTGTCTTTTTAACTTTCAGCAAGGTTGCCTGGGGTGCAGCTAACTGCTGCTAGCAGGAGCTCAGCCCAGCCGTGTTTCACACCAAAGGAAGGTTACACAATGCTGTGGGTGGCAGAGTATTTCTGGGAGGCCCACTTTGCTGCGGACTTTGCTTGCATCACTTCCTGAAATAGAGATTGACTGATGTGATATATTCTTATTTTTATTCAGGTTTTTTTTTTCACAAACCACACTTGCATGCTCTTTGCAGGGTTGGATTTTGAAGAGAAGATCATAAAGGCTCAAATCAAGGTGCCCTGTATTTTAACATGAGTTTTCCCTGACTCTTCCTTTTTTTCTCTGTTCTTCTGGCATCTCAGAATTGAAACTCTGCCAAAGCACTGAATAAAAAGGGAATTATATTCTCTGCAATATTTGTCATAATTTTAATTCACTTTACTTTGGGCTGTCCTCAACTTGTGCTTTCTTAATGTGCTACAGATTTCTGAGCTGACAGTGGGTAACTGTGAGGAGCCAAGAGCTGGTCAGCATGCAGCTAGGGTTTAAACTCTCAGGAAAGTGTAGGAGGTAGTTTAGAATTTAAGTTGTTTTGTTGGGTTTTTTCCATGGGAAAAAGATACCTCTTCTCTGTCCCTTGTGCATGGGAGAAATGTAAAAGAAGGGAGGTCTGGCGATTTCCTGCTTTCCTACTTAGCAACCCCATGACAGCCACTGTCAGTGTCCTACCCTTTAGCCTACTATTTACCACTCTGTGTATTTTCGATGGAATTATTAACAGAAGGGAATTTAAATATGATATATTGCACACTCAAATTCAATCTCTACCAGGACTAGAGAGGAATGCAACTCTAGGAAATAGTGTTTCAATTTGTTTGGTGTTTCTGCATGACATTATTTAATCAAAGGCCATTTGTTTCATCAAATTAGACTTGATTATGTTTTTCACTATTAATGTGGACTAGGCAACAAGTTCAGCTTTGAGAATTAGAACTTACTCTTTCTTATGCTACAACAGAGAAGGGTGTGGGATGACAATCAAAATAGACATGGTTCATCACTCAAAACAGCTCATCAGCTGCGTGGTATGAGCGCTCTTAACTGTAATGAAAATACAAATGTGCTCTTTCTGTAGTGGTTTAAATCAATATATTTAACTTCTTATTTTCAACTACTGTATAGTTAGTGAAACATCTCAGAATGCTATTTCCAACAATAGGAAACAAAAAAAAAAATAGCAATTAACTCTTCCTCCCATATAAACTGCACTTGGATTATCCTGTTTAATACGCAGCATTGGACCTACACCCTGTGATTTTATCTCACCTATTTTTCTTAGCTCTTTTGAACTTTTAAGTCCAAAGTCTGCAGTTCAGTTAATTCTGCATTAAGAAAAAAGGAATATATCTATTTGTTTCCAGTTTGCTCTCTACTAATTTCATTTAATTTATGGCCCTTGTAAGAAATAATTCTATTCACCTTTTTGATCCCAACCGAGGCTTTTTTGTAGGTCGCCAGCATCTCCTTTTCACATGCATCTTTCCCAGCGTGAAAAATTTGATCCATATGGTGTTCCCACACAGGAGCTGGCCAGTATCTGTTGCTTACTTCTAGGACATTCCTACCACTGCTTACAGTATTTGCATTTGGATTGCGGGGACACAGTCATAAATTTTTATTTAATTTGGCTTTTGGCCAGTGCAGGCATTTCTAGCTGAATATCTGCTAGGTGTTTTTTAGATTACCTTCCGAGATACATGCATCTTCCTGTGTCCTGAAGTGGACACCTGTCTTCCAGACATAGGTTTGTATTGCACACTGATGACCAGGTCCCAAATCTTACACTGAAATCAGTATGCATTCAGAGGATAGAACAGTGATCTTCAGTTTAGGAAACAGTGGATCATTAATAGTCTTTCTGGCAGCAAAAACCCGTTTGCACTAAGGTAACCTGCTCTGAGTCTTGTGCTCCTCTGCTTAATAATATGTCATTTTCACAAAGGCTATGCGACATTGGAAAACATAGATGGTAGGCTATGATATGTATTAATTAAAATTATCACTTTAAAATTAATTATTATTGCCTTTTATACCACCTTTGAGGCATAATGTTTAAATGCTTAATTTAACATAGTGAAAATTCCAGATCTATAACAAGGCATACTAATCTGCATTCTGTTTTTTAGTGCTTGTGGTCCTCATTGACCCCTACTGGACTTACTGCCTACGAAGTGAAACTCTAAATGAGCAGCACCTGGGAAGGTCAAAGAATGACTCTTTGAAAATCCTTGTTCAAATATGCCAAGAAGCAGGGAGAAGTTGCTGTAGCACTAGCAGAGGAATTTGGAAGAGGTAAGGAAGACTGGCTATAGCCATATTAGGGCTGTGGAAAAGGCATGGTTTTGCTTATTCTGTATATTTTGTATCTGAGAGATCTCGATTCTATGTTTTGTCTTCCTCTGCAGATTAAATACCTGTTTACACTGAAAAAGGTTTTGTTCCTACCTTAGCTCCTTGTCTGTCCTGCACAATAACAGCTTCTAAAGAAAAACAGATTTCTTGCTGCTGTGCTCTGTAATTGTTGATGGAATCTGTCTTATTCCAATTAAAATGATAAATCATGGGGCCATGGCAAATTTTCCATGCTTTGATAGAGCCTTGCTGAGACAGTTGTGTTCAGTTTGTTGTGTTGTGTGGGGGCTGGTTGCTCAATACCTCTCAGTTTAAGTGAAAGCTCCTTTTGTATGGGAGCAAGAGCTGGAATGCCAACACATGGCACTGTTGTGTCCCACAGGAATAGGTGCCGGGCTGCTCAGCCCCCACCTTCCCTCTGCTTTAAATCAAGACCTGCTGAAATGAGCACACCTCTCTGACATGCTTTATCGCTCTGTGATTTCTGAACAAAACCCTTATCAACCTGTCACTTTGCCTTTTAAAAATGCTGTGGCTCTTTCCAATGAAGGAAGAATGGTTTTGTACAGCATCCCAGGACCATACTCTGCCTTATCTTTGCTGAGAATGGTGCAAGTTTCATTTGCAAAGTGCTCCCAAAAATAAACAAGAAAAAATCTGAAAAGATTTATTGCACATCCTGCCACTGCACATCCAGAGATGCAGTTTATGGCATATTAGAAATAACTGTTGCTTCCACTCAGTGTTGTGATGTCAAGTATCTTCCTTTCATAAAAATACTGATGTAGTTTCATTTTCATCCAATTAGCGATTATGAAAAGTATGCTTTTGCACTTAGAAATATTCACCCAAGGTTTGCTCAGTTTTGCAGATGTCAGTCCATGTTTTGATCGTAATTCTTTTTCAGCCAAGAAAATGAAGAGCAGGGGATAAAACTACTGCTTTGTCTTCTCTTCTAAACATCTTTTGTGGTTTTCTACCTTGTCCATGAAGAGAGAAAAATAAATTAGAGATAATGGTCCACTACTTCCTCGATTGTATTTCATCTTTCCCTAGATCTGGACTGTGCTTGCACAGGTTTTTTTACACCAACAGTTCAGTATTTTGTTGATTACCGTAATTTTTTATTTGATTGTTAAGCTTTTAAAGCAGTATGGATTACACAAAAAGGCAGTAAAGCTAAATAAAGCTAATGCTAAAACACTATTATTTGTGATTTAAAGGGATATTTTAGATAGTTTGAGTTTTGCAAGATCCCTGCACATAATCACTAATAATGGGGCTTTTTAAGAACACTCTGCTTCTTATAAAACCAATAAAATAAGACATGGGAATCTTAAGCATAATAATATTATGGATATAAACAATTAAAAATATTCCTCCCTATTTTAGTTATTGAAATTTAACTTAAAACATTGAACATCTTGTTTTGCTCCATACTTGCAGTTGTAGCTAAAATCCACCAATGAGTACAAGAAATTCTCACTTGATTTCATTGTAATATGGATGAGATCCTTTAGTATTAAATTATTCTGTGGTTTTGGAGAGAATCAAAATGAAACTACAAATAACTTCTTTAAAGCTGTCTGCAGTTTTCAAGTTTCCAACAGATTGCTCAATTACAGTGCAAGACCTAAGAGTTGTGTTTATCTTTATCTTTCAACTGTGAATATATTGTATTGGGGTGACTTATATTTTTTAAAAATAAAAGACATTTTTCTGACCTCTTCATATGCTAACATATCAGTGAGCAACTGTTTCAGCACACAAAAGCAAGAGACTTGAAGTTCATTTTTATTTCTGAATGATTTTACATTTCTGCATTCAAAGCACAGGAGTGGTAATGAAGTGCTTTAACTATTTGGGAAAATAATACACGAGTATTAACTATTCAACAACTTTAGAGATCATGATGGGGACAGTCTGGGCTATTTCTGAAGTTGTGGAGTTCCCTGTTTCCTGTAAAGAGGAACAGAGTGAGGCAATAGATACTCAAAATACATAGATTCAGCCTCAGAGGGTGATAGGTAAAGTCAGAGGGAAACAAATAAGTTGGGAGACCAGAGGATGGGAGTGCAAGCTACTGCTGTGGAAGGCTTTGTTACCCAGCCGGGTTCGGAAGGAGAACACTAAAAACCCCAGCACGGCTGCAACAGCAAGAGAGAAAAACACTGTTAGGGAGGCAGCAGCAGAAAGGCCGTGCCTGTAAGGAGTAACAGGAAATCCTTCTGTAATTGCACTAATGGTAAGAGGAAGGCTGAGAAAGCTTTGGTCTGCTGCGTTGAGGGGAGAAGAGATCTAAACAGATGATGCTGAAAAGGCTGAAGTGTTTAATGCCTTTTTGATGGAGAACCCTCTGCAGAGGACATCTGCTACCAGATACCTGGCACAAATCACCCCAGTGACAGAGCACGAGGGTAGAGAAAACACAAGCACTTGAGTAAGTTTAAGATTCCCAAATCAGCTAGTGAGAACGTCTCCCAGTAAATTTAATCCTGAACCTTTAGGCACAGTAAGCCTAGATATGCTATGGAGGATTACCTCATTTAAATGTAGCCAACTAAAAGTTTGGCACCCATTGCATCCATTCCTTTATTTTAGGGGCCCTTGACCCCTCCCCAGGGCTCTCCCTGTGCTGCCCACAGTCCAGGATGCCATTTCTACCCCCTGGGACTACCAGTTCCTGCTCTGGTGACACTGCAGCTAGTCTCCAGCTCCTCACAGCCCTGCCCTGCCCTGCAGGAATACTTAAGATTAAAAATATATTACCATGTGGTCTCACTCCCTTTTCAGTAGATATGTGTAAATAAGGAAGGGTAATGTCTGCTGACCCCTGTAACAATGCAGATTAAATCTGTTCTCTTGCAGTCTCCTTTCCAAAATATCTGTATCTGCCTCCTGTTCCCTCTACATCCTGACTTCCATGCAAAACAACTTTGTTTTCCTAGCATGTCATTTAAATAAAAGTATTTGCTCTGCACATATCTGCAATGCTTGTTCAACTCTTAGAAACTGCAAGTATTCTGCACCTGACAGGTTGCATAATGTGGCTCAGTGAAAGAGAAATATGGTCAGTAAGGGCTTAACATAACCCTTTCATCTCTCTTCTTACCAGCGACTTGTCTCTGTGCAGTTTCCTTTTAGAGGGTGATTTGGAAGTTCCTTTTGTGTAGCTTACATTTTATCTCTGGTTGGACATGAAATAAGTCCACACACTGTACTGGAGGGAACATGTTGTTCCAATATCACAGGCACAGCTGCTTGGGCAGAGGAGACTATTAACGATGAGGCATCCAGATAAAGTAAGTAGATACCTGCAAAAAAAGTTGCTACCTCATTAGAGATATTCTATCTTGCAGCACAGCTCTGTTTGAGAACCCATTTGGCTAGTGGAATATGAAACGGAAGGACAAACATGCAGATGATCCTTTTTAATCAGTTTAATTAAAAAGGAAGGTTAGTACTTACTTCCTTTCCTTTTAATCAAGCAAAAAGTGTAATGTAATTTGTGTACCACAGGCCGCCAAAATAGTAGGAAAAGCCCTTCTGCACAGTTTTATCAGCTTAATCTTTTCTTCTGAATGTCATTTGGCATTTGTGCTCAGAACTCATATGGACAAAAATCCTTAGAAAAATATCCACTGCCAGATCAGCTGGCTGTGTCCTAGTTAAACTCTCTTTCCACTTTTAGCTTTGTATTGCCAGTGAAAGATACCCAAACAAGACTATTCATTGGTGAAAAGCTTGACTAGAGAAGTGCCGATTGCTGTGACAGTAGAGAGGGAACTGTGATTTGTTTGGGTTTTTTAATGGAAAAGTACCCATCCCTCATCAAATGCTGTTCTTGTTTAGCAAAGGTGACTGCAGTGGCAACTGCAGAAGAACCACTGCAATCTCAGTTTCCTGAGTTATCCCTGAGGCAGGGAAGAAGCCACTAGTACCAGTTCAGCTGCTTCCCAAGTTCTCTGAGTCTGTGGCTGAGTAAAAAGCACAAGCTGGGAGGATCGAGGATATTTATATTTCTTTAGCTGTTCTGAAAGGCCTTCTCTTGCTTCCTTAACACGCTCCTTTTATATGAATTTTGACTGGCAGTCTTTCCTGATCCAGATTGTCACTGCTCTAAATGTGTCTTTTCTACATCCTCCTGCCCTCAAAAGAACTCAAAACAGTTAGCATTTTACTAACGTCTTCATTTAGAAGTTATTTAGTACAGACAGACCTTCTCATTTAGGCAAATTTGAATCCCAAATAAAAATTAATGTGACAATCTATTTGCCTTTGAAACTGTCTCCAACATGATGAATAAACAACTCTAAGAGAGGGAGAGAGAGTAAGTGAGAAAATGTGACTACCTCACATCTTTGTTTACTAAGAGAAAAAAGAGAAACTTGGAAATTACTAAAAGGATAAATGTGCTGTCTGTGAGAAAACAGAATGGAACTGGAAGAAACCCCCATGTGCAGCTGTGGCACCAGTGTAGTTGCCTTTCCAGGGCTGGTGAAGGGACAAGACCAGTAGAGGTGAAGTCCTTCCAGGCAAAACATGTGGGAACCAAAAGATGGAGCTGAGCAGGGAGAACACCTCTGTGCAGCAAATAGTGGGTGGCAGCCTTTTAGGATAAGAGCAGCAAAGAGCAGGGCCAAACCAGATGAGATCAAATTGCCTTAATTTTTACAAGCAATTAATTATATATTGGGGTGGCTTTTTCATGAGTCCAGAAATTGTATGTGCACCTATGAACTGAAACTTGCACGTTTAACAAAGTGTCAGTGTGGCTTGCACAGCACCTTAAAGAACAAAGCCTGTGTATAAAATAATACTCAGAGAGCCAAGGCGTAAGGCCCATGGGGAAAAAGGAGCTTTGCCTGCTACATTACTTAAATACTGAATCATTTCCAGTATCATGTGCCAGGTAGTCATTCCAGTGCATGTAAGTTGTACCAGTATGATCTGATACACTGAGGCAAGCAGGTTACATCACTTGTCTTGATCTTATCAGAACACAAAACCTATGTATCTTTTTTTATGTTCCGTGCATCATTTCCCAAACTACTTTTCTCGTGTTCCTTTCCCAGATGAATTTTTCTATTCATTGCATACTAAATCCTTCATGCAATCTGCATGTCCCAGCATAATTCCTTTAGTTCACTATCTGCTGCCTGAGCATAAACCCAGAATTTGTTTAACTATTGTTCTAGTAGCCTGAAGGCTATTTCAGTCACGAAGACAGCATTTCAGTTGCTTAACTTGGGTGCCTGATTCTATTTGAGAAGCTCTGGAGTATCTAAGCCACTCATCAGAGCTGATAACAGAGAATCTGTGGGAGACCTACACTGTTTTCAAGTGGCAGGTGGAGAGATGCAGGACCTTTAGTTCATGTGAAGTGATGTTACCAGTTTGGGTAACTGGGTTGATCCCCAACAGCTCATCATAAATATATTATTGTGCTGTGGAAGGTCCAGCTTGAATATAAACCAATGTTCTCCTGCCTGTTAACTTTTCCTGGTGCTGTACATCTCTTCTTGCAGCCTGTTCTCTAAAAAGCAATTAACAAGTAATTAACAAGTAATTATGTTCTATCTCATCTCAAACTCATGTAAAGGAAACTCAAATGCAGGAAGCTAGAATAATGTTCAGAATTACACTATTACACTGATATTTAGACTTTTATTCATTTGCCAAGTTAGACATATGCATCATTCAGTTTCTAAGCTTGGTTTTCAGTAGCCATAGAAACTGGAGAAGAGTGAAAATGGCATGACTTATTTCTTTTTTAGTTTACTGATCTTGAAAAGAATTCCTGAATCTGCATTGCTGTATTATATTTAAACACAATTTTTTCCAATCTACTTTTATGTCAAGAACTGTATATAACTTAAAAACATTATCAGGTACCTCATATTTTAGCATCTGGTATTAAAACTGCAAGAAAGGTTCAGTGTGGTACAATTATTTTGTTTTATTACACTGAAACCCAAAAATTGCTTCCTTTGGTGATGGTCCACCCTGTAAGTAGTTGTTTTCCTATACTGTGTTCCTACTTTATAGTTCTGCCATTTCTCACTGCTTGCTACATACACTCCTTGGCTCCTGCTGAGAATGATGTTTGCAGGAGGAAACAGATGGTGAAGTACTGATGCTAGAAAAATACTTAGCACCTCTAAGCTGTTCCTGTGGCCACTGAGGCTTATGGAAGTACCAGAACATATATGAAACACTACGTAGCCTCCAAGCATGGCATTTTTGCAAATGCTGATCGTTATAAAAATACCTTATAATCACAGAATAAGCTGAATTGGAAGAGACCCACAAGGATCATCAAGTCCAACTCCTGCCCCTGCACAGGACCATCCCCAAGAGTCACACCATGTGCCTGAGAGCACTGTCCAAACTCTTCTTGAACTCTGTCAAGCTGTGACCATTTCCCTGGGGAGTCTGTTCCTGTGCCCAGCCACACTCTGGGTGAAGAACCTTTCTCCCCTGACACAACTTCAGGCCATTCCCTCGGGTCCTGTCACTGATGCTTTTTTTTTTTTCCCTTCTGTTAAGCTTCCTAGATGTACATGAAAACGTGTTCAGTATTTTTAGGAACAGACTTCTTTCAAAATCACAACTAAGTCATACTCCGTTATGGCTTTGGGATTCCAGTTGCCATACCCCATTACTTCTGGATTTATGAATTTAAATCATATTTAAAAAATGTGATATTAATCATACATATTCAAGTATGTTATCTTAAATAACTTAAATAAGTTTTTAAATTAAATTTGGATGTAAGTACCTAGGATTAAGAACCTCCTTTTTTTAAAAATAGATCTATATTAGATTTATGAATATATAAATATTTTATATAAATATATAAATCTAGTTTAAAAAATAACCTTTTATATATTTGCTGGTGTGAGGTGCCTCCGCTTCCTGAAAGTCACTGGAATACATTACAAAGTCCTGTTCTGGTCCGGGAGCCTGATGTGAAACTCGAGGTTTGCCACTCACACTTGGCGTAGGTGTGGCTGAGCTCACCCCTCGGCCTTGGGCTGGTTTCAAGGCCCTGCACAGCCTGATGCCAAGGGTGCAGCCTGGTCCTGCTTGTGGGTTTCACCAAAGCAGAAAGGACAAAGCAGAGCCAGCAGCAGCTCTCCTTCACACAGGCTGATCTTCCTTCACTGACACATCTCCCTGCACACACAGCACATTAACATACAGGGAAATAACCGTGTGACAAACTGGATGAGCCATGCTAAGGGTGAGCAGTCCTTGCTCCAGTGGCAGCTGGAACCTTGTCAGCAGCACCTGTGGTGCCACCCATGTGCACCCAGCTTTCCTGTAGGTGAACCCCTGGAGCCTGCACACTTCTAGCCTGCAAGTTTGAGCCTGTTTTAACTAACTTGTATGTGTGCAAGAGTATGACAGTATGGCCTCATGATCAGCCATACCATGATCTATCCAGACCCCACTGTCTCAATCTGTGTGAACCATCCAGTGGCATGCTCAGTGAGAGGTCCTTGTCTCAATTTTCCACATGAATCCATCTCCAGAAGCATATTTCCCTCTGTGCTCTTGCAAGATTTGCAGTTTTCCAGCAACTTTAGCTTTTCTGCACACCAAGCCTTTATAATTTCTGCAAATTAAATAAAAAGGTTTTCTTATGCTTCAACTGAGGCCTTGTTCCAAGTTGGTTCCAGCTCAAGAGCTGACTACTGAAATTTAACATTAAAATTCTTCTTAGGAAATACAAGATTCAAAAGATGTTCCTCAAATTGAAATTATGAACTTTTAACAATTCGTGTTTTAGAAAAAGTCTCTTGCATCCAGTAGGCCTTTGGATCTCCTCTTTTTGTGAATTCCTGAAAATTCAGTATAAATGCAGTAGCGCATTTATATGAGTTTTCAATTTCTGTGGTATAAATGTCACTAAATCTGTTTCCTTTTATCCATGTAGCAAACAGAGAGGACTCTGTGTCAGATGAATTAATTTATTTAAGACATGTGTGAACACTAAAGTCATGCATCAGCTTAAAAAATAGTGATAAGCAGTGTAGTGCCTTGCCAAGTTTAGGTATTCTGAGTCTGAAACATAACAGGGTCCAAACACAGTGCATCACATTTATTCGGTTTTCCAGACTGATATTTCCTTTCATTTTCTTTTGGAATCTTCATCAGTTTGAGTCTCTTCTTTCTCTGAATCCATATAACATTGTCCCAGGTTCTATCTGACTTCTTTTGTTTTGTTTTATGTGGAGATGTGAGGATGGACACAAAATTTTATCTCAATAACTTCAGTCACAGCATTAAAAAAAAAAGAAAGCTTACCTTCATTGGAGGCTTTATTGTAAAGTGTTAGTTCACTGGACAGTTTTCTTTTTTAAACAAGTGATACTTTATTGAATCATTCATGGAAGTGTCCAGCTGCATGAGCACACTGCTCATGTTGTCTTTTGAGTTTCTGGCTGTAATAATGTGATCAGTTTTATTGCTGTAGAGAATTCTTTGACACTTGTTTTCGCATTTTTTCCTCCCAAATATCCCAGAGTGCTAATTAACAGGAATAGAAGTAGCAAGCAAATATGATGGAGGAAAAAGCACTCGATGTAAAGCAACAAAACCATTTGGTCCAGTTGGTTTTGTTTGGGATGTGCAAATAAAGAAGTGCACACTCTACAGTGAGACATGTACACAGTTTGGCAGAGGTTTTATAGCTGAAATTACACTATTCCCCAGCTACAAAGAAGTGTCCTAAACAAATCTCTTAGAAGTTCTTCTTGCACCTTTTTGTATCAACATCGGTTTCCAGGAGTGCATCTAAGAAAGCCATTGTATTAACATTTTTGCCAGCATTTACTATGATACTTAACTAATTCTATCATATGGTCTGTATTCCAACACATATAGTGTTTTCCAACTTTTTTAAAAAATAATTATTATTTTCTGAGAATATAATTGTGCTGGCCTCCAAAAAAGGATTCAGCAATTTTCTCTGTTTAATGGGAATGACAAAATGTTGGAAGTATTTGAAGCCCAAGAAGCTCCTGAAAAGATTTATAGAAGTTAATGCTATAACTGTCCAGCCCTGGAGAGTTGCCACTTGGAAGGGCCCTGCTTAGACTTTGAACTTAATTTGTCAGCATCATGTCTTTAAAAAGTAATCTTCAGCACTTCAGTTGTCTCCCCAAAACTGTAACACCACTGCACTGGCGAACCAGGGCAGATCTGCATGAGTCCAGGATGCCAGAGGGATTTGTCGCAAAGATATTCCCAAAAAACAGTGAAAACCTCCTATGCTATAAGCATCTTCTGTCACTCCATTGCTGTGTGTTATTGGCACAAGGCAGTCAGAGAGCAAGGGCTTTGTGGTTCCTTTATGCCCAATAATCCTGGCTACTAAAATAGCCCTTTTGAGACTGCTGGCATCTACACTAGCTTTTAAACTCTTTGCCATACACCAGGCCCAACAGGGTTCCACAACCAGGAGAAGATAAAATTGGCCTAAAGCCAGTTTTGCATAGCCTGGGTGCTGCACTGGACACTCCCTTCACCACTCGGACAGTCTGAGCTTGCTTTTGTGCTGAAAAGTTTATGCAGCAATAGCAAGAATGTATTTTGTGTACATTATGTGTACATAGTGAGCTTGTATTATTTTCTTTCTGCTCCAGTTGAAAGCCTAATGGTAAGGGACATAGCATCTGTGAAATACTGTAAATTATTTTGTAGTACACATAGCCTATAGCATTTTTGGTGTAAGCACCAGGTTGCTGAATGAATTAAGAAGTTACTAATCTCCTTGCTGTCAAGAGACAACCGAATTTCTTCAGCTGAAGAGCACTACTGCTCAGCTGTCACTGAAGCAATACATTGCTTTTTGAGAAATCCTTGGCTAATGTATTCATCTGTTTTGTGAGGAAAAACATCAGTGTGTTGTGCCGTCCACAAAACCTTATGCACAGCAACGTGTAACTTGTATAACTTTCTAGTACACTTAGAAGAGCTTTTAAGACAACCAGCCTTTGACTTTGGCAGCTTAAGCTATCTACTCTAGACTGATGCATGGTCTAAAATAAATCGTATCTGTGTCACAAGCTAAATACCTGGAGTCTGTTTCTCTCTTAGTAAAAACAAAATCTATTCTAGATGTGAATTGCTAAATTTTTAGCAGCAAGTAAAAGCTGTAACCAGTCTTAATTTAACTGCCTCTGGGTACTGACCAAATCATTTTACATAAAGATAGAAGTGAATGCCTTACGTACTTGTAAGCTGAGATTTCTCTCATTTGAATTTTTAAGACAGCATTTCAGATCTTCCCCAAAAAATACTCATGGAGTAAAATCCTGGACCTAATTAATGTAATGCCAAACCTCCTACTGACATTTGTGTGGCAGAGATTTATCTCATTGCCTGAAAGCTGATAGTAACTTTAACTCACTGGACAGAAACCTGAGATCCAGAAGGAAGGGCATACATTAAATAGATAATTAGTTTATTTCTAGCCTGTATGCCAACAAGCAAGCAATAATACATGTTTGTATCATTTCCAATGACACAAAGAAAGCAGCTACTCCCTACAAGTAATACAAGATGCAGCAAATATTTGTCCTGCCCAATTTTTACTACCTTCAGAAAGATAGCCTATATTCTGAAATATTTCCTTTACTTCCTGAACCAAGATCATAGTCACTGCTTTTAAGAAAAACAACTCCTTAGATTAAATCTGTAGATAGTGCCCTTCATATTTAATGTGCAGAATTCTAAAACACACAAAATTAAGTAGTAGTTTTAGTTTTGTTTATTATACATATACACACACTACTTAAAAAGACTTGTCTGCATTTGTGAATACTTACAGATTACTCTTTGAGTAAAAATTATAGAGTAATTTATCTGTTACCAACTAATAATTAAATGAAACACAAGCCAAGATTTCTGAACAGTTTTAAAATCAACTGTAGATATACTGGGAGACATTTCATTATCTTTTTGAATATTACATATGCTTTTCTGATGGCATGGTCTGTCAAGGCAGCAAGGAAACAAATAATTTCAAGAGTTTTCCCAGATTACTAAGTGCAATAAGCAACAAAAAAAGTAGATAGCCAGACACCTGCAAGCACTTAGAGATGAAATTACCTGCAGTGAACTTCAAGGGGAAAGCATATGTTGCAGGAAGGCAGAGCTTGGACGCAGCACAGCCAGGCAAGTCGTGTGCATCTGATTCGCCAGCTCAGCGTCCCGGTAAATGAGGTCGTTAAGAAAGAGAGTTCAATTTTAGAAGCAGGGACTCCTCTTGCGCTGATGTGCAGCATGCAGTACATGAAGCAGGGCAGTCACAGGAATGTTTCCAGTGTCCATTAGTTTCTTCACCACATGAGCTTGGCAAAAGGAGCTCACAAACACACAAAACAGAGTCATTGCCTTGTTATAAAGAAGATCTCAGCTCTGAAGCTAAGAAAAGTGAAGTCCTTCAGAGGCATTTCCATCCAGAAAGAGGGGTCCAAAGAAGTGTTAGGCCTGTCAATCTTTTGGGTGAGACACTGGCTCATCTCACATTAACATTTTTCTCCCCAAGTGCACTGTTCCTATGAATAAGTCATATTTTACTTGGGAGAAGCCTTTCTCAGTCACTGCTCTTACCTCCGGGGCCCGGCTGCTGAAGAACAGTCTCTGGCAGACATCAGATCCAGTCAGACCTGCTGCAGAATGGTGGCTGAGTGCCAGAGGAGCCAGGGCCAGGGGTAGGAGAATGCTGTGTCTCCACCAGGAGAGGGAAAGCAGGGGGGATGGAAGGTAAAGGGTGTGGGACAGGCTGGAAAGGCATCGCAGGGGTGGTTTAGCTCTCACAGGTATAGAAATAGCCAACTTTGTGTGCTGTGCTCCTCTCAAGCCAGGATAAGCAGGCAGTGGTCATCCTGAAAGAAAAAAAGAAGACAAAAGGCTGAGATAGGTGAGCTGTACCAGAGCAACTAGCCATTCTGTAATAAATATATAGTCCTGAGCTGATAACCATAGCAAACAGGATAGTGAGTGTTTAGATAACCCTAGTCTCTTTCTTCGACATTATGCTATAAATCAGGTTTCCATGGAAAGGAGCTTTTCAAGTAAAACAACACTTCCTTGTTTAATCTTAATATTAAAATTAGCCAAAGGAATTTGAGTTGTATCAAAATACACTACTCCAACCTTGAATGAAAATGGAAAATTAAGTTTTACTGCTGTTTAAACGTCACAAATGAAATGGTAACCAAAGATGTTCAAAGATCTGTGGTCAAATAAGATATTTAAAAAGTAAGTCACAGTAGGTGCTTTAATTAATGTGCTTGTCTTGACCCATGGAGGTTAATAGTAACATTGCCATTTGCATGAGTGAAAAAGACATTCCTCAATTTGCCATGCTATTTCCTGGTCTAGGAATGGACCAAAACTATGGTCTAGAGCTATTCAATCTGTTTGCCTTAGCAGATTTGCATTCAGTAAATATTGTCCTATTGCAGCACCAAATAAAGATTTACGGGGGGGAAGCCATTTTAGGAAACTTCCAAATCTCCTACACCACCACTCCTCACCTGCCCCTACTCACTCCTCTCACCTCTTCACAGATTCATGGCACATACACCCACATCTGTTCCCTTCAAAGATCCTTTCAAATAAATCTGGCATATATTCAGCCCTGAATGGAATGGCAGGCCATTGGTTATTGGTTAGAACTGGACAAAATATTTTATCTGAAGTTACTTGTTTTCAGGAAAAAAACCAACAAAACTTCCCCTGTAGCAACAAGAAACAGTCTCTGCACTTGCCTGTCTTTTCTAAGTCTGGAAGGTGATGAACTAATCTTTCTGCTTTCAGAATGTCCCACAGCATGTCTATGTGCTTTTCTGTTCACTTCCAAATGATCTCATTGTTTTCTCTCCACCTCATAATTAACCAGCAACTTCTAATCACTGTCTTTCTCTGACCACACAAACATAGTCAATCAGTGATTTAATGTCACAATGGAGCCTCCTGAAAGGACTGCATAGAAAACATCTTACCCGGTGTTGCTTTTTACTTTAACTTTCCAATAACTTCCTCTTAAGGAAGATCTTATGTTCCCTCACTATTCAGACATGAGCACACATAATGATATGTTACTATCTTTAGACTGTTATGGCTCAGCTACATGTTGCTTTAATGACACACACGTAATTGCTCTCACTCAGGATCACCAACCACTGCACTCTCAGAACTACTGCAAAGTCATTTGTTACTCACATGAAATTGGAGAAGCAAAGTACATGCTCTGGGTTTCAGGGATGGTGTGAATATAGGTACAGTCTTCGGCGCCAGGCAAGAGAGCACCGAGTGTGATTCTGTTTGGCAACACACACTGGGTGTATTGATTTTCTAACATAGCACTGGAAAACAGTCCCAGCAGAGCTTGAAATTGTGAACTAAGCTGCAAAAGAAAGAAAGAACTTCTTAAATATCCTTTACAATATTTAATTGACTCAAACAAATCAGTTAAATGGCATCATAGAGGAAAAATATCACCTTCATATATAAGGTGAGTTTCTTCAGCTTGTGTTACAAGAACATTTGTGATTTCAAATGAATGGCTGGAGTCATAGGAAAAAAATGTGTCAGACAGAATTTATAGAATGCAAAGCAGATAAGACCTTTATGTTAGCTTTTAAGTAGAAACATGTGATTCCAGCAGTACTGTTGATATTAACAGAGTCAAGGTTATGAACAAAGGATAGAATGAGTAAAATAGGTTTCTGGTGTGAATCACACCACTGAGTTCACATTAAAAGGAAGCAGAGATGATATATTTATCATCATAATGTGCACTTCATGACTCACCCAAACTCAAAAAAATAAAGTGTGTGAATGATTAGGCAATAAAGATAGGTGTTATGGAGGGAGGGACAATGGAAAATATTATTAAGCTTATAAAAACAACTTGACCTATTCATTAATTTGAAGATAATATGCTGCTCTTCCAATTATCCTAAAAATAAACAGGGGGTTTTTTTTTCTATGTGAAGGACAATTCCAGCAATTTGGATGACAGTCAAATATGTTTGAATGACAGGCTGCATAAAATGATTTAAGGCTTTATTTGGCACATACTTTTCATGTGAATCAGTATGCTTATTTTTATTATGATTCCTCACCTTCATGCTTGTAAGGCCATAAATCCCATCTTTATAGTTCAGAAACTGGATGAAGAGTGGCAGCTGTAACATCTAAAGCATCAAGCCTAACCCATAGTGTAAAAGTTTTTTCTAACAGATCATTTTGGATATTACAGTTTTTGTTGATTTGGATTTTTTTTAAACTTTATTTTATGTATAACTCACAAATTGCCATCTTCAAAAGGTCAAATGCTTGAAAACCATGCAACCATACATAGTTTATTGGTACTGCCAGCTCTAAATATTTCTTGGTTTTTTTCTGTTTAGAGCTGGAGTTGTGGTTTTCACTATCTTCCTATTTCAAATTCCCATTGTCGGCCACCAGTCTACATGGGGCATGGCTACTAAACATCTTTCTGGCCAAATGTAAGTATCTCAAATAGGACTGTCAGTTGCTGAGCTGATTATCTGGGTTCCCCTTCTAGTCAGTGCAGAGAAAGGTCTTACAAGATTCAAGTAGTTTCATCCAAAGGTAGGCATTTAAAATGCCTGAGATAAATCATGTCTCCAAATACCTATTTCTTTCTTCTGTGAGGCAGAACCCTGGGAAGCTGGCTCTGGGGTTCATGTCTGAAGCCAGGAGAGGTGAGTTCCACACAGAAAGTCTGATGTGAGACTAAGTGGGCAAAAGGAACAGAGGATGGGCACAGTAAACGCTTCTCATGGTTACAGGGCATGACTGCAATATGCATGGATTTGACAGGTCTAATTCACTTACCTGTTTCTTCCAACATTCAAAAAACAAGGATAAAGATACTATGAGAGAGACTGTCAGGAAGAAGGGAAGTGATAGAAACCCACATATGGAAATGCAGAGGAGGAGATATATGAAAGGTAGGCTGGGAAAAAAGGTGATGGGGGACAGAAGATATAAGGGAAGATCTTGTTCGGCTGTTTTCATACAGGGGCTGTTAGTTTCATGGGGTCTTGTCACCCCAGTCACTTCAACAGACGTGCAGAGACATAGCTGAAGGAATCACATTGCTAAGTATGGAGAAAGCAAGGTTGAATGAACTTGTGTAGGTAAGATCAGAGTTTCTCCCAACCAAAATTGCACCTCTGGCTTTTAGCATTTCTCACTTGCATATCTCTACTTACTTAGGGACCCCAAGAATGGTAAAACTGAAGCTCCCAGGACCAGTGCTGTAAGAAATCTTTTTGATTTCTTCATAACCAATAGAAACCAGAAATCACTGCTAAATGCAGAAACACAGTTTTGGGAGATTTCTGAACCTGTATCACCAAGATGCATCTTGGAAATGCTTTTATCACTAGCTTGGAGATTGTTTACCATAAGGTTTCCGAATGGCTTTTCGGGACACTTCTCTTTCTTGCACTTAGCTTTGACAATAGGCAGAATTGAATAAAAATGTGGTGACTTGGCTTTTTCAAAGTAGGTTTGGTGTTGTTCATTGGCATGGGATTAAACATCTCAGTGCAGCAGCATGCATATTGATGTCCATAAGCAAGAATCAAGAACGTGTTAAACCATACCTGCCCTATCCCTTGGAAATAATGAGCTTTGTTTATACTTATATAGTCTTAAATTGACATGCTTAGAAATCTCCAGCTTGCTGGTGAATTCAACAGACCACAATTGCTTTTCTAATCCAGATATAATTTGGATTAAATCATCTGGATAAGATAAAAATTTACCACATAAAAAAAGAACCTGCCTGTATTCTGCAACACTAATCACGTAGAATAACATCGTGTCATTAGAACACTTTACTGCATTTTCAAGGATGAGTATTTGCAGGAGTAATCATAGGAGAATAGGGACAAGAATAAATGTAATATTTAATAAGCAACAATCTAGAATCTCTTTATCTAAAAACCTTACCTGGATAGTGTGAAAAAATCACTATCCTGGGATATCAGCATAAAAAGATTCAAACTGAATTGCTTTCGTGAACATTAAACTCTTCTATGCATTTCAGTTTTCTAAAAAATTAATTGTAAACAGAAATGGCAACACTACGTCATGAGAGGAAAGGAATCCATTATACATAAAGTTTCACCTAGAGATCTAATTAGCATAAACTACTGATAAACTCAGCTGAAAACCTTTTATAAACTGCTAGGTTCTCCATTTAATATCACAATCTTTGTATCAGGAACTGGCTTCTGTTCACTAAAGTAAAAAAAATAATTAATCATTCCAGAGAAAAAATATTAGTGAGGTGCAGTCAGATTAACAAACAGTAGTGAATAGGGATGAGCTAGACAGAAGTACTTTCTATGCTTCTTTTAGGAAAATAAAAATACTACTCAGTAGCACTAACAGGAATGACAATTACTCTGCTGATTCTCTGGCTTGAGAGCTAAGGGACTGCGTTTAGTCCTGGGCTGTGTCCCAGACATCACATGTAATCTTCTGCAAATCTTTTCAAAAGTGGTCTTTTATTTCTAATTCCTTGATATCTAGTAGTTGGCCTGAATCTCAGACCTGCTAGGTGCATACAGATCTTATTCACTTTAATTAAAGTGCATAGCAGTCTTAAAAATGAATTTCCAAGATGTGTCAACTTGGTTAATCAGAAGTTAAACAACTCAAAGAAAATGATTGCTTGGAAATGTGGTCTTGATGACGCTGCCTTCATTTCTTCTTTAGCAAAATGGACATAACATTTTCCATTAACTGCTTAACAAGAAGCATGGCATAAAATGACTTCATCCTATATATTTTAAAGTGAAAATATCAACTGAAAGCATGGCAGGGAGTGATTTACAAACATTTTAGATGGGCAATTGCACATTGATTGCTGCATGTGGAAACTTACTCCTTCCAGATTTCGGTAATAAAAACAAAGTTTGTGTGGAAAAATTACAGTAGGGCTCTGCTAAATCATTTATCCACAATGTTTGAACACCATTTCCCATAAAGGAGCAGCACCATTGTCAGTCTTGTGACCACAGTACTGAGGAAGGTGAAAGATAGCATCTTTGGAATGAAATTGGAGAAATATGACTCATCCTTTTTTGTCGCTTGCCAAGCTTACCTTGACATTTATTTCTTTGCTGGAGTGCAGAACTTGTTTACAGAAGTTTCCCCCATGCAAATGCATCTGGATTTCCTCTGAACTGTCATCATCCTGCAGGAATATTCAGTCTACCACCTCATGGAATTTTCTTTGTTCCTGACGGTAAGTTAAATGGTGCTGTGGACCTGAATGTAGACGGCATTCATGGGCAGCCTCGTGTTTTGAAAACTTCATACCCCAGTGGGAACTCTGTGACTTCACCCTGACTTTAGAGGATGAAATCAAAAGTTAGATGTGAGCTGGTTCAGCCCTATCTGGGTGGCAGCTTTGCATCTCAGGATGTTCTCAAATGACAAAACCCTGCTGAATTACTGAAAAGATTGTGATTGTTTAATGCGGTTTATAGGGTTTTATTATTTAGGTCATGTCAGTATGAGAAGGGCTGAAACCATGTATTCCTGATCTGTTTCAATTCAAAGCAAAATGCATTTGTTTAAGAAAATCACTACTGATTTTCTCTGTACAAGAAATACCTATGCAGTTAGGGATCACCTCTTTGGGGAAGGAGGGTAATTTTCTTAATTTCTCTTTTACTGCAGTTCATATGGCGGTACAACCAAATCAAAACTTGGTTCAGATTAATATGGTACTGTACTGATACAAGCATAACCAGCTCTAGCATGGTTTTTGCCTCCTGAACACATGTTCACAAAAGGTTTACATTTCTAACCAGGCAAGCATCTTAAATGTAGGTAGATTTGTGCAGATTTTACAGTCCAGGCAATTGGACCTTGGTGCCATACAAATCAAGGCAATTCTGTTCACCTTCACAGGCATTGTTGTGCAGTCACAAAGCAGTCACTATCACAATACTAAGGAAGCGTGTCTGTAGTCTAAAGGATACGGATCTCTAAAATGCATTCCATTTAGACATCTACCTGTATTCACAGGTATGTTTTTTACTTCTTCGTCAAGTACTTTTGTTTTGTGATCACATTGACAAACCAAATCCTTTTAGATTATTGCACCTTATAGAAAAAGTAAAATATGTACTATTTCTCTCATTTAAACAGATCTCATGACAATTCTCATGACAGAAGCACCTAGGCATTTAGCAACATACTTCACATAATAGCCTTTACTTCTTATTATGTTTTGATGACATCAGAAAAGTAACCCAATTTTTTCCACAGGCTCTGTATTACTAAGCAAAACTATTTACTCCTACCTACTTCACTTTTATAAAATGAAAGAGGCAAAAAAGTAAGAATTGTATTATTGCAAGAGCAATCTTCAGTGACAGTGTCATCAGAGGCACATTGTATTTGTAATTAGTTTAAGGAGATCTGAAGCTGCTATAAGATATAATTTAACTGAGATAATTGTAGCCTGGATTGTATCTCCAGTTATTTGTTGTGCTTGGTAAAGATGATTATGTATTTTTAATTTCTCTGTTTTGTATACATCTGTCTGATTTTAATGTTGTCTATAATTGACTACATAAGTTGCTCTTTATTTAGTGCTTTTGCTGTATGGCCGTAAGCCAAACTACAGAAATAAGTAAACAAATGAGCCTAGAGGGTTGTGTGAATATATGTTATCTGACAGTCCTCAGGGACCCATGCTCCAAAAGGGATATGGGTTTTTTTTCATTTTGTTTTCTTTCGTCTTTGTGAATAGTGGTAGCAGGTTTCTTAATTTTGAACAGCATCACCCCTTTTGAAGAAAATTATATGCCTGATTTGGGTGAATTTTTTTAACATTTATCCAATGTTTCAGGTTTGAGAAAGTTAATAGGGAATGATAAGGAGCTAGTTTAAGGTGTATTACTTCCTTAGAGTGGTACCAAATGGTTTTTAGGTAAGGTTTGCTCCTATCTCTTTCTATACTAAGCTTCTCCCAGAATCTATGGACTGTTTCTGATTTTTGTATGTGAGAGCCTTCTCTCACTTTCAGCCAGGTGATCAGAAGAGCCATACTGCTAAGGAACCAAAGAGATTAAGGACAAATTCTCACTTGCATTTCCTTCCAGCCATGATTAGGTCTCCATCATCACATGGCCTTTTCCTTTAGATAAATTGTTCAATGTCAAAGTTCTGGCAAGATTCTTTCTACATAATGTCATTAAAATTTTCTATTCCGATGAAGCTTTTGGGGTGAAATAGTTCACTGTGTGTACTGATGTATCTTGATTTTTGGATATGTGATAAAACCAGCTATTCTACAACTCTTCAGGTTTGGTTTGTCCTCACTTAGGAAAGCAGGACAAAACAAATGGAGCTGGTACATGCTGTGAGGGAGACTCTCATGCGTGTGTACTGTGCGGTGCAATGCTCCCTCCAGAAGTGCCAGCCACTGGATCCAGTGAGAGACCCGTCTGTGAGGAATGGTCAGCACCCAGACAAGACAAAGCAATAACAGCAACAAAAAAATCATTCATGCACATTTGTGCATACTGTTTCGCTCATATGCATTAGGTACACGTACCCTTACAGCAAAGGAAAGCTACTGTTTAAAATTATTCCTGTGTACCATGGAAGAGAGAACCAAATCAGATGGTGAGGAATGTCCTGTTCCAGAGAGCATAGCCATGATCCCTGACAAGGGATCTTCTTTGTTGCACAAGCACTAGACCAGGGTATATATTACGTCACACAAGAGATTCTCTAACTTTGATTCAGCCAGTTCAAACAGAAATAAGTCAGAGCACTGTGCAGCGATAATTGCTAGCTGAGGCACTAATTGGAACAAATTGCCCTTAGGGGGGAAATTAAAAACAAAGGGATAAGCTTCCCATGAACTTTGCACTGCTGTATCCATTTACAACAGCAAGTTCTCTGTCACAGTGGGCAGGAGCAGCAAGCAGTGGGCTCTGAATCAGCTATGAAATCTAACGGGTCGTAGCAGGAGCCAGGAGGCCACTCTTCAGGAGGGAGACAACGAGACTGGCTTAAAGACTTGTGTTGTTCTAGGATTAAATGACTGAAGAAAAAAAAATTAAACCTTTAGGTTTCTCATTCAATATAGAGATGATAAACAACCTGCCATAATAAAAGGACCTTTCCTGTGCAAGGAACATACTCTAGTGAAGCAAGAAACATTGTTTGGTTTCTTAAGTTCCCTGGAGCAACTTGTAAAAAATATTTTTTGCATCTTCTTCATATAATTTCCCACTGCCAAAATGATTAACTGAGACCGAGAAATTGCATCTTCTTCTGGCATGATCCTAAAACTCAGAAGTACACAGAGTAGGACTCGTGGGGCTAAAATGTTCTCTGGGAACTTTAGGCACAGTCAGCCTGCTGCATTTCCATTTTGGTCTTTTTCAAAATCTGTTTGAATAATGTCGCTGGGTGATTCTACTCCACTGGATTGCCCGTGGACAATGCATTCAATTTTTCTGGGAACAAGATTTTTTTTTTTGGTCTTATTTTTTGGTTCTTTCTTGAATACATGCAAGTTTGTACTGACACTACATAAATTACTTCGCCTTTGCTGAGTTCCTGTACATATGCAGTGATAGTTCCCATCCTTGTTTACTTTGCCCTGAACAGCAAAGAGTCAGCTACTAAAGTCAGTGTGATAATGTCTGAAAGAGAGTTCAATTTTGATGGTTTTTTCCATTCTGAAATCTGTTATCCCAAAGGTGCTACCACTGTTGCTGTTGGGCTCAGCCTTGGCCAGCAGTGGGTCCATCTCAGAGCCAGTGGGAATAATTGGCTCTGTGGGACATGGGGGAAGCTTCTGTCAGCTTCTCACAGAATCCATCCAGCAGCCCCCCTGCTACTGAAATCTTGCCATGCAAACCCAATACAAGGCCATACTGAGGACATATCACTATGCATTTGCCCTGGTTTTACATTCTTACATAAACAACTGCTATGGCCATGTCAGAGACAGGATACTGGGCTGAGTGGACTCTTTAGTCTTACCCAAACTCATTATTCCTCTTCTCCTATATTCTTCTGATGACTTGATTTTCTGCTTCATTGACTCAATCTCCAGTCTGCAGGGCCCATTACTTTCTTATAAAAGAAATTAGATAGACAAATTATTCTTGACAATTCCTCAAGGGCTACTATTCCTTACTTCTTGCTTTGTTATCCTCTCAGGATGCATAGAAACAGGCTGGGATACCTCTTATTTACATTTGCTTTTGTCAAATCCACATTTTTTCCTATGGCAAAAGCCAGTAGAATTTACTTTGCAATAATTCTTATTTAGCTTCTAGATAAAAAGTGCTAAATTATTTCTTGAATAATTGCTAAATTCAGTCAAGACAGATCTGAGGCCTCGGCATTTAGTGACCTGTTTGGGTTGTTTATCTGAATATGATGGTGTGAGTTACACTGGAATACCTGACTAATACAGCAGAAATGTGAACAGTGTCTTTGATCATGGCGATCATCTGACATTTGCTTCAGAAGAGAAAGTTATTAATGTTGCTGCCATCTTTTAATCCATCCTTTGACCTCCATCTCACAGTTAGTTGCAGCACTCTAAAAAATATTGCTTTCAGCAACTTTCCTAACAGTTGCAGAAGAGGCAAATCAGGAATCTTAAGACATACACAGTACAACAATCACAGATTTAGTTCTGACTGAAGGGTCAGAACATTTAGTTCTGACTGTATGGAGATGCCAAATCCCATACTGCAAGTACTAATGATACAACAAATTACTCCATTCGTCGGTTACTGCTGACATGGCCTTCTTGCAACTCAATCACTTTCATATCTCAAATACATTTCTCATTCAAAGACAATGTTAGGTCTTCAAAGTCCTCCTATTTACTATTGTTTAGATAACGACAAGATTTTTAGATATCTCTTACCTCTGTTTTAAGTAAGCCATCAGTAACATTTTTTGTTGGCTGGGTACAACTTGCTAATTTTGTTTCTCTTAACGTGGTAATTATGTAGCTTCTAAGAACACCTTGAGAGAAAATGAATTTCAAAGAAGTCATGGTCAATGAGAGTTTATTTTAAAATTTTGAATAGTTTTTGATTCTCTGAATCTCTAGCTAGATCTGTGCAGTTTTCCTACATATTTTCACCAGGTTTGTATATGGATGAGTATATGGCTTCACAAAATACAGGTGAAACTAATGAAATCGTGTTGAAAATAAGGTTTTATTCTGTATCGTTAAATTCTTTAAGCATATTGTATTCCTAAGACTAGGCCCATGAGAGAAATTTCAAGGTGCTTCTGCCAGAAATCACGAATTGAGATGATTAACATCCCTTGCCACTTTTTTCTCTCTTTCATTATTAATTTTTCTATTCCTATCTTGCAAAGTTAAACGCAGAACTTGTTCATATCAACATTGTTACTAATAGCTTGATGGTGCCGTGTAGTGTATTATCATGAGATAACTTATAAATTGCTATACAAATAGTAATTAAACCATGTAATTCATCAGAATATCCCAGATTCTGAATCGATCATTTTTCATTGTGTAGCTTTAATAAAATTGAAAAGTTTAAGTCTTTTCATTCAAAAGCAAAAATTGGCAAAGGGGAAAATAATGAATATTTGTTCTGTAAGTTAATGATTAAATTTAAAGGATTGAATAATAAAGTTATATATCCTTAGGAAAACTTAATGAATCTCAGATGCTTTTGCAATTAAAAAAAAAAAACTAAAACAAAGTAAACAAACCAAAAAAAACCTCAATTTCTGGACTGACCCAGAGTCTGGTATCAATTCACTGTTGGGAGGTTGATTAGCCAGTTCATTTTAACTTGTTTGTTGTTTTAGTTTTATTCAGTTTACCTGAAAGTAGAAGTATACAATATAAACACAGAACTGACACTCTGTTTCTCTTTTGTTTGTGTCTGTTTTCTTTGTTGCTAGACAACATGTTATTTTTTAGTTGATTTCCCATAATTAAAAAAATTACACGATAGGAGATAATATTAGAGAAAGTAAAACAACATACTGTCTCTTTTGTCCTAATAATGGGAAGGTATTTGTCTGGATAAGGTCACAGTTTTTTCTAAGTATAAATTACTTAATTGTTTTCAGTAGGGCTGTTGTGTGAGTTCCGGGACTAGGCAGTCTAATCTAAAGCAGAACTCTCCGTCTTCGAAAGAATGTTTCTGGGGATGATCTTTGCAGGACAGACTACTAGGTCACCAGGGACTGGGCAGACTGGGTTTTGCTAGTACTTTTTGTTTCGTCCTAGAAGAGAATGTGGATAATAAAGAAACTTTATTATTAAATTTTATTAAAATATTATTAAAATTTTACAGACACTGTGTTCTATGACTATATACTTTTAATTCTTTGTGTTGTTTACGCAGAGAAAAGGCCACTGCCAAAATAAAGGTAGTCTTCACAACAGCTGAATACAGAAGTTGCTGACGTAGTTTGTGAGATTTTTAACAACACCTTGGTTTTTTTAGTTACAAAAAAAAATATTTTATGCTATTAATGTTATCCATGCAGTGGCAAAGATCAGTAAATTTATTAGGTCTACAGTGGTGCCTTTTCAATAGAAAAAGGGTGAGAGTGGCACCCCATTAGTACCATCTGCATGTGTGCCTGCTGCAGCTGGAACCATGTTGTTGTGTACTCACAGGGCAGCTCCATCCTCCTGGATAAAAATAAATTTCATTCCATCTAAGTTTGTATACGGATGGACAAGCCTGTGTGCACGGTTTGCAAAGAGCTCTCCCTCTGCATAAACACTCTCACAAAGCCAAAGCTGGAGGCCAAGTCAAGATACATACTGGTTTAACAACAAATTGTACTCAAGATGTTGTTTTAATTGACATATCTGTGGACAGTCAAACCCCTACTTTAATCTGGCTTCTATCAACTAATAAATCCACAACTTTAGTGGGAAAACAAGCCCTGGCCGTACCCAAATCTTGTTCCTCTGCATGAAGTTTATAGAAAACTATGCAGCAGGCTGCATTAGTTACAGTGCAATCAAGGATTCACTAGGAGGGAAGAAAAGGACTTGTCCTCATGTGAACTCTGCATAAGATGCCTCTAATTCCTTGTGGGGGCTTTTGAGGTGACACAAACTGAGGTTATGTTGAAGATGGAGGTATAATTACAATATAAATTTATGTAAGTTTTCAGAGCACATTTAAAATTCGTAATTAATTGAATTTTAAAATATCCCTATTAGACAAATGCTTGCAACAGTCCAAAGATGAGCAAGTGCCAGTACAGCAAGAGTAAATTTAGCATCCACCACCATGCTAAAAAAGAGTTATCCAAAACATAAGACACAAGGAAAAGTGGATTTCAGGGTTGTTTTATTGTTTTGGGTGGGTTTTTTCAGATTTTCCTCTGAAAAGATAGAATGATCCTCTTGGGGAAAAAAGAGGGGTCTCCTAGAAGCTTTTTCCAGGGCAAGCCACACACATATACAAACCTAGATGTGCAAACACAGACAGGTATATACACCCTACATTGCCTCAGAGCCATTATGTCTGGCTCTAGAGGAAGAAGGCCTGTTGAAGGGGTCTTTCACTTGGTATGCAGGAAAAGCAGGAGCAGAAATAAATATTTGAATAAATGTTCAAAGCCACGCTGCTTAGCACTGATTTTCAAGCAGCTTACTTCCAAATGCTTGTTACATGTTTGTATTACAATGTTTTACTTTCTTTTCTCATCTCTGTCTCGAATCATGCGCTGTCTTTCCCCTCTGCCTCCATTTATTTGGTCCTTACACCCCTCCAGATTTTTTTGTAAACACCATAGTAAATTTTAATGTGGGAGCACCTATGACTTCATTTTATTAAGCTTTTGGTGCTCAGCAATACTAGTATAAACATTTCTGGTTTTACATTTTTATCTCAATTGTTTAATCTGCTGTCTGTTTAAACTAGACATCAGCAGGGTTGCAGTCCTTAGCAGGCAATCCCATTCCTCCAGTGAGGATGCCTATTTTGTATGAAGCATGTGATGTTAGAAAGGTTTGTTAGCATATACAACAATGAGACAGCTAGGATGCCATCTATGGTTTTTGTTGGAGCCTGTTATCTTACACAGTAGGTACAACCAGATAAATGTCATTTAAATGCTTCAAAGTGCTTCTTTAGTGAGGTGTAAGACATTTTTGTATATGAAACTCCTGTTATTATCAGTAGGATATACATCTACTCTGTGCCCTACTCCTGGCATGATACATTAACTAGGAATTTATAGCTGCATTCTAAAAGAGCAAGGATTTCTGTGTAGATACTGCTGCATGTATACTGGGATATCTTGTTTTTACCATGTTCCAGGGAAGAAAAGTTTGGCAAGTTTGCATACCTTGATGTACAGCTTCAAGAGCAAAAACGGAATAATGTATAGCTGAAATGCCTCACCAGCACTGAGAGGCTCTGAAAAGCTACAGCACCACATAAATAAAGAGCAACCCACCATTCTGTGCCAACTACGACTTAGTTGGGAAACTATGCAATGATTAAACAATGAAATTAAACACATAGGACCTGGTACATTTAAATATTTAAATGCCACTTTTCATAACAAATAATACTAATGCATAACTGTGAGTCTGACCTTGCTCTAGGATGGCCTATAACACTGCAAGCGAGACAGATAACTTTGTGCATTCCTCTACGTCTTCAGCCATGATCTGTGTTCTCCCATAGAGGTAGGGCTAGCTACATGAGATCTTGATTATGAAACATCTTTGGTTTTACGTATTTATCAGGGATATGACAGTAATTTTTAAGTGAAAGGAATCTGCTTTCATATAGGCATAAATCTCAAGTAAATCCACTGACCTCAGTAATGCTACAGGAAAATGCAAGTCTGGCTTCTTGAGGGCTGCTAATTAAAAGTTTCTTCTACTACTTACATTACTTTATTGGATAACTCCATGGCTTTTTTAAGTGGAATTATCTCCCCACAATTTTGCTATTCAGATAAACTTCATGGTGGAAGGTCCACTCAGATGTCCTTCAGGAAAGAGGGTTTACAGGCAGGAGAAAACCTCCAGCAGAAAGAAGCCTTTGAACTAGCTGTGTAACAAAGAAAAATATTGGTATGCGTTTCCAAAAAAAAGTTTATGCTTCAAAATGGGAAGGTCAATAGGAGTCTATTCAGTGGCACACTGAGCAGGAGTTCTCAATCTTTAAGTGATTTTTTTGTGTCAGCAAAGAGCTGGATATAAGATATTGGCCCCTCCTTGTTTCCATGTCAAAACTGTATTAAAAGATGCATGTAAATACATTAAGTGCTTTCCTAAAATTAATTTTCCTTGAAAGCTATTGCATGACTGTAACAGCATTGTGCAGTCATTGAGTAACTTGCTAACCTCTGTTTATGACACATCTACAGGGGAAAAAGAAGTTCCATGGTAACAGCTAAGCTCACTTAACTAAGAGGTTAAAACAGCAAGAAAAACAAGGTAGCTTGGGATCTAACTCTGCATAATAGCTTGAGTTCAGATCAGCGTTTTCCACAGATCTCAACTCCAGGTGCCAAGCAGAGCTAAACCAGACTTGCACTGTCACTGTCTTAGCCAAGGTTTTGTGTAGCAGGAGGGGGTGGGAAAAAGCTCAGGCTGGGACTATGTTGCTCTAAAGGTCACTCTGCCTTGCAGAGGGAGCCTGCAGCAATGTGAATTCCTGAGTCAAGATTGTCAGGAAATGTTTTTTAGCTGAAACTACCTTTGAAACCATGTTTAAAAAAAAATCAATGAAAATGGATCATTGTCAAAGAAGTCCTTTATCATAGGGGCATTTTCTCTTGGAAGGAATTTATATTGATGGGAGTTTCTTAACCAGATTTAATCCTAAAAACATAGCATTTGTGAAACAGACATGCAATAGCCCTTGGGGATTATTATTGTAGCCCCACCCTGACACCTGCACATCTTCTGTTTGTTCAGATATTGCCCCAGGAAAAACATTTGCCCCGGCATGCAAGCCTAAGAGTTTATAAGGATTTTCTATCACGTATGTTCTGTCTCACAGTTCCAACTTATTTTTTTTTTTAATCTGTGTAAATGTATACTAAGAGTGTGCTGAGGTCTATTGACACATCCAACATCATCTTCATCCTTCATTCTTTTTCAGTTATTCTCATGGGGTGTTTTTATGTGTGTGCGTGCGTGCGCGCGTGTGTGTGTATCTAGCCTTCCATCCATCCATCCATCCATCCCTCTGTCCGTCTGTCCATCCATCCACCCATGCCTGCCTCCCTTCCTCCCTCTCACTGGGACTGCTGGGCAGCAAGGGTAGTGGGGACATGTGCCAGTGTGGCTCAGGCTGTGGCCCTCTCACTCCTAGGCTGAGAGGTCGTGTTCAAATCTCATTTCCTGATACTGTGGACAGAAGTCTAAACAATTAGTGGCTTCATCTCTCGAACAAGATATTGACCTGGGGCTTCCGGATGTCAAAGATTTCAGGGAATATTTTGGAAAGAAAGGGGAATAACACCAATGCCTTGGCCAACATCCCAGTTTTCAGCAGAACTAGCATCAAAATAGAGTGTGATTAATGCTAAGTATATAATGGCTGACACATTTGCCTCTGCAAGCAGAAGGTCTCTTGCACACAAGCTTTTTATTCTTTCTTTCTGATTCCAGTTAAAAATTTTCTTTAACTGCAGGACAAGCATTGTAAAATATGTTGGTGCTCTAGTGTTTTACAATGATTATCTTGATTTATGAATATGTTTTCACTGCCCATTTTAAATTGGTGTAATTTAAATACTTTCAGATTTCCATTCCTCTTAAATAAGACAGCAGTCTGTGGCCTGAACTTATTGTCTTCAAACTCCACACCACTATTCTGATAATCTCTGTAAAGACAGAATGGTACTTACTGTTCAAAGATGGCATTTTGAGTGTAATAATAAGCTTTTCTCATTCCTATTGCTCTTGAAATTTGATGTAGCTAATGCTGGAGAAGCTTAAGTGGCCAAGTTTAGTTTTATTTTCAGAATTATACTCTATCCTAAACTATGTGTTTAGAAAATCACTGGTTTTGCTAGCAAGCATATTGGAACTCAGGCTGAGGCTCAAGACAGTTCCCATACTGATCACATGTGCTTCAGACTTCGGACAGAGAGAAACTCCATTAGAAGCAAATGCTACCATAAAAATGTATGTTAAGCCACATAAAAAGTTCACTTTTCCAAGTGGTGAAGCTGGACTGTGGTAGCCATTTGGTGCAGGCAGCAGCAGCTGTACAGCTCCTGGATGGGGAAAGGAATGCTTTCTGAGATCATAGAATATCCTGCATTGGAAGGGACCCACAAGGATCACCAAGTCAAACTCCTGGCCCTGAATAGGACCACCCTAAGGTGTCACACCATGTGCCTGAGAGACTTGTCCAAATGGTTCTTGGATTTTGGCAAGCTTGAGATCAATGCCTGCCCCTCTGCTTGCCCTTGTAACAAAGCTGTAGACTGCTAGGAGGATTCCTCTCAATCTCCTCTTCTCCAAGCTGAACAATGCCCACCAGCTTTGTCCTTGCAGGAATTGAGTTTCTAAAGAGTGGGAGATGAATAATTAAAATGGCAGAAACTTGCTCTCCAAAATTGTAGGAAGTACAGAGGTGAAATATATCCACTTCTGAGATGCAGCCTTGGCTCTGCCCTGAGGCCAGCTTGGCCAGCTCTGCATGCACCAGCAAGCTGCAGTTGCAGATGCATCTTGGAGAAAAACCATATGAGCATTGCAGTAAAATACTTGCTGTAACACCTTCTCTTTGCTATAGCAGAGCTCAGCTCCTCAGACACAGTGAGCAGGACACACATATAGTTGGCTAATCCTCAAGTACTCGGGATGTTGGCATGAGGTCATTTACCCACTGCGGTCACTTCTGGCATCGCAGCTTGGCTAGACCAGGTGAACAGGCAGTGCTTCCCCAGGATGAGAGGCCCCAGCGTTCTGCACTACAATGCCTGGTGCAGCACTGCACCAGGGGGCTGTCAGTCCAAAATCCCTTCTTTAGGTTTGTGGTGGGACTCACGGGGAAAAGTTCTTACATACCTGCTTACGCTTCCTATAACCTTCTCTTTTATTTTGCATTTTCTCTGTAAAGTCCATAATGCTTTTCACATCACAGTTCATTCTCTCCATTAATTTGCATAGAAATACAGGTGGTATGCAGGTCAACAGATGTTTTGGTATCAGAGATGTATAACATCAGGGGGTTTTGTTGTTTTGGGTTTTTTATTATTTGCATCATTTCAACAGGAAAATTGTTGAATTTTCCTCCACATGACCAGGAATTGGACTTGATGACACTGATGGGTCCCTTCCAACTCAGCATATTCTGTAATTCTATGAAAGTAGTGAGAATAACTGCAGTGGACAACAAATTCGTTTCTGAATGTCGCTAGCATTTAAGTAACACCTATACTTGGTAAGGCAAAGCTACAGGGATTGTGAGACAAGTCATGAGAAGTGAGGCTGAACATTCACATAAGCCTTGACAATCACCAGGAGAAGAGAGGTTATGGGAGATGACTCTTGGAGAGTTCAGCCCCAGCCTCCAACTTGACATCCTCTATATGATGAAAGCTTTGATGAAGATGAAAGAGATGACGCTGATGAAGGCTGTTATCTGGCTTTTCAGTAACTATGTGGAAGCTGGAAGACCTAAGGAATTTCATCTAAGACTGCAAAGCTACGAAGTCTGCATGGAATTGTGACCGTGGGGCAATACAGGGAAAGTTAACAGAGGAACACAATGAATTTGCCTCCCTTTTCCTCCCTGTGATTTAGAAGGAAATAATATCACAACTTTTCCAGCCACAGCCTCCTCCCTACTTTACCAATGGTAGAGAAAGAGCTAATTTGCCAGGGTTGGGAAAATGTCATTGAAACAATGGGGACACATCAGTACTGTGAACACAACTGGTTAGGAAGATCCATGATAAGTCTTCAGAACAAAATATTTTTCTCATTTAAAAAACCAACTTTTTTAAAAAACTCTTTTTAAAAAACCCTATCTTTTTAAGCTTTTTGAAAGTCTTAGAGAGAACATCTTCCTAGATTGGCACATGCACACTGGGGTTGTTGCCAGACTAACAAGTATTTGAGGAACCACCTATTTTTCCTGTTCTTCATGGAGCCAACTGGGATGCAAAGGCAGATGTGAGCATAGCTTTAGGATTTTGCACTGCCTTGCAAAATGACTGTTTAATGTGTATTTGTAGACTGATGCTGGAAACACTTCATAATTAGACTGTGTCTAAGTAAGCCAAAATATTTTTGCTGTGATATTTGAATTTACATTTTACAGATGATTTGTAAAACAAAAAGGAAAATGTTACCAGGAAAGAGGGTAGGGACAAAAATATCTCTGCTGATTTTGGACTGCCAGACATAAGGGCAATTACCAGAGCAGACTGGTGAGATGTGCACCTGAAGGAGGCCTTAAGGGCATGCTTTGATATTATGTCAGAGTCAGAGGAATGTCTGCTTTGTGCTAATTTGTGTCAGTGTAGTTGGCTTGCATATAGACTTTAAATGAATTGCTGATTTTAAATAAATATGCCCGTTTGGAAAGCCTGAGTAAATCATCACCTACATAAGAAATCACAGCAAACACAGACATTTGTATGAAGATTTTATCCATGAAAAAGAAGATTGAAGGTGCTGACCATTCTTATACGAATCACAGATTAGAGTATCATTACCTTTAGTGTGCAATGTGGTCAGTAGGCAGTGAGTACAAAGTGTTCACACATTTAGAAGACCTAGTCTGGTCATGAGATGTTATCATGTGGCAGAAGATGACTGTAACCTAGATCACAAAACCATCTGTACAATACAGTAGAGCCTGGCAAGTACGTTTTAGGTTCTTCTGTGTCCTTACACTTTAAAACAGTCTTTTGGTATTTGAAGGCTGCAAACATCTTCTATGCTTCCTGAATCACTTTGTAGTCCTTCTGCCCTCTTTTGAAAAGTTACTGCCTTCACTTCTAAGCTTCTGCACTCTGTTGACCAAGTTCAAGGTCATCGTCCTTTTTTTCTTATTTCTTCTTTCTTCCAGTTAAGTTTCTATACTTGTTTTTCAAGCACAGCACAGGAAGGCCACTGAGAAGTATCTGATGAGCAAGAAGAAAACCGTAAATGAGAAAATTCTTTAAAGTTTTTCCATAAGGATATAAATAGAAGTAGTTAATTTGCTTTAGATGGCTCATTCAGGACAGGTCAGCAAATCCCAGTATAATGAACACGTGAAGGACATGACCAATGGACTGATGGATGTCAACAGTGATGAGATAACTGCCTATAGTTGTGACTCTGACTGATATTTGGCTTGTTGGGATGCCAAAGGATCAGTGGAATAAATTGAAATGGATCAAGGACCTGTGCAATGGGATATTTCAGAGTGATAGTACTGCCAGAATTTCACCATTATTCCTGGGGTTGTTTTGCAGCCAAATTTATTGCTGATTCTTCTCTACATGGACTGAAAAAGTTCAGGGCATCTTTCCTGAGAAAGTCAAGGAGCTAGACTTCAAATGGATTTTCAGGAACAAGGCATTTTTGAAACACTGGGAATTTTAATGGAGGGAATTAGGGCTTTGAGATGTAATCGCTTTGACTTTGGGCCATAGAGTTCAAGTCAATAACATGAGCAGTCCTGGTTATAGGAACATAGGCATTATGTGTGAAGGATTAATCACCGATAATTAATGTAGCATCCCAAAATGCACTAATGGGAAAGGATTAAAAGGTAATTCAATGTCAGGTAGTTTTATTAAATCAGCAAAAATTTGAGATTTTACCAACAAAAGATTGCAACAGATTGCAGATGGATTGCAGATTTCAGATTGCAACATGGAAGTAAATCCCAAACCAGGGATAGTTCTACTGGTAAAATAAGGATGGTTAGACCTTACCAACCTATATGTAACAGCAACCACATCAGGTTTACTAAATGTTAGCAGTCTTCATTGTTATTCTGACAACACCTTTTAAACTAAGCCCATCTCTACTACTCATCACCATACCATAGAAACTATAGTTATGCATGCAAACAGGCTGCTGACAATCAAATTGACAAGATATCTTTCTGCTTCTACTGTTTGTGGTCTACAATCCACAGACTCTGATACCTTAATTCCATCCATCAGAAAACCTGTCTTCATATCTCAGTTTATTTAGACACTGCTCACTCTCAGTCTTACAGATCTCCTTCAACAGCGCTAATCAGAGAGAATTTTTTTTTCTCCTGACTTTCTCTAGGTCCCTGAATGCCTGGGTGCCAAAGAGGTGGCTGGATGAATCTATTTTAAATTAGCCGGAAACAAAACGCTCTCACTGTCAGACCAAAAAGTTCATGCCTTGGGACAGCAGCAGATTGTTCTGAAACACTACAAATATAAGACTATTAAGGGTGATTTATTAGAAGGATATTTAATGAAAAACAAGTTTTTAGTTTATTATCATTCAATCTTCACTGTAACTTCTGTCATGTCATATTTGCTTCTAAAAAATTTAAGCAAGTGCCTATCTTCAGTTCTTTAAAAGTGAATTCTTCCTGAATGTGAGACCTAAGGATCGCTGTATATACTATACACACTATACACAAATGAATGTCACATAGCAAAGTAAAGGGAAAGACTGACATTCTCCAACTGCTTTCCATCATTCTAAATGCAAGCTTTAGCAGTGCTGAGATAGAGAGATGTAGTTCATGGCCCACATATGCAACAATATTATGTGCATTTTAATTAAAGGCAATGGTCCTCATCCTGCTGAGGATTTGGTCACTGATGTACAGTGGAGCAGGAACAGACTCAGTAGGCAATCTTCGGTATCTAGAAGCTGCATCTCCAGCATGGTTTTTATTCAGAAAAGTAGTGAAGTTTTGAAGTGAATGCTCTGATCATCCTCAGTCACTGTGTATTGGCTTGGTTTGCAGAGTGGGTTTGGTGCATACATCAAATATTCTTTCTGGGGGAAACAAAACTGTAGCTTCCAGTCCAAAAGTATACCAGCTGCACTGCCACTATAGTTAGAGCAGAAGGATTCAGAACCACATGTATGGTAGGCACCACCCACAATATAAACCAGGAATAGTTCAAGCATCAAAGTAAATCTGATCTAAGGTAACATGCACATATGTACATATCCCAGGGAAGAGACTGAGTCACTATGGAAGTGGCACTTAGGGACATAGTTTAGTGGGGGAGTTGGCCATGCTGCGTTAATGGTTAGACTGAATGATCTTAGAAGTCTTTTCCAACCTCAATTATTCTATGATTCTATGGTTCTTTAAATGGAGGACTCAGTACCAGCCATTTCCAGCTGCTGATCTGCTCCTATTGCATTGAACTGTTGATGCAGATGTGACCAACATACAGTAGCATGCAGCCTACTACAGAATATCGAACTGGGAGTCAGACTCTCTAATGACACACATTTCCAAAACAGATCTATAAAGCATGTGATCAACAGTGACAGTTGTGGAAGTACAAGGGCTATAGCTAAAGCTGTGAATCATAATAATTTCTTTCAGGTGCTTCTCTGCAAGGTGAGTCTTTGGATTCTGCTTCCTTTACTCATATCAGTTGCAGGCCAACATGTAATTGAAAGAGTTTGATTCACTGTCCAGCCGTGTGCAAAGAAACTGCAATGGGAATGTTTAAAATAATCCCACCAGAAGCTAAGACCTTTCATTACACTTTGCACTTGCATCTTGTTGGTTTAAATGAGTGTGATGTAGAGGATAATAATGCTACCTGACTTCAGTTACTCATCTTAGGGGAAGAGTCTCCTTGGACTCCATGGTCACTGGAAAGAGAAAGACTTTTCTGGAAGGCTACTGATCATCTGCCTTTGATGACTGAACTCAGATTGTGTAAACACTCTCTAACACATAGCAACAGAGAATCAAGCCTACTGTCAGTAGAATTAGGATGTCTATGATGTAAAAGTGCAATAAAAGAGTGAATTAATGCATTTTAATGCATTAAAAGTTAGGGAAAATCAATTGTTTTTGCACAGCATGAGATTGAAAATAAATGTGGCTATTACATGATAAACCCATGTGATTCTTAAATCTGATGGAATAGATTTTTAGGTTGTAGAACCAAAGGAAAATAATCCTAAAGATTTATGATTATTTTCTTTTTGAACTACTTGATAAACAGCAAACAGGAGAGCCCTTGCTTTAAAAAGAAATGACCTGGCAAAGCTTCCAGCTAGAGCAAGGATAAGACATGATTACAATCTGTTTACTGGAACATGATAAAGTCATCTGAAAAAACAAAAAGCTCTGGAAACCTCACATTTGCTTTGAATAGGTATCCTAAACATAATGTAAGATATGACATTACCTTTTTCATTTCCTTATTTAATATGAAAGAAAAATGAAAATTATTTGAAATTGTTGTGCTTTATTTTTTTTATCCTGTAATAAACAAAAATCACTGTCAATAAAATCAGAAGATATTACTGTGAGTGCATTTTACAATCCTACATATGTTACCGAAAGAAAAAAAATTCTGTTTGAAGAAAGTATCTGACAGAAACAAGCAAGTGGGGATAATTCAGCATGCAGGCTAATTCCCTTTACTTAGACTTTCCCATGTACATTTATAATTATGTAAGAACATCCCATCCTGAAAAACCCATCTCACTGCTGAAAATAACTAGTCTTACTAATAGTTTATAAGTCTAAAAGTGAGCTGGGAATGAACTGGTCACTGTCTAAATGGCAAAGACCAAAAGCTTTGTGGTTTTGAAAAGCCAAAAGCTGGCATAGGGTCAAATGGCACTTTGGCAGTAGTCCAGTTTCTCTCACATACATACATATATATATATGTATATATATATATGCGAGCTTCTCAGCTTTCCAGCTAGAAGCAGATGTGCCGAGGGAAAAAGACTTGCATCCAGGTCTGTTGCAATTCACAAGAGCAGTGGGTGCTACAGACAGAATTGTAGTTATATGCATTTGGTTAGATTAATACAAATATCATAATTAATCTCCCAGCAGCCATTTCACAGGCAGTGTGCAAATATGTACACAACTGCAGCAAAAGGTTTTATTATAATGACTGATATATGTGCCAGAGAGCTAACCCATCTTCTTGCACCACCTTCAGCCCTACAGGTACTGAAATGCCCAATTCCAGTTTATTACATCTTTTCATTCCCTTAAAAATTAAGGTTCCTGCTTTTATTGAAGTAGAGGCCTTAATAAGTATATGCTTACTTAATTAGTGTACATGTAAGCATATGCATACCTACTAGGCCTTTGGGGTTTCAATGGGACCATGACATGATTGCACCTCATTATATTGATTAATATTGTGTGAAAACAAATGTTCCACAGATTTCTATACAGCCCTCCTCTAACTTCACTGAAGTTAATTAATGCATTTCCTTCTAGGTATGACTATGCAATGACTAGCCAAGGAAGATGACTCTTGCCTCATGCAGCCAGCCATTGGGTGCTGTGCCCTTGGGAAGTGGACCCAGCTCCCAAAATAGGTGTTAGAGCCAGCAGACAGAGATCATTAGTTGTTGGCAGATAGGGTGTATACAAAAGATGTCCTGAGAACAAGTACGGTGGCTTGAACTCTGTTCTCTGCCTTGCCTCGGGGTCTCTGTTGCTGTCTTTGGCTTCACTGTTCAGAATCCTGCTGGCACTCACCACCTGTTCATTTGTAGTTCTGTCCCAAGCCATCTGTCCTTGCTGTCGCTCTGTCTGCTCCTTCTCCCAGACTCACCTCATGAATTACACTCCTCTGTTTTCTGGCTTCATCTGAAGTTCAGCTATGCTCTTGTCAAAGTGCACGCAAGCTTCCTGGTGCCAAACCCTACTTCCAACCATATGCCTGCCTTACTCTGTTAGGCTAATGAGCATTATATGTCTCTGGTTCTTGATTTCAGATTGCCTTAATTATATCACCTGGCTCCACCCAGACTCAAACCCCAGGGCCTCAGTGTGAGTCGTGTAACTCCCATGTCCCATCATAACAGTCTTCACAGACAGGTGCAGGCAGACAGCAGCTGGTTTTGCTGGTACTCCAAGCTGGGCAGAAATGAGCCAGCTTTGGTCTTGAAGCTGTACACCTACATTACCTGAAAGGGAGAGCTCTTTTATAACCAGACAAGATATGCAGCAGCTTGGATCACAGACAAACTGCATCCATCTCTGTCTATACTTGCTCACTTAGACATACTGTGTAAATCAGTACTAACTTTCAGGGTACAGATTACATTTAGATACCAAGTAGAGACACATTGTTCACATGTCTCAAATGTTTGCCCAGATGTTGAGCAGTATCCTCCGTGACACATAGGTAGACAGAAATTTACCGTGCAGGTTGGAGAGGACCAAGGCAGAAAGATTGCTACTAAACTTTCTAAAAACTGGATATAGTTTATCTGTGAACATTATCTGTGTTGACCATGCCATTCAGATGAAGCATAGAAACTGCACTTCATTAATTTGGGTATCAAGCAAATTCTAGTCTGAAGCATCCTTTTTTGAATGCAGTGGGTTGACCTTGGCTGGATACCAGGTTTGTCTATCACATCCCCTTCTCGGCTAGACAGGGGAGAAGTAATAAGATGGAAAATGACTCCTAGGTTGAGATAAGGCAGTTTACTAAAGCAAAAGTGAAAGTTTGTGTGTGTGCAAGCAAGAGGAAAAGAATAATTTCATTCTCTGCTTCCCATTGGCAAGTGATGTCCTGGGAAGCAGGGCTTCGGCATGCATAGTGGTTGCTCCAAAAGGCAAATGTTGTAAATAATGAACGCTCTCTCTTCCTCCTTCTTGTTTTCTTAGCTTTTATATCTGAACTGACATCATACAGTATGGAAGATCCCTTTGGTCAATTTAGGTCAGCTGGCCTAGTTATGTCCCCTCCCAGCCTACTAATGGAGGGCAGAGTGTTGGAGAAAACAGCCCTGATGATGTGCCAGCACTGCTCAGCAGTAGCCAAAACAGTGGGGTTATTGAGACCTTTCTAGCTGCCAGTGCAAAGCACAGCACTGTGAAGGCTGCTATGGATTAATGAACTCCATCTCAGCCAGACCCAATACAGTGAATAAGGTGTCTATTTGTTTCAGTAGAGTTACTCTAGACTTTCTCAAAACCTGTATTTCTATAAGTGGAACACAAATTTTATTTCTAAAGTACTAGAATTGGAAGCTTAGGCCTTTATCCAGGATAGTTACAATAACTTTACACCAGCTGATGATTTGATCCCGTGTAACTTCCACACCAGCAAATGAAACATCAACAGATATAGAAGATGCCACAAAGATGTGCTTGAGCTACCTTAAAGCTAACTAGCTTGTCTGCTGGTAGTAATATAAGCAGAGTTCAAGTGTAAACTAAGTTAGGCTAGATTTAATTTAGACTACTGGAATTTCGTAGCTTAGGCTGAGCTCTGTGCTTATATAGCTTGTACCCAACCCAGGCAACACAAACCTAACAAAGCCACTGCACACTGGAATCATTAAAGCAATTATTAAATCTAAAGGCTGCCGATTTTATGGCAGCTTTAAAAGCAAATGAAGCATTTATTACCTTCCAAATTGTTTTTAATACCTGAGTACCTCAATGGGTCTGCTCATAAGTACTGTACGATGTGAGCAAGGACACAGTGGCAGGATCTGGCCATAAATGCTTTCAGGCATGTGACAGAGATTTTTGTGCTTTTGTTTCTAGGTAACTGCCTGGTTTTGTTTAACTATGTTTTGATTATGGTATGGACTTCATTAAACACTGTATGGGCAAACGGCATGCTTTATGTTATATTTAGCTTTATCTCTCTACTTACGAGGACCGTGTGGGGTAATTGCTTCTTTGAGGGCTGGTCCTCATCTCTTTATTAAAGCTAAAGTGTGAATCTGTGGGAACATTATATAACAGGGGAATGAGATTCCAGCTCTGCTGTAGTATGTTTAACCTGAATAAACAGTCAGGCTGGAAATTGTCTGTGTGTTGTATAACCCCCTCATAAGTTAACACATAATTAAATTACAGATTTTGGAATTTATACTGGAATCATTTACTTGCATAAGAAACTCCAGCGGGATTCAGTGGGATATTATTGGGAGCTAATACAATGTCACTAAAACAAGTAGGAGTTTCTAAACTGAGTCTTGACTGTTTTAAGTAAAAACAAATTAACTCATCTAGACATTCTCTAGACAGAGCAAGTGTCTAATGTGACCTGTATGTATCACCTATTCAATTCCTATACTTCTTGAGGAAGTCATCATTAAAACTACTGCACATATTTGGGGTATAAAACAATGAAAAATATATTTTCCTTTGTGCTTACTGCTGCTGCAGAGAAATGCGAGTGTCATATAATGGTGGTTGTACACAGGATATGCTTGCAGGATATTTCTGTGTTTTGTGGGGAACTGCATGGCATCTCTTTGAAAGTAAGACTCTTTGGAAATATGCAATGCGGAAAAGCAGTGACAAAAATTTTGAATTTTAATTATAGACTAGCTTTTTTTACAAAAAGAAGACATAGTAATTGTACTTTAGGCCATTATTTTTTTACACTGTTTCCTTTCCTATAGTAATTAGACCTCCGTTATAATCTTATCGAAATGCAAGTGAGGAGGGAGTAGGACCAGATCCTTCTCCTTTTGAAGTAATTGTTTGCCATTTATTTTACTGGGAGTACCACACTGATTTTATAAAGATCATAAGATTTAATATTATGCACAAATTCAAAATTATGCAAACTCTACATTTTTAAAATATCGGACCCCACAGAATTGTAACACAGACATTTAGCACAGAAATCACTTTTGTGTTATCTAACGTGCAAGAATGTGTTTTTTCAGAGCACTCTTGGCTCAATCAAAATTCCCACTTCAAAAGAAGATGCAGCATTGAGTGCTGTATCTCTAGTAGACTATTACATCTTTATTAAGGTTTTAATTCAAATATTTTAGATCTTAAATTGTGAACAGTGGGAGTGGAAAGATTCTAATTAACGTGATCAAAGTTCTTTATTCAGCTCCTGAGGCTCAAATACAAACTGAGGTCAGAAATGTAAAATTAAGAATTTTAAGTTATTTATCCTGTGTAAAATCAAGATTCAGGTGCACAGCCAGGAATATTACAATTTCCTATTATTTATTCTACTTATCAGCCCGCAGTCCTAAATAAGTAATCAAAATGTTAATAATAAAAATAATTAAAACAATTACATTTTAAAACTTTATCTTCCAACTAGAATTGTATACACAAGTAGTTAATTTTACTGTTACTAATCTAGTTGAAAAAATTTCTTATCTATCTATCCACCCATCAGTCTTAAAATGAGTGTAATGTAGAACTTTCCTAGGACCAGCCTTTACTTTCTTGAGCCAGTTCCAATAGAGGGAGAAAGCAACGAAATGCACACAACTAGAAATCAAGGAATTCTTAATAAAACCTGGAGCCAAGTGTCTGATCTCAGCAAAATCAGTGGTTTAGATCTCAGCTAGTGCTTGAAGTAAAAGTATACCATAACTGTTTCTGTCATAAAGTATATAGTACATACACTGTACCAGTGTTGTAACAGGGAAGTGATCACAACCCAAACACACCTGGAAGGAAGAGACAGGCGGGCATGGGAGACGAAGAACAGCACTGCCTGGCTGTGTCTGGGGGGTGAGTTTCTGCTGGGTTCACTTTATGCCACTGTTGCTGTACACTCAGGACTGAGTATGTGCTAAGTGTGTCCCCTCAAGATTGTCAGTTTCTAAAATTAAGACTGCCAAGAATGAGAAAGTTGTTTTTATAACTTAACATGAAGATGATCTACCCTCCACTCACTGCCATGTTTGCACAGAATCCAACTTGCTGGCTGCCACGTGGAAGCAAAGAGAAAGTCGCTTGAAGACAAATGCATCACCTCCACAGAGAAGACAAAGGCAATGCTCGCTTGCCTTACGCAAGTTAGCAGATTTATTTTCCACATGCCAGAATCCAGGTCCAAAGGACACCAAACCATTAAAGAAACCTTCCCAGACATGAAAAGGTAATGATTTAATGGTCACAGCTAAAACTACCGGTGAGATTTCTTGTGATGGTTGAGCCTACGTAATGTATTCCTGCTTCTGAGAAGAGAGATTCTGTCTTTCTGCAGGCCTGGTCACATACTCCCAAGTCTTTTGGAAGCCTCCTGTCACCCTTTGATACATTTGTTCTGTTTGCTAGACCAGCAGAAAACTAGCTGAGCCAAGAAGTAAATAGTCTGCCAGTGTAGCCAGCTCATTCAGGTGTCAAATGAACACCAAAGCCTGGAAAAACATTGGGAAGGGCATCTGTGCATCCTGAGGTAGGGAATGGGCAGTACAAAAAAAGGATGACTAGACCTTTCTGTGACAGTAACCTGCTTGTATGTCTTCATTATCTAGTGAAACCTTAGCCTAGGTCTCCGAGAAAATGCTGGAAGACATGTCTTTTTCTCAGGCAAAGAGAAGGCTGAGTCATATATCCAAATTGTTTAGGGAAATTAAAAAATGTCGCTAAAATCTAGAGGTTACAGCCTTTTTCTCCTCTTACCCTAAGTGGGTAAATAATTCTTTGGTGAGAAGAAGATGGGTTTGAGTTACATAAGCATCTACTAAAAGGAAAATTAATTTTACAGGTCCCTTCTCAAGTGTTTTGGGTTTCCGTGATGAATGGGGGAGTTGCAGGCCACCAAGCCAATATTGGAACGGTTAGGAAATGTAATTTAATCAGATGAAGGTTGAAAGTCACAAGCCCATCAAAACAGAAGCCATTTAAGAAGATTCTAAAGCATACATCTCTGCATTTATGATATAGATGTTGAAATTTCTGGAGTACAAGATTTTAAAGTTTCTGGAGTATCTCAGTGTTACATTAGTGGCTGCCATAATTTTGCCTCAGATTAATTGTCTCAATTAAGTAACTCTTCTTTTGAACTGACAAGATGAAGCAATTCAATTTCTTCATGGCCTTGTACTAGGGAAAAATAGGAGGCCACCAAAGAAGAAGTCACTTGATGGTTTAGGATGAAGTCTGATCAGTTGAACTGTAGCCTGAGAAGTTATCTACAAAAGTAGCTTTCCATAGCAGACAAAGAGCTTGTAACAAATACAGGGGAGAGAAAAACAGTAGAAGTGTTTATTAGGACAGTGAACTACTAGAAGAAGTGATTTCTGAGCAAGAAAACCGTTTTCAGTTGCTTGTTTCTATTGTATTCAGAGACATGTCTTTATGAATATTCTTATAAATAAGCATTTCTGTACTCTAACAGACAGTTCTCTTTCTTAAAAAAACTCTCATTTTAGTGGCTGTCTGAACAGGCTAAAGGATGACATTATTTTTACAGTGATATAGGTGTGTCATTTGTGTTACTACATTGCTAAGACTAATCATGATGTGAGTGTGCAGTTATGTCATATGTTCACAAAAATAGAGCCTGTAGGCACCATGAGCAGCTGGGCATACTCCTAGATGCCCAAAATCCAAGCCAAGCCAAGCCAATTGTTCAGCCGCATATAGATTTTAGTATTTTTAGTTTAGAGAAATGACACATTCATATACCAAAACAAATATTTAAAAGGAAATTCATATACCTTCTGGTAGCAGAAAGGCAGAAATGTGTCATGGATGTCAATAACCCTTGAGTGTATGTATATTTGCATTGTAAGTGAGAAGTTAGAACAGGATGTCTTTCATTTCTATTTGTCCAAAACATTCTCCTGCAGCCCTGGAAGTGTGTTTCTCAGCTGTGATATATTCAGAATACAGCTCACAGGGAACAACTTGCATGCATTTCAGAGGGACAAGTCATTCCACTCCCCCTCAGTATTTAAACTGTATGTTTCAGCAGTATGCTCCTTGACTCAAGTACACACAAGTGTAGGAAGGAAACACTTTACCTGCAGAAAGCCGAACAGAGGTTTGTAAAAGCTACTGTAAGGTTATGTGGCCTTTTGGACAGCAAAATAAAGCAAAGATACTTGTTCTCAATAGCAAGAGGACAAAATGGACAACTGTCATGGCATTGTCTAACACTGTGTCTGCATCCATACACATGCAGTGTTCCCAGGACTGCAAAGACTGAATGGAAACAGAGCACTTGTATTTCTGTTACACAACATATGGCTCGGTTCTTTTTTTTTCATTACGCGACTAGACAAAAATTTAATTGAAAGTAAGATTGATTTTATAAAGTCAAATTTATAAATAAGTGTATTTTCCTGTTTCTAAAGGACATAGTGTTACTTTTTACTAGCCAAGACAACTATTTTTAGCTCAACCCATGTACTGTTGAAATTGTCCGTAGAACAAATGCTGCTTTAACAGATGGGTACACATAAAAATATGTGAGAGCATCTCTGTGGGAATCAAGTTTAAATGTTAGCTTGCATTGCCATTCAGGAATAGAGAGACACCATTCTGTGTAAAGCTCATGGAAGATGCTGGGAGAATACACCACTGCAAATCCAACTCAGAACGGCATAGTTTATTAATCTGTGCTCTGGTTGCTATGGTAGTTTTAGTTTTGGTGTTGGTGACTCAGGATTATGCAGCAGCAGAAAGTAACCCACCTTGAAATGTGGGGTTTCTGCATAAGAATCTTACCCAGAACTGACAAAATCAAAGAGCAAGAAGTCTGCTTCCTATGTAGTTTACTTGAAATTTTTGATAGTAATTTGTGCATAGTCTTCTTACCTCTTTTTTTTTCTGGATAAGGATTGTACCAGAGATTTCACTGTTACGTGTGTGGGGGTGCCACAAAATCAGAGTAGGGAATACATCAGATTTAGAGATAGAAAAGACTATGACTATCAAGTAAAACAATGAAAGAAATGCCTTATTCTTATGATAAGTATCTCTGCCATGGTCTTTTCATGTGAAAAGATACTTTTATATTTTCTTATCCTATCTCTCATTTTACCATCCATGATTCTTTATACAAACCTGTTGAATTTACTAGAAAGTTTTGTGTCAATATATGTATGCAATATTTGTCACTATCCTTCAAATTACCCTTTTTCCCCAGAGCTGGAATTGATGACATTAACTTTGATATATTAGTTTTCCTTCAGTGGGGAGAGAAAAATGTTAAGACAAAATTTTTAGAAGCCACACTGTGTGTAATGCTGTTCAAGATGAAAGACAAGACAGCAATTATCCTGTTGGAGGTCAGAACAAAAATTCTACGTCCCAAAAGATGGTGATTTTGGGTAGTGCAAAAGCTTCATCTGTGAACTTCTGTCATCTAGAAGCCTATGTGAAGTAGCTTTGAACAATGGTTGTAATGCTTTTAAGAAAAAATGGAAAACCAGAGAGCACACTGATAGCAATCTCATTGCTAAATCATTGTATTGAACACTTGTCATTAAATTAACTGGAAATATGTATACACATAGATGCTATCTCTGCAAATGTTTACATGGTCACCTCTACAGAAAAGTAGTCCTACTGATTTCAGTGCTAATATTTGTATGTGGGAAATTACATACTTAATCACCTTTAGTGTTGGGTATAAATACATGCAAACAAAGGATTTGACAGCATACCTCGTGCATTGGTTAGTCTGGTAGTGATACATCAAAAAAGCCTGATAAAACTAGGTCTGCTTATTGTGTCCTTAAGCTGCACTCATAACACAGCTCAAATGGTTAAGTGTCTCTTGTTAGCATACTATGATTATTGTAAACACACATGCACATTTATGCAATTATCTAATTCACTGTTGTGGTACTCTCTTGCAGTAGTAACATTTTTAGAATGAATTTTATACTCACTTTTAATATGGTCTTCAAAGACAGCCTTAATATATAAGTTTGATGTAACCCTGTGCACAAATGAATTTAACACTTCATGCTTAGGCAGATAATTGGAAAAGAATTTCATATTTCTACAGAAATTATTATTGGTATTTACATATGTTTATCTCAATTAGTATGGAATTAGAAGCTGCAGACAGTCTCATCTTCTCTCAGCTACACTGATTTTACAATGAAATGGAATGACATCAGACATGGGGTAGAATGGCATTAGGATGGGGTAAAGAATATGGCCCAATATGCCTTTGCTATTGAAATTACAAACATTTATGGGAGATATGAGATAGGAAAAAATTAAAAATTGAAAACTGATTGTTATTATTATTATTATTATTATTATTATTATTCTCTTCTTGAGGAGTAAACACTTGCAGAGATTAACTAGTTTACATGAATGGCAGCTCTACTTTTTGCTTAAGGAAGATGATATGCTTTCCTAGATTTAAGAACCACATATAATTTCCAGCAGAGCACACAGCTATCTCCAAAAGACATTTATATTCAATATATATGGAATATCTGAGTTTCAGCTGACTGTAAAAATGAATTATATCTTGCCTGTAGTGTCTGTAAAAACCCTCAAACATACCTCCCAGCCATGAGGTGTAATCCAAAAAAATTAAAAAGTCAAGGAAAATAATGCAAAAATGTAGAACATACAAATAGCTGCACTATATGGAAAAATATTTGCTGAAGTTCTCTGAAAAGCTGGAGCTGAATCAGTGAAAAATCTTCCCGGGAAAGAAGAATAAAAGGAAAGTATGAGATCTGTTTTTTTAAACCAAACTAACTGTATGATACTTAAGAACAAAATTGAGCTGTAGAACCTCTGCATTTCACTAACAAGGCAAGAAGAGCAAGTTGGACTTAAAAGAGGGTCCATGACCAGAAAGAAAAAGCTGAGCTGGAAAATTGAAATCACGGAGAGGGGACTGGGGCTCTGATGAAAACTTAGAAACATGCTCCATGACATTGAAATTCCTGAGACAGTGCATTTTGAACACATGCCTATCAATTTGCCTAGAATTACTTTGTTGCTAATAAAACACTCTATTTAAATATTGTTTGTTGAAATCAGTGTATTAGATTCTTCAGCTATGAGGTTTCTTGAAGAGTCAAATTTTCAGACAGCCAGCTGAGAGAGAAGCAGTATGTTGGGGAGGTGACTTGTAAAATATCTGAGACATCTGGGGCAGGAGAAGGCAGCTTTTGTCTCGTGTTATCTTTTTCTGAGTTAAAGTTTTCAGGTCCTTAGGAAATGGCACTGGGTTGAGAGTTTGTCCCTAAGGGAGTTTGCCCACAAGGACAAGACCACAGCAGGGGGCTGGAGCCTGCACAAATTCCCTCCTTAGGCATGAGCCAGGTGATGCAGCTAAGTTCCCGGCTGGTAACTGTCCATTACATGCTGGTGGTACCAGTGCTATGCCAAAGCACAACTAAATCACTCGGGTGAGTAATAAACATGGCAAAGACTGGTTTTGAAGTGTGCTCTGCAGTCAGCCATATTTTCAAACCCAGGAATATAAACTGTACCCCTGGATAGTCACACAGGCTGCCAATGGGAAGGTATAAATTAGGTGCTAGGTAATCTTTCATCCGCCTACCTAGACTGCAAATCTTTCTCTGGCAAATCTGTCATCTTGACTGCCAGATGTTGTCTTTTGTTCTCAATCACATTACGCCTGCAAACTGTCAGTGTATGTATCTCATGCACTGCTGTATGAGTAAGTCTGATGGATATTATGCAAATATCTCCAGATGAAAATCTATTCAGAAAGACATTAAGAACAACACGTTGCTGCAGGTACCTTGTAACTACTACTTCTTGTGAAATGTCACTGATATCTTTATCAATAAAAATGGTAATAAGAGCCTGAGTCGGCTGCAAGACTGCCCACCATGAAAAGGAGACATTATAATTAGAAAAGCACAAGTCATGCAAAATTTGAAGTGTATGAGGTTTGGTGACCCTCTCAAACTATACTTTATTTTCTATAATTAGTTGAAAATAAAACTTATTTTCCAGTAAATTCAAAACCACATTTTATCCCCAGAGATGATTCCATTTAAAGCAAAATACATATTGCTTTTAGCTAAAGAAAACATGCTGTGCATAGAAAAAACGTTATTATCTGTAATAGCTTGGTTCCTAGAAGTTGCAACTCTGAACAAAAACATTTTAGTCTTTGTATCTTCAAATGCTGCGTGGTTTGTAACTACTTGTTTTCTCCCAAGAGAAAGGATGGCTGTGCTGCCCCAGGTTTTGACATCATGGAAGTGAACTGTAAGTGAAATGGACAACAAGCACAGGGCTTTATCCACTGCCATGTAGAATGATAGAATCAAAGAATGTTAAGGGGTTGGAATGGATCTTAAAAATCCTCTAATCCCAATGCCCTGCCATGGGCAGCAACATCTCCCAGTAGACAAGGTGGGTCAAAGCCTTATATCCAAACTGGCTTTGAACGCTGCCAGGGCTGGGGTTGCCTCCCCGGGCAACCTGTTCCAGTGTCTGACCACACTCATAGTAAAGAATTTCTTCTAATATCTAGTCTAATTTGTACCCATTACTCCTCGTCCTATCACTACAGTTCCTGACAAAGAATCTCTCTCCTTCCCTGAAAGCCCCCTAAAGTGTAGAGGCAAATGGTGCTTTTGTACATCAAGCGGGTCTGACGCGGTAATGTCTAACTTCCCAAAACAAAGGACCCTCAAGCAAGTTGCTCCATTTATTTCCTTTTTTCCCGTCAAGTGGCTGCACGTGCCCCATTTGCCAATACAGGCAGAAACACCGAAATTGCCGCAAGTGACACAGGCCGCAGGCGAGGACGGGCAGTCCCTTTAGCGAATCTGCCCGACGGAGGCGGGGCTGCCCCACCACTCCCACTCCCACTCCCACNAGCAGCTGAAGCGCTGGATCGGCTCCGAGACCGACCTGGAGCCGCCTGTGGTGAAGCGCAAGAAGACCAAGGTGAAGTTCGACGACGGCGCCGTCTTCTTGGCCGCCTGCTCCAGCGGGGACACCGAGGAGGTGCTGCGACTGCTGGAGCGGGGCGCCGACATCAACTACGCCAATGTGGACGGGCTCACCGCGCTCCACCAGGTCGGTGCTGGGCCCATCGAGGGGCCCCTGGCCGGACTGGGGCGGAGGAGGGGAGGCGAGGCCGGCCGAGTGCCCCCCCCCACCCCCACCGGAGGAGGAAGGGGCCGGAGGTGGCTGCGCTCCCTCCGCTGGGGGGGGTCGGGGCGGGGAGGCGGCCGTGGGGTCAGCCTGGGACCGGCCGGAGGGGCCGCGGGCCGAGCCCCCGGGCCGGCGGGGCTGCAGGGGCGGGAGGCTGCACCCCCTCCCCGCGGGCAGGGCGTCGGAAGGGGAGGATGGGCCTCTCCTCCGGCGGGAAGGAGGTGCCGCTGACCCTCTTTCGTTTTCCCCTCTTGGAGGGCCGGGGGGAGCGGGCCCTGCCCTGTGTGGGCTGAGGGGGCCGGGGGCAGGTGCCCCCCGGCGTGGGAGGGTGGCCGCAGGTGAGAGAAGGGGGGCGCTTCCGCCACTGCCCCTTGCCCAGGATCACGGTAGCAGTTCCCTGCTTCCCTCGTCTGCCCGGTTCCGCAGTAGTTGAGCCGATTAAAGCCCGCTCGTGTGTGCGGGCGGGCGTGTTGAGAGACGGATCATCTATTTCTCCCCGGTTTCTCGGGGAAACCAGTGTTTTGTTCATTAGATACAAACACGTATCAATAAGGGGCTGCTTGTTTTCGTTACCGATGTCTCCCGCCGCAGCGTGAAAGCTGAATTCCAAGGGGAGCAGGAGTCTTAAAATTTTCTTCCGTTCGCTGGAAAGTAGTAAAAAACCCAATCCGTATCGCTTTGTTCTGGTGAGGGTATGTGGGAGGAGGATTGGTGCCGAGGGAGGTAACTTTCACTTGGGGCAGGGGGGGAATGGACGGGAAACTGGCTGTGAAGTTTCCTCAAAATGGATGCTTTGTGCATGTTGAACTTCATAGCAGTCTGATTGGAATCTCAAAACGTTAGCCAAATAAGGAAAGGCTGTGGCAATCCGGAGATAATGCGGGTTTGCCTGAATCGTTTTTTTCTCTAGAAGGCCAAAAGCTTCCACACAATATTAGATTCACTGAATATCTGGAAAGCAAAAAATTATGTTTGACAGGCTACCTTCTCGTTCTTAAGTTTAGAAGTTGTTCAATAGTTTAAAAAAAATCTTAATAATTATGTGTTGTAGGTTGATCAAGTAGAAATCTTCCCAAAATGATTAGGTGAGGTAGTTTCTTACATTAAAAAAAAAATGAGATGGTGAACTTGTTTTCCCTATCCCATATAAGTTTTTTCAAGGATGTGAGGCTCTAGAACTACATAAATTGCCTTGCAGAACTGGATAGAATCCCCTCTTGAACATAGGATATAAAATTGTACGACTCTTTGCTCTGTTTCCTGTGTCTGAGTTGTTACTTGCTCCCCTGTAAAGGGTGTTGGTTTACTTTCAGTTGTGAACTGAAGTGGAAGAATGAGTGTGTGTTGTGGTTAAGCCTGTCAGCATGTTACTGCAACACAGTTACCTGACTGCAGGCTAGCCTGCCACTTTATTGCGAGGCTTTCTGTATTTATCCTCCTCTAATCAAGTTATGATTGCTTCGTGCTTCCAGGGAGCTCTGTACTGGAAGTCATACCTTAACTGGTTAGATCCTTGGGTCTGCAAGTTGCTGTACTCCAGCCATTGGTAGGAAAGGATGACGTTTGGTTTAGCTCTGTTGTTAGAATAAGAGATGGTGTTCTCTCTTTCTGATGTCCAGATGGCATTTTCAAAATGTCTTTGATACTATATACAAAAAAGCTTTCATCAGGATAATTCTGAGCTTATTCTCCCCTGTTTTTTACCTTGTAGTCAGCTTGCAGTTTGGAAGGGCAAAGTCTAAGGGAACAGAGGTAAAGATTTACATCAGTGCTAAAATTCTTGCTCACTCCTTCCCCCTTCGCTCCTTTAGTGATACCAAAGGACCTTTTCTGATTTTATGATATTGAAAGCAAATAAGATCAGTTGTGAAGTTATAATCCTCTTGAGGCAGTACAGTAAGTGAATGTTGCCTGTCGCTATAAAAAAAGGCGTATAACAAATCCCTGCCTATGACTGACTCTGAATGGTTTCACTTCATTATTAACACAAAATCTTACTTTCCTCTAATATGCCATATAAAAGGTGCAGATCACACGTGATGTAGTCTTTAACATGAATTAATTTAATCAGATTTGGCTGTGGCATGATAAAGCTGTATCTGTTCTCAAAGGAAACTCTTCAAAAACTTGTCATTCTTCCTGACAGTTATGACTGACTGATGGTAGTTGTGTTCATGTCCATGTTGTTGTTTTTAAGACTGCCATGGTATACTGTTGCTTTATGGTTCTTTGGTTGGTTGGGTTTTTTTTTGTTTTGTGTCATCAGTCAGATCCCATGTAGACATTGCTGCTTCAGAGGAATAAATTTATCTCAGCAAAGATAAAATGATTGTACTTTTTTGGGTTGTGTCCTTTTTGTCTTCCATCAATTTTTTTTTTTTTCAGTTAGAGAGCAAATGCATGTGTCCGAAATAGTGATAGAATTAAATATTTAATATACTCTTTAGCCTTTGATTTTCCTGCTACAAATGGCAGTTATAGGAAGAGACTTAAGCTTTGTTTTCTTTTTCACAGCCGTGGTAGTTGGAAGTGCTGAGGGGAAAGTACTGTTAATCGTGAAATTCTGGTGAACTTCAGGTCTGGTCTTTAGTGGAGCATCAAGCTTTGTTACTGAAACCATTAGCTAAGCTTTTCCTCTGAGTGGAGTAGAATGCCATCACCATCAGAAAGCTGCATGTAGAATTGTTTCTCTTTATGCATATGGGAAAGAAAAAAATTACTTGACTTGGTAGCTGAGAGGAGGAAGTGGGGGGAGGATATGTATATATAGGTACTTGCTTCAGCTCTTGACACGGCCAGTGAGTGATTTTGTTTTATATCTGCACGTGCACAAATGAGTGGACTTGAGTGCATCATGTCTGAGGACAGGTCAATTAAATTCTTTGGGATCTTGCAGAAGAGGAAAAAATGTCATTACTTGATGGTTGTTATTCCTCTATGTAATTTTTGGTTCAAACCTCACTTTAAGAACTTGTTCTGCCCATGTTCTCAGGTTAGGCCTTCAGCACAAAGGATGAAACTGTTGTGTACTGTTTTCCTATCTGTAATATATATATATGCCATGTAGGAAATTGCAGCAGAATAGTGTGTATTCTGCTGCATAATCTGCATTATAATACATATTGGGTGTATGTATCTGTAAGACCAGAAAGCTTTTAAATGAGAACTTAAATTTACAATCAGATGTCAATGCCATTACTCTAGTGGAGGTGGAAGTTCTGAATGTTGCACTCCCAGATGGATCTCATCCTGCATAACAGCTAACTTGTGCACCTTTTCTAAACTGCCTTAACAATAGAATATAAGGGGAACTTGAGAGAAGAAAGAAGCTCAAAGGTGGGCTGTGACCTTGCAGATTATTAGTGGGGGGTGGAAGTGGCATATTCTGAAATTATCTTAAAAGAGGCTGTATAATATTTTCAATAAAACCTGGTCCCTTCTTAGGCAGACATATTTCTTCAGCATGGGATTCAGTTCTCTCATGGTGAAAACACCTATCATTCCTCGGAGTCTGGACTCTCTTTTGCTTTCCTTGGCTTTCATGAAAGAGGATTTAGTTCATTAGCTCTGTCTGGAATTTATTGCTTAAATGGCTGAAAGTAGTTTGTCTAGAAGTTACATAGAGCTTTATACAGGGAAGTGGAGCCCACCCTTTCTGGGCAGCACCATGGAAAGGCTGCATGTAGTGGGGAGGGACCACGATGTGGCCAGTTTCCTGGAAGGCTGGATTTCCTGTGCACACTGCTCCTCTGGGAATATGGGATATGCAGTGTGGAGTACCTGCACACACCTCAGCACTGGCTAAGATTAGGCTGTGGTTAGGAATGACAATTTATGCAGCCTGCTTTTTGAGTGCCCTTTTTCTTGGAAGCTGCTCAGACTTAGGAGATGGTAACCTTGTTTTTGGCCTCATTCTCTCTGGGTGAGGAAGGTGAGTGCTGTAGCCTAATTCCACCACACAGCATGGAAAGAACATGTCCTGCTGTCCTGATCTTGTCTGCTCCTGGGGAGGGTATTGCTTTTGATGTAAGATAAAGCAAATTGTCTTGGCTGTTTGTGCATGGGGATCATTGTGTACCCACGGAGGGTGTTGTTGGTGAAGGCCCCTACTCCTTGGTGAAGGATTCATGTCATCTTTTTTGTTTGTGTCAACTGCAGTTTAGTTAAGCAAAATTCCTTGAAGGCTATCTCTCTGTATCAAATAGCTTTTTTCTGCAACTCTTTAGGTACTCAATTGAATGTGAAGATGAGACTGTTTTACCAACATAATAGTCACATATTAGTCTGCACATAGAGCAGTATGCAGTGTTAAGTAGAAATTTTGATTTGCTCTCACTTTTGTAGGACTTTGCTGCATTTATTCCTGAATACTAATTAAGATTCTGTGTGTTTCACAGAATGCTTGCTTATTCTTTCTGAGTAAGGACAGTTTTTGCTGTCTTAATATTTCCTTTGGATTATATGAGCTTTATTTCTTAGATAAGAAGTACCTTCCTTTGCAGGAGTTTTTGCAATTGTTTATGTGAAAAGTTCTGTGGGGCCTTCTGGTGGCATATTCTTAGTACTTGATGTGGTAACAAATATGGATACCTTTGGCATCAACTATGTTCTTGTTACGACACCTTTTCAAACAGCAACCAGTGACGCAAAAGGGACATAAAATCTACCAGCACTGAGAACTTAATAGGGGGCATTACGGCTGCACTGTCCGGATTCCTTCTGATGAATGGTAACAGGTCATGTATTTGAGCTGAGGCTACAACATGTGCAGCATGTCAAGTTGTAAGAGCAAAGAACGGATTGCTAGTCTTAAATCTCATGGGTGTTTGCATCATAGCAGCAGCACCCAACAACCAAGGGTAAGGAAGGTATGGAAATAGCTCAAAACTATCCTAGTAACCTCCTAGCTATGCCTTCTACCATAACTTTTTCGGAGGTTGAAAATACTGGTGCATATGGTAAATTTGTTAATTTTTTGAAACTGCTGAGTAGGAGGACTTTGTTTTGTACAGAAAGGTTTGTACTCAGTTACAAAACTGATGCCTAAGTCTCACTGTTTGGAGGGTACCCAACCTTCTAATCACCAAGCCTCCTAATGCCCTCATTGTAGATGTTCTACCACTGAGAATTTTGGAGTAATTTGCTCAGCTTCTTTTATTGTGGCTTTTTTTTTTTTTTAAATCTGTGCAACAAAGCACAGAGAAAATGAGTCCAGAAATAAATGTAATGTTGACTTCACTCAGTGATCAGACTACAGAGACATATTTGTTTAAATTCCGTTTTGTAATTGGTTCTTGTGTGGGCCACAGATCTTTCTCTCTGTAGTTACTGTAGCTAGGTTCAGATGATACAATAAGTACTTGTTAACTTCTTACTGGTCTTGTCATCTAAGATTGATTTTTTTTTTTTTTTACTCTTTGAAAGGAAGATAAGAAGAGGGGGGGAAAAAGGTGTGATTTTTCATCATATACTGTGAGTATAATAGTGGAAATTTAAATGCTGTGTTCAGAAAATGGTGTTGTCCTTGGTGTTTTATAAAAGAAATTAGTGACAATCTCTTCACCTTTTTAAGTTTATTATTTCTGAGTGATCTGTCAAGTTTGAACCTGGGATTTGTGTGTATTTTCATTGCTATGGATATTTCTTGTGCACAAGCAGAATAACCCAAGTGAATTCTAGCATATAGAAATTACTAAAAGTATTTAAAGCCAGTTTTCATGTTGGTGTAACTGACAGGTTTCTTAAACTTGCTAGTCATGGAGGAAGAGTTCTACATTCCAGTGTAAGGATGAATTCAGCTGGTAGGGCTTTAGTAATTACTGAAGCTAATGTTCAGGGACAATTTCTGCTAGAAATTTTCTCTAGATATGAATTTCACAGTAGCATTAATGCTGCTTTTACAGTACAGTTTTGTCTATGGTTTGCTATGTGTTCTGGTGTATTTTTGATATTGTTAGAACATTTTTTGTGATAAGTCATCAAAAAGCCCCTTGTAAGAGTAAATGAGATGTGCTTTTGTATGTATGAATAAAATTGATATGGATACACTTAAAACCTTTTTGATTTTGACATTGTAGTAGCAAGAATGCTGTTTTACCAAATTACTGAATTTCAGTTGTTAGCTAAATCTGAGGCTAGGAGACAGAAGCAGTCAGTATAAATCACTACTAGACATACCACTCAGGAGGGATCTGTATTCCAGGCTTAATATATGCTACGTTTTAGTTGGAACAGATGGTTTGACAGGCTCTTGTCCAGTTCTTTACTTGTTTATCCCTTTGCTCATGCTCTCACTTGCTCCCTTTCTCAAAGTTATTACTTAGGCTAATAAGACACTTACTGCAATCCTCTCAAAAACTGAGAGCCCAGCAAATTGGTAGTCTCGCTCCATGTAATTGTGTTTCCTGAGGCTGGGCTCGCTCCGTGTGAAATTGAGGAACATGCACGTATTCTAGCAAATACTGAAATTTTATCCAAGGATATATTCAGATGGGTTAGACTTAGACAAACTAATATGCTCTGAAAGCAATGTGGTGGTAGTTTTGAGCAACTGTTGCATGAGTACACCTTTCTGTGATTCTTGCAACCAAGAAATTGTAAATTATGTCTTATTACTGCTGTATTGTAGTATAATTGTAGATCACACCAAGTAAGGCATGCAGCATATGAGGACATTTGCCTAACAAATGTTTTGTCAGTGCCCAACAATATATTTTTCTTCATTGATCTTGACAGCCATAAAATGCAAACTAGAATGCAGCTGTAAGGCAGTGGAGCCATCCATAAGCTGGTCAGCCTCTGATGCTGCTGGATGGGTGGAGACATTCCAAGCTCCTTTACTTTCCTATATGCATTCCTGAAATGGCAGTCAATGGAAAGCGTGGCATAAGAATAGCAGCATTCCTCAGCTGTTTCCTTTCTAGTGATTTCAAGTCTGTAAGATAGAACAAGAAGGCAAAAGATGATCACGGTACTTGGGGGGGAGGGCAGAGCATTGTTGATTCTTTCTTCTTTTTTTTTTTTNTTTTTTTTAAATGCATTGTTTTGACAAGACCTGGTACCCAGCTCTTGTGTTTCAGTTGTTGAGCACGCTGAATCAGCCACTGTGCTTATTGCTTATCCTGGAAACTCTGAATCTTTGCGGGCTCATTCACAAAACCAGAGCAATGTGATGAAGTCTTTGAACAAGACTGTTTCCTGTTTATGCCTGAGCAGTGTTAGCACTTACCCCACTACCAATATATTTGTTAGGCTAATGGCTTCTAAAGGTCTGTTATACAGAGTGAGGTGTGGAGTTGGCTTTAAGAGGATGAAACCCTTGAGAATCTTGACCAGTAAATGTAGCCTCATTTTGGGCCTACACACAGAAGTATGTTTATCTTCAAGATGGCAAATAATTAGTTCCTATACTACTGTAGTTTCTGAATACTTAAATTTGGTCAATAACTAGCACATAACCATCGATTTTGGTACTAAATTATCTGGTAAGCTATGGCTGTTAGAAATGGTTCTAGCCCTAAAACATTCAAAAGGGCCAAGTCTCACTGATATATTTTTTTATTTTTAGTTCAGTCTGAAATACTCTTTGATTGATTTTCCCATGTTATGATTGTAGTTCAGGGTCTTGAGTTACGACTACGAAAGCTTGCTTTGATGTGATCAGTTAGCAAGCCAGTGGTCCTTACTATACAAGTTTTAGTTCTGAGGTGATTATTTAGTTTTGGAGTTTCTGTTTCACCACCCTGATTGTGAAGCTGGAAGAGTAACTGGAGTCTTCTAAATATATACTTCTTGAGTATTTGAGGTTTCTTGTACGTCAGGGAATTACTTGCAAATGTTGGATTTGTGTTGTGGATCATACATCCATCCATACATACATATATATATATATGTATATATATGAAAATTTTTTTTCAGTATCCTGGGATTTTCTTTTTTTTTTGTTCCTTCACAGGAGGACTGAGATGAATGTTAACATGAAACCTGTTTGTTAGTAGTTCTAACGAATCTCCAAACTTCTAGGATGAACTTACCTTACTAGTTTTCTTAAAGTTTCACACTTGAAGCAAGTATCTGTCTAAGGCAAAATAACAATATCTTCATCTAGTAACCAAGGTGAGCACAGCTGACAAGCACGTACACTGTATGTGTGTGGTCAGTGCTGCCTTCTAAAACAGTTAACTTCGATGAAGCTTTCACTGAGGAGCTGCATTCCTCTGTCAAATCTGGGATCCTTGTGGGCCCCTTTTGAAACTGGAATACTATTTCAAACCTACGGCTTTGGAACTTTCAGCCTACAAATATCCCGAAATTTGCTTTAGTGTTCTTGACTGAAAACGTACACTTCTGTTACTGTAGTGGAAAAGTTGTTATTTTAAGGCTGCAAAGCATGTTGTCCCAAGCTTTAACAAAAGTGTTGTTGCTTGCAATGTGTTTGCAAATAGAGGCAATTATACTTGAATAAGTAGGCTTAATTAAGCGAATAATCTTAATGAAATAAATTGTTTTTCCAAAAACGTGCCTTTCCATCCCAGAGATGAAACCTTCTGAAACTACTTGCATTATTTCCTCAATCAGTATGAATTATGACTACTATTCCTGTATTCTATAAAATATAAGTAACCCTGCTTATTGTTGTTGCAGCATCAAGTTGTTATTTTTGTATTTACTTATGAAAAGTCAGTGCTCTTAAACTTGTTTTGCTAATCTGTTATTTGGCAGTATTTTAAACATGGTGCTTTAGGTGCTGAACCTGCTGAAAATTTGGGCAAAATGAATTACCTGAAGTTTTATCCAAAATGAAGAGTGAAAATTAGGGTGCCAACATTGTGTCTGCAGGCCAAATGTGGACTCCTGATAAATAATCTCATTTCTATCAAATCAGGTGAAACAATGTCTTTAGAAAGCTTGCCAAACTTGACAATTTGCTACCACTTTTATTTTATTCAACTACTGTAGCAAATTGATTATTTTAGGTTCTATTGTTTTTTAGGAAAAGCCTGCACTTTATCTCCTCAGTAGAAAATAAAAGTTTAATGCTTACCTGTGAAGGAAGAATTTTTGTGCAATGTCAGTTTCTTGGTCTCTGAGTATAGCCGAGCAAAGGGTGTGAGTTGTGCTAGCACTTGGACTGTCAGTGGGTTTTTGTTTATGAACCTCTCTGGACATGGCTTTCTGGTCACTCATTTTCTACTTTCTTGCAGACAGCCTAGCCAAATGCTTGGCACTTGTCTCTCTATAGCTATGCTTGTATGTGTGTAATAGTGGTAGTGAATGCTAATGCTTGTATGTCACAGTGCTTATCGGGTATTTGTACACTTAGGAAGAGAAACAGCTTTCCTCCATCTCTGCAGAGGAGTAACTTAAGAGGTCTAGTGGCTCTTGTACTTAACACTTCTTATAGACTTATAAAATATTGAAGGCAGTCTTTTGGGTTGGTCTATCAAACATGACTCCAAAGAAAACTCATGAAGTTACTGTAGAAACAAGTTTTACCTATAGCTCTACGTAAATACAGCAGTGGTGATTTAAAAACTACCATTTTTAAGGAAAATAGGGAACAACTTGGTGTGAATGACAGAAGATACATTATATATTTTGTAAAGTGTTTTTGTATTAACTGTATAATCAGTTACCCATGTGGGATCTGGGGATGGGAGAGCTCTTTCTCAGTTGTTTTCTCAGCAAGCGAAGAGGTTGCTGTACCCTGTAATAGTAAAAAAACGTATCGATTGTAATTATAGCAAATAGCATTTGCAAGCTCAAGTAGCTGTTAAGATGTGACTGCTGCAGATTAGAATTTTTTGCTGCAAGGAGCCTAACCTTGTGAGAATCGCTGTACCTGTGAACAAAGTGTCATAGCTCTCTGGAGCCTAAGCATTAGTAGGTTCTGTGGCACAAGGAACATGGAAACAGAAGTTTTTCTGGATGTGTATGCAACAGTTCCCAAGGGGAGATCAACAGCTTCAGTTTGACTTACAAAAATTTTACAAAAGCCAGGGAAGGCTACTAAAATAAAATGTGTGATTAATAAGAAGCTGTTGCTGTAATTAATGGTTTGGCATCCTTTGTTAGAGTAAGACACCTGCCATGTCAGGTGCATATGCTGGATTAAAACATGAAACCAAGAAAGCTCTGTCATAGAAAAGCTTGCATGATAGTAGTCCTATTAAAAATACTTTTCCTTTTAAGTTTGTTTTAGGATTTTTTGTTGGTTTTCTTGTATGGTTTTTGTTTTGTTTTTTCCAGAACACAGCGTATAAATAGAAGTATCAGTAAGAGCTGAAGGCATGCTAACTATGGGGATTCAAATAAAAGACCAAATAGCACTTAAAAGTAACTTTCTATTAAGAAACATTGTCATCAGAACCATAGCTTCTTCAGTGACATCATTTATCAGCTACACAGAGATGTGACTAAAGTGTTTGCTTGAAGAGCTGATGCGTAATTTCCCTTTTTTGGGAGATCCTCCAAGGGCTTTGTATATCAACAGCTGCTTACCTGCACATATTGTAACAAGTACTTTGTCTTTTCAAGACAAACTCTCATGATGGCATTTGAAAGGCTTTGTTCTTTAATTTCTTCTAGGATTTTGAGCCCTTTTAATTTCTTCTCTGTAATTATCTAATTTTTATTTATATTGCCAAGCTAAATGACTTAAATATGGGAGAATTTTCTGGGTGGTTTTTTTCCTGTTCATTTTGCTTTGTCATGTTTCACTGCTGATAATGTATTTGATAACATGCTTTGCATTCTGTTGATACTTGGAGGGTGCTTATGCAGAATTTAAACAATTAACAGCCTAAGTCAACTGATTTGGACTGCTTCATTGCAGCTTAAACTGTAAATATTACTTGGGTTTTAAACTTCAGGTCAGAACCTTCAGTTTTGAAAACAAAAATGGTTTAAAATCTGGCTTCAGCTGTTCTGCAGTTGAGCTCATGATAGGCTGTAAAGCTGAGGAGCGTCACTTAACTAGGAGTGATATCACTAACTTTTTGAATACACTTCTGTACTTATCTTTTGGTAGCTGTCTGTGATTCATGAGACCTGTATTACACCATACAGTTGCGTAAGTTTCTCTTTTTAAGAAGTTCTGAGACCTAGATGAAGGTGGGCATATGGAAACACAGGGCAAAAAATAATCCGATCCTAAAGACAGAACAGTGACAGAGGTAGGAGTTTTTTTAATCCAGCTAAATTGCCCCCATTTGTCTTCTTCTGTCTTCCTCTCTCCTTGCTCTACTTGTATTACAGAAACTGGATTTTCGGCAGTCAAATCCATCTGCCTCATAGCTTTTAATAAATAAGTGACATTGGTTGGTTATTGGTGCTTTTAGAGTTATAAAAGCAGTCTCCAAATTCAAGTCTTCACCTGTAGAGAGCTTAACACTGTGCTGGTGTTTGTAAAAACCCAGCATGTGCCCTACATTGGTTTCTTTCTCCAAGAAAGGTCTGATGAGGGTTGGTTCCTTCAGTACTATCTGCAACCATTGAGACACATGATGTTTACATTTCTGCTTTTCCTCCTCCTCTTTAGGATACCTAAGATGTCTCTCCATCTCCCCAAACCCATGCATGAGTGCTCTATAAATTTCTCTCTGGAATGTTTTAACTTTGCTTAATGCAAGGAATTGCAGAATATAAGGAATTGTTCCTGTAAAGCCAAATATGTAAACGAAAGATTTCCATATACTTTGGCTTTTGTCAGTCTCAGAGTGTAGATTGGGAAATGCTTCTAGCACTTCCAGTGACTCTTGATTCACTGAGAACATTATGACTCCGTTAAAGTATTTACCTTCTTAATCCCGATTATTTTTCATAGAATGTTAAGGGTTGGAAGGGACCTTAAAGACCGTCTAATCCCAACCAAACCCCTGCCATGGGCAGTGACAGCTCCCGCTAGACCAGTTTGGTCAAGGACATATCCAAACTGGCTTTGGACACTGTTAGGGCTGGGTCATCCACAATCTCCCTGGGCAACCTGTTCCAGTGTCTCACCAGCCTCACAGTAAAGAATTATCTAGTCTAAATTTGCCCTCTTCCTGTTTGTACCCATTGCTCCTGGTCCTGTCACTACAGTTCCTGACAAAAAGTCCTTCTCCAGCTTCCCGGTAGGCCCCCTTCAGGTACTGGAAGATTACTATGAGGTCTCCATGCAGCCTTCTCTTCTCTGGGTTGAACAGCCCTGGTTTCTCTCAGCCTGGCTCTGCAGAGGAGGTGCTTCAGTCCTCAACTTCATGGCCCTCCTCTGGGCTTTTCTAACACTTTCATGCCCTTATTTTGGGAGCATCTGAGCTGTACACAGCACTCCATGTGGGGTCTCACAAGAGCAGTGTAGAGGGGGAGAATCTCCTCCCTCGGCCTGCTGACCACACTCCTTTTGATGCCGCTGAGGATATGGTTGGCCTTCTGGGCTGTGATTGTGTGCTGACAACTCATGTTGAGTTTTTCATCAAGCATCACCCCCAATTCCTTCTCCACGGTGCTGCTCTCAATCATCTCTCTGCCCAACCTGTAGGTGTGTCAGGGTGAAGTCCAGTTTTAGTAATGCTCTGGCTTTAAAGGTTGCATGTAAGAATCTTTCTTAAAATCTTAGGTTAAGATGCAGATAGTACATCCAGTTTAGGCACAGTGTGGTGCTGGGGGATTCTGCAATTTTCTTGCTTTCTAAATGTAGGACTTAAAATTCTAGACAATTGCAGTGGCTTTGAGTTTTTTTACCCGAAACACTGTATTCCTACAAAGCAATACTGTTGCCAGTTTAGCAGAGAATGAGGAATGGAGGGGAGTTCTTCCTAATACATCATCACAGAATCCACTAGGTTGGAAAAGGCCTTTAAGATACAGTCCAACCAATGACCTTAAACCACCTTGTCAACTAGACCATGGCACTAAGTACCACATCCAGTCTTTCCTTAACACTTCTGGGGACAGTGACTTTACTAGCACCCTGGGCAGCCCATTCCAATGCCCTGTGGCCCTTTCTGTGAGGAATTTCTTCTTAATGTCCAACCTAAACTTCCACTGATGCAGCTTAAGTCTATGTCCTTTTGTCCTATTGCTGGTTTCCTGGGAGAAGAGACCAACCCTCACCTGGCTACAGCCTCCTTTCAGGTGGTTGTAGAGAGTGATGGGGTCTCTCCTGAGGCTTTTCTCCAGGCTAAACATCCCTGGCTCCTTCAGCTGCTCCTCTTAGGACTTGTGTTCCAGGCCCTTCATCAGCCTTGTTGCCCTTCTCTGGACATGTTCCAGCATCTCAATGTCCTTCCTAAATTGAGGGTCCCAGCACTGGACACAGCACTCAAGGTGCAGCCTCACCAGTGCTGAGTACAGGGGAAGAATCACTTCCCTGGTACTGCTGGCCACAGAATTTCGGATACAGGCCAGGATGCCATTGGCCTTCTTGGCCACATGGGCACAGCTGGCTGTCAGCTGGTGTCAGTCAGTATCCCCAAGTCCCTTTTTGCCTGGCTGGTGTCCTGCTACTCTGTCCCCAGCCTGTAGTGCTGCATGAGGTTGTTGTGGCCCAAGTGCAGGACCCAGCACTTGGTCTTGTTAAACCTCATATCATTGGATTCAGCCCGTATATCCAGCCTGTCCAAGTCCTTCTGCAGAGCCCTCCTGCCCTCCAGCAGATTGACACTCACACACAACTTGGTGTCATCTGTGAATTTCCTAATGGTAGACTCAATCCCCTCATGCAGATCATCGATAAAGACATTAAACAGGACAGGGCCCAACGCTGATCCTTGGGGGACCCCACCAGGGACTGTCCACCAACCGGGTGTGGCACCATTCACCACTCCTTGGGCCCAGCCATCCAGCCAGTTCTTCACCCAGCAAAGGGTGCACTTGTCCAAGCCATGGGCTGCCAGCTTTTCCAGGAGTGTGCTATGGGGGACAGTGTCAAAGGCTGATGAGTAGCATAGTGATAGGGTCTTCTGGAATAACTAGGGGAAGGTAATGTGTCTGCTCTATTTTCTGCAAGGGGGCTGGAGGAAATGAGTGTCCTTCAATTTGAAAATTACACCAGGCACAGTGTCTAAACTGAAAAATACAGCAGGGCTATAATATACTGGCTAAATGGACTGGTCTGTCATGATAAGAGAATCTTCTCTTTGGCCAGCAAGGGGTGAGTTTCTGCAACTGAGTCAGCAGTCTGGCTACTTTGCTGTTTTGGATGTAAATGTGTACTCTGAGGCTTGTTTAACCTGAGGCTTTTGACTTGTCATCAGTTATATCCCTTTGTCTCTGTCACAGGTAATGTCCAGAAAAGCAAGAATCAAAGGGAAGTGCTGCATCTCATTGAAATAGTGCAAAAGGTCAAATTGAACTGGTTGTGGTAAAGGTTATAGGACTTTCAGTATTGAGTAAACCTTACTGAAAACCTTTTTTCTGAAGATGCTGTGGTTACAAGCAGCTGTGGTCAAGAAAAGTTACGTTTTTGCAATAGAAATAGGTATCTTTTATAGGCAAGTATCGGGAGGTTATAGATTAGAGCAAACTTGTAGGGATTTGATTGTTTACGTAGCTTTAGAAGTATTTGGAGATGTCAGACTTTCTGATCTATTTCACTTAAAGAACTCTTCATTTCTACCCCAAAGAGTGGTAGTGTGTTTTTAAAACAGGCTGCTGTGATGGTTATGGTCTAAGTGTATATACTTTTCTCCTCTCCCACTTCAAGTGTAAGTTATATTTTATGGTTAATAATTCTTAACATTGAGTGGCTTGTCTTTGCACCTGTTAAGAGTTGTTTTCATGTCATACATGTCATACATGTGATATCCCCTGTGTTCAGGGTTGAATAGGCAGGTGTGCTCTAGAACCTTCAGACGTGTAGTAGTGATGTAATTAATCTGTAATATCACCATGTCCTCTTTACAAGAGTTTACAGTTAATACAGTTCCTGTATGGATAGAACAGGTGCTTAGCTGATTGACAGTGCTCTTCAGCCATAAAAAAAAGAGCTAAAATTTTGGCTGTAATTAAGTCTCTGAATCTTTGATGCAATAAACTTTTGCAACATTCTTTTTGAGCTTGGGAATTGAAGCCAATGTCAGTAATATTTTTTTTTTTAGAAGAATGTTCAAATTGACATGCTTTAACTTTGAGTCTCTAATTTAGTGTTGGGTTTGACCTGTGATTTCAATATATGTGTCGCATACAATTAAAGAACTCTGAATTTTCTGTATTGTCGTAATTCTTTCCTGTATTTTGCCAGTAGTCATAACAACTTGTACTTCCACTAAGCACCATAAATCACTAATTTTTTTTTTTCCCTGAGCTCTTGCAAAGGACTGTGGGGAAGGAGAAGAATGGATGTTCTGCATTTGTTAATTGGTAAATGTATGAGCTGTACATGCCACTAAATTTGGAGCTGGAGAAGTCTTTGAATGCATGAAGCCAAAATCCTGGCTCTCCATCACTGTGATACGGGATTATTTAATTTGTAATTTCATCCAACATTTGAGCTAAAACTCCTAGAAGTAGATATTAAATTCTCCAGTAGTAGCTGAATCTCAGGAGTAAAGTTCAATGCAAGTTTTGCCTCAGTTGATGAAGTCCTAGTACGCTTGCTTTGATGAACTTAGATTTTATTTTGTGCATGTACTGGCATAGGCAGCTCCTTCTGCTTGTAACCATCTATGATGTGTAATCAAGTATAGCCAGATTGCTCTGACCTCCTGCAAGCTGGTCTCCTAAAATGGAAATTATTCATTTTGCAGATGGAAATTGGAGCCAAGCAGCTGTGAATTCCAGGAGACAAATACTGAAGCAAATTAATAACTTTGTTCTTCTGTTCAAAAATCAAATGAGAGTTGAGTCTTGCATTTACCACTTGCTTTCAATCTGTGATTTTTTCCAAAAAGTCAGCTTACTATCCAAAGTTTTTTGTTTCTTTTTTCAAACACATCTTTTCTTCGTAATTCTTACTTTCGCTAGCTTCCTCACCTAAAACAACAAACTCTTGCTTTTCCCCAGCCTTTACTTCTGTGACTACTGTTTTAGGGAGTTAGTGTTACTTTGCACTGAATCAGCTTTTACTGACTGAATGGCAGGAAACCAGGATAGGTTGACAAATATGTACATTTTCATGCAAAAGTGTTGCTGATCACCTGTGGTTGTAGAGGTTGGTATGGAATTGCTAAGAGGCCTATTAAAAGTAGAAGTGACAAATTATATGCTTAAAAGGACACTTCCATGGATCTGTGACTCAGTATTAAATGTACTGGAAGATTTACTATTTCATCCTTAGTTTAGCTTTGGAAATCGAAGACAAAAATTGGATGAAATTGTATTAGTGCTGTTGCTAGTGTTCTGTGCTGCTCCGAGGGGACTACTTATTTAAACTTATAAAACCATCATTAAACTGTTATAGAAATCTTTAGTCTTGTGTGAAAGCTTGCTGCATATTTTAGGTTTTCATGGAGGCTTGGAACTAGCACTACTTCAGGTTTAGTTTTTGACAAAAATCTGACTTGCAGGCAGAAGCAGAGCTGGAAATACATGCAGGCAAATGACCAAACAGTTCTGTTAACATGTTCCCGAGGGTCCTACGTACACTGGAAGAAAAATTATGCAGCCTCCTTAATCTGCATTCCTGGTAGCCATACTGAAACTTTGCCTTTAAAGAAAGAAGACTTTTGTGGTTGTGCCCTAAGGCTGAAAAAAAAAAACAAAAAACAACCCCTAATGCAGTGAAAGATGCATAATGGTAAGGATCTTTCCCAATATCCAGATCATTCTAAGAATTCATTTTGGTGGAAAATGCTTTCTTGGATGACAATTAAGAAGGTGAAAGACAAAACAGAGAGTTGTGATTTGCTGAAAATGATGTAAAAGAAAAAAAAAACAACAAAACACAACCAAAAAATTTATACTGGTCCTTGAAGACAAAAAACTGCTGTTGCACCAGTTTTACAACCTTTCTGATTTAGCTCTCAAGTGGTAGACACTGTGAACGTGGTACTACTTTGTTATGAGGTGGGCTGTATTTGAAGTATATAAAGTACCTTTAGATGCTGGCTGTTAAGTGCCTGGTGGAGGGCAATGCTACTTCTGCCACTGAAGTATCTGGAAGATATTTGCTTAGCCTTTGCGCACTTTTAGGTGAAATAAAAATAAGAGATTTTTTTTCTGCTTTAAAGAGTTTGTTGGGGTTTTTTAATCTGTGTTGTGTGGCTTTTGATTTATGGGGTCTAAGGAATTCTGACTTCCTCAAATCTTCTGCCATGGAAAGCGAGTACATAACTAGAAGTGGGATGCTCACTATAGTTGTCTACCAAACAATCTTCTGTTTCTTGCTGTATTTTGGTGCCTTATTTTTTTTCTTCCCGAGGTTAACAGAAGGAATAAAGTGAGTTTTGCTTTGTACATCTTTTTCCTATGTGCATTTGGCCAGCAGTTTTAGAATTCTGTTTGATGTTATATTGACCTTGATAGCTTGTAGTGTGGTCTTTCCTGTTTTAGTCAGTCTGAACAAGGAGTTTCTCTCCAGTCTAAATGCAAGCATACAGGCTTCAGTCTGCTGAACAGAGATGTCTCTGCTCAATCTATTCCTGGATCTAAGAGCTTCCTTTTTTTGGCAGGTAGGTAGGCATGTGTTGTAATCTTTCCACCTACTGCAATGTTAGTCTGGACAGAAGTTGTGTGGTCTTAATTCCTGAAAAGCATGACGTAGGAAACAGAGAAATGAGTGGAGAGGAGGAATTGTTGCAGCTTATCAAGCAGAAAAGGTTTGTTACAAGAAGAGAGTAACAAGTTTTGTTATAGCAAAGCATTCTTTGTTCCACGAAGCAGAAATGTAAAATGCAGTTGTTAACTTTAGGGCTGTGTAAGTAAGCAAATGTTTATTTAATACGTGGGTTATCTTACATTACTTTCCTAGACTTTGTAGCAATCTTGCCTTACGTTGTCTTTTGACTTTTTTTTTTTTAATGACATGTGAACAGATGACTAAGAGGTGCCAGGGGGCACTGGCTTCATGAGAAATGAGTTAGAACAGAAGGTGGTTTTTTTTGGTGTGGCTTT